>CM073777.1:18094064-18694064 GCA_037158775.1 Hetaerina titia | reverse complement strand
CTGCAATATCGTTGAACGTACTGAAATTTTGACCACTCTAAAAAAACACTTGATTCAAGCAGAAGACAATATACTTGTAGAATTGATTTGTTGAGATGAGTAATACAATTTATCAGTAGATTAATGAAAGAGTTAAGGATAAAGAAAGGAATAACAGTCATGACAAGTGGCACTTACGGCTCGCCGATAGACAATAAGTAACCTAAGAAGATTATAACAATTACAAGGGCATATTATTTCTTCAATTTTGTATAAAAAGTATTTTGGTGCAAAAAGCATTTGGGCAGTTCTATTCAACAATCCAAACTCCATAGGGAAAAGCTAAGAAATATTTTATAGCTTATTTTTATAAGTGTAACCATGAGTAAGTCTTGAAAGAAAATGTGGCTTTTAGGAGACAGGGAGAGGAAAAATAATCACTATTAACAGTCAAAGGAGCTAAATTCAAGGAATGTGAAGTATTCAGATATGGGACCTCAGTTACAAACCTTGTCATAGGAAAGGGAGAGCTCTGTGAGGAACAGTTTGCATTTAACTCATTTGGATGATGATTTTAAGATAGAGAAGTTTAAGGTTGAGAATTGAAAGGCTAAGGCCTTATATGGCTTCGTAAATTCAGAAAGTAGTACTTTATTATTTTTGAAGTGGCACAGGCCTGTTCATTTTTAACTATTCAGCTTCATCAACAGGATAGCGTGATTATAAAAAAAAACTGTTAATGTAAGGATTTTATTAAACTGAAAACAGTACCACTTTCAATGAGTTATACTTCCAGTTGGTGAGTCATTTATGTGAACACACAATTTTCATAATAATCAACCGAATAATTTTCTTATAATTGAGGATAGAGGTCACCCCTTACCTTTATCTCTAAAGTCTTTTATATTCACACATTTGAGATGAAGAGCCAGCTCTTTCTCTTGACAGTATTAAGTGACCCAATTGAAATGAAAGATATGTACCTGGTACCCTCTTTTTAGTAGAAAATGCTCTACCCATAAGGTTACCATGCCACTATTAAGGATATTTTGTGGTAATATTTTTAGGGTTAAAGAATGGGCCATTAATGAAAAAGGTTTGTTTTACCCTGTAATTAACTCTGTCCTATCCAAATGTTTGTTTTGGAATCAGAACACTGCTGCTATATGATGACTAGTTTATTTTATACTAAGAGTTCAAGATATCTGCAGAACATAAACTTTGGATCAAAGCATCTAGAATGTAAGTGATACAGGGCAGAGGACCTTCTTCCTGGGGAATGTCTTTACCTTCAATATTTTCCTCGTAATTTTATATTTCTGAAAACCCCAAGACCCAGGAATCCTGCATGATATATGAATCATGTATATACTTTCTGTGGGTTAGGTATGTGATAAACTAAGCTGGTGTAATGATTTCATGAGTTAAATCAAGACTGGATAAGAGGAAGTGTAATAATGTGTTTTGCATTCTAATCTCCAGAGTTAAGAATAATATGTGGAAAGAGATATGAGAACTCCATAAGTAAGAGTGGGTTTGAGTAACCTTATCTCCAAAATTGAATTTTGAATATTTTTTTACCCATTCTCAACAGCTCATTCACGTCGAGGTGACCTGGAAATACTTGGTTATAACATGCTACAATGGTTGTGCTCTGAGTTGCCATGGGAAAGCAGTTTGTCTGATATGGAGTATGTGCACATGCAAAAAAAGTCATTCATGTCCAATATCCCTTCATTGATGCGTCGCTGTTTTCCAAATACTGGCTATCCAGGTATGGATCTGCAAAGTTAAGCAACATGTTGAGAAATTTTGATGAAACTTGAACATATTAATTGACATTATTGTTGAAAATTTTTTTTCTTTATTCAGAGGTTATTGAAAAATATCTACAATATGTTGCAAGTCTGGGTTTTGAAACACAACCTGACTATGCTTATTGCCGAAGTTTGTTGAAGTATGGTATGCGAAATGAAACATTTGAAAACTGTGGGAAGGTTCTCTTCGGACTAAGTGCTGCAAACAGTAATACTAAAGGCAGGGTAAGTATTTTTCAGATTATCTGATTCGGGTATTACTTTGTATACCAAGTCACACACATACATATAGATACAATTGATCTGTACAGCTGTAACTGGGTTTAATTTGTAATATAGGGCTTTTTATGTATGGGGGCAGTTTCTTCATCACATTGTCGTTTGTGGGTGGGTGATTTTGCAGATGAATCGGATGAATACAATTTGATTTTACCCTGCATAATAAACACTGAATTCAGAAAAATGAAATTGTGCACTTATGTGACAACGAAAAGTAACTTTGAAAGGAATAATCTGAGACAATTTAATTTTGCTGCAGCTGTTTACAATGTACAAAATGCCTGCTAATCTGTCAACATAAATCATTTTATCTTTGTTGATTATTTATAGAGAAAAATGCGATTTTAACTGTCAATTCTAATTAATTCTGACAGAAACTCTGCCATCTGTCTCTCTACAAAAAAAAATTTTTTAATGTAAAAATTTTCCAGAAATGTGTATCCAAATCAGATCCATCAAATGCTATTTTTTGTATTTTTACCCTATCTGTGCAAAAAATTAGATGCCTTTACTCCATACCGTCATCTTCAGAATGCCATTCTTGGGGGAAATGTGGAGAGTATATGTGAGAAGGAAGGAGGCAAGGGATAAAGGGTGAATGGACAAGGGGATGAGAGAAGATTGCTATTTCATTATTTCAGTGGGTGATGATCAGTTTTGGAGGTTCGAATGATTTAAGTTCCCATATGTGTGCCAGCTCGAATATTCTCACCTCAATGCTGCTTGCAGATAGACACACACCTGAATTTTTATTTATGTACCCCTTCATATTTTTTTAATGTTGCAAGGAAAGAAACAGTTTGAGTTTTTTATTATTGTAGCCTATGGTAGTGTTTTCTAACATCTCTATGATTCAAGAAGCTAAGGTAAGATAATAATTCCTTTTACTTTTTGGAATTTAAGCTTAATTGTTGGAAACCAGTGAAGTGGTTGTTTCTTTAAAGAATGATCAGTAAAAAAATGTTTTCTGCATGGAAATTTATTTGCAAATGGCAAAAATCAATGTCCGATAAACATGCCTGGATATTCATATTTCACAGAAATGAGAAATTAATAATTAAAAGCTAAAAATATATATTCTTGGAAAATTATCTAATTTGGATTTCTAAGAAGAAAAAATAGGAATGTTTAACAATGATAATGTTGATGTTTTAGATTTTTTTATTTCCCGAAGTTTGGAGATCACCAGGATTTAGCTCACAATGAATGATTGGCATGCAGAATGCATGGATTATTAGACCTGTCTACTCCAAAATGAAGGATCAAGTTTCTCTTGAGTCCAAAAAACTATCCATTTAAAGCCCACTGTATGGAAATGCTCAAGCTCCTTGGTAAAAAAAGTCCATGCAATTACCCTTGCATTACTTATGGTGCAGTGGAATTGGGATTTTTTGGTTGTGAATGGGAGTAAAGAATTTTTATTTTTAAGTATCAATGTGATCAGGATTTTGTATTTAGTTTTTTTGTCTTGATAAGTTGTAAACATTTCACTTCATTTCCATCATAACAGCGAGGGGTCAAAAGGAAAGCAATAGAGGAACCTGAAAATCAAGGTGGTATTAAGAGATATGAGGTATATCGAAATGCTGTAAGGAAGCCTTGTGTTCCTCAGAATTATAACAGGTATGATTTTATTTAATATCAGACAATGTTGCTCAAAAATTTAGAAATAACATATTTATTCCCTTTGACATGAAAACTTTTTATGATGGTTGACATGAAGTAAAATACTTTTTGCTTCATAATGTGAAATTACTGTTAGTTACTATTTGCTAGTGAAAATATTCCAATCAAAATTTTGGGCAGAACCACTTCCAAACCAAAATATAAAAAAACTCATCAATTAGATATTTTATTCTATAATAAAGCCCATGTAAGCATCTTATAATTTCACTAGCTTCAATGTACACTCTCTTTTACCTTGTAAGCCAAAGTGTGATGTTAAGAGTTAAAAGTAGTTCAACATTAAGTATTCAATATTAAGTATTCTCCTTGATTTGTGTATTATAGGATGACGCGCAACTCCAATCCAGTTCCTCTCCTGCGTTCCCGGCAAAACTTCAGTTGGGAAAAAGTTCTTTCAGGTGACCCAGAAGTGTTGCTGAAGAAGAAATCTGGGTATTTAGGTCGTAGAAATCATAATATTGGCTTTAAAATTCCACATCAGGATAAGCAAATTGTCCCAGAAGATTCTGATAGAACAGATAACTCGCAGGAAGGTTCAATGGGGAGTGCTGACGCCTCTTCTTTGACTAACCCAACGCCAGCAATGGTAGAGGTTATGGAAAGAAGAAAGGCGAGGTCTAACAATGTAGCCCTCCTTGGTCAGGCAGCAAAGAAGTGGAGATTTGACAGGTGAGTCCTGTAATAGCTTGCTTGTCTTTCTTTTGTGAAGGGTGTTCTTGCTTAGAAGCAGAACTTACTAAATGTTTTTCATGAATTGAATACTTCACCATACAAATCTGATTGCCATTTTTTATACATATGCATATTTGGTCATCTGACTATAGTAAGCATTGCAGTGTAAGATGATTAGTCAATTATTAAAAAGTTGAAATGCTGCTGACCATTAACCTCAATGTTGTTAAGCATAAGGGAACATTTGTTTGGATGCCTGAATATGAAATTAAATTATGTGCCCATATGCTTGAGACTCCTGGTGTTAATTACATTGTCAAGAACGTGTGTGTAGTGGAAATATTCTCTGCTATGACATAAAAGGGTTTGAAAAGTAAAAACATGACACCACATGCTATCAAGCATTGAGTTAAATCATTTTCTGTCTGCTCATTTTATAGCATAAGCTGCATATGTATGCACGATGAATACTTTAATGGCATAGTCCCAGTATTGCTTATCATATTTGATGCTGAGGTGCATTTACACTTTTTAGCCCGTGCCGATTAACATTTTACCCTGCAAGCCAGCGTAGAGGAGAGTTGAGCCATCATCAGATGCAACCAGCAGCCATATTACATCTTTTGATTGAGATTTTATATTCTTTATGTATTAGGTTATCGTGGACAATATGTAACTTAAGTATTTTTACATGACATATTTTGCTGCACTCGATCCAAAATGTGATATAGGTATTGTTACTTTTGAAATATAAACTTGAAATTAAACATAAAAATGTTTGCAATATTTTTAAGTTCATGTCATCATTTATTTTATCAAGGCTTAATGGATTTTTTTACAAGTGGATTGGATATATATTTGTTGAAGTTACTAATGCCCAGTGTTCTTCCATTGGGTTGGACAGATTGATGGAATTTGAAAGCTTGAGATAGTTTTACGTTCGACAAGACAATCATATGAAAATGAGGGGAACATTGTATATCCTAAATGAAATGTTGTGTGAGAGGTGCTCAAAGGAAAAAGGAAGACATTTTAGACTACAAAGAATTCTGTGATTACTGCATATATCTACTTTGAGAAAGTGAAAGAGGCTATTTTGTGCATCCTTAGAAGAATTTAACTGTGTGATTGTTTGCTAATGAAATAATGATTTTTGTCACCAAACCGATAGGTTATCATGGAAGTTACTGATTTTTTGTTATAAGAATTAAAGAAGATGATATAAATATACAATGGCAGTCATTTGGTATAAGCAGTGAGATGGTCAAGTTCAAAATCCTGGAAGTGAATTTAATGATGTGATTCCAACAAATGAGACTGTGGGGCCCATCAAATTGCTAAGATAATATTCCGCAAAATAACTTACAACCAAGAGACCCAGTACGATATGAGAAGTTATTGTTGTAGTGAATGAAACCTGTTAAATTTAAATAATCATGGAAGTAGTAGATTTGAATAAAGTATTGATCCTGTGGGATTTTTTTGATAATATTCAAGAAACATCGTTACACTGAAAATAATAATTTGGATATTATAAAAACAGATCGTCATAATGTAGTAATGGAAGTGTTATTCCGCGACACAGGATGGAAATTATTTTATTATGGACACCATTTGACTGTTGAGCTGTATATGTACTATGGCTCTCTTGGGGAGAATTTAGAAAAATGGTGCCTTTTGCAGAGTGATTAGAAATGTTGGCGTTGACTCCAATTGATATTTTTAATTTGGGAATTACTGTATATACCAGTGTGGTGATTGACAGGAAATTAAGTTGGTGATTTATTATTTCCAATTTCATGATTTGTGTGGATCAGAGCAACTAAGAATTCATTGTACATGGTAATAAAATCCTTTGAAGTCTTTTTGGCGTGTTTCATTATAAGCCTGTGCCTAATTTTTTACCATTTAATAACTATCTTCTGGTATTTTTTCTGGAGCCATATTAAATTTAGAACATTGGATTGTATGAGAATACATATTTAGTGGTCAAGCCAACTCTTTTTTTGCGATTTTTATGTAATAGTTGATGCTTTCCATTTTGTGTTTTAATTGAATGCTATTCACGCTAGTCCTCACTAAAGATTAGTTTGAGTTTTTTATTTATACAGGTTTCCAAGGACACACAGGTAGAATCCAAGTATCTAGAATCCAATCTAAGGTAGACTCCAAAGTAAAAATACAAAAACTTATCTTTTATTTTTGTTAATATTTATTGTTACAATTGAATATTGATTTGTCCTTCTTATTCCCTCTTCTCCTAATTTGAAATTTACTCATTTGCCTCGGCTTCTACTACAAATGTTGAACTTTTATCGCTCTGATTTGAATATTGTGACACTTGAAACTGTCATCTCATCTGTGTGATTATTAATTTTGTGGTTGTTAAAAAATATGAATAAGTTTTTATATTTTCGATATAAAGATATATATTTACTTTTTATTATGTAGTATTTGTTATAAGGGCCAAAATGCTGAGACACTCAAATACTTCCATTCATTCTTTGTTTTTGATGATTAGAGACTGTAGCTGCTTCTGTCATTCATTTTTAGCTCTTTGCATTAATGGAGCGATAGGTGGTTACCTAAAGGTTTTTATAATATGATGTGCTTTTAATAATAAGTTTGTAAATTCTTTTATGTTGCAGAATTTCTTCCAAAATCTACTTCACTCAGGTAAATAGTATGGTAAAGCTCTCTAAAGTCCTTAATCGCAGAAATAGTAAGTATTGTTGTGTGAGAGTTGGCATCAACACATGTAATTCACTTTCACAGAAAAATGTTTAAATTCCAGACATGTCTGTTGACAATGTGACTGGGAGCTGCTTTTATAATTTCTCATAGCTATCACTGATAGCTAGCTGGAATTTTGAATTCCTACTATTTATTCCAGGTGAAATATTTTCCATTGTAAGTTTTTAATATTTTTTCTTTTTGATTTTCCTTTCAAATGCCCTGATTTCTCTTGGAAGTTCATCAATGAATCCAAGTGATATACCAACCCCTGCCATGGAGGAAGTGATGCGCAAACGTAAAGCTATCCATTCGGATTTTGGAGATAGTGCCATCGAAGAAGAAGAAGAAGAGGAAAATTCTGATGAAGAGAACTTAAATGGGTGTGCTTATAGACTGAGAAGAAAAAGACAAGAAAATGTGACATACAAGACTTTGGGAATGCAATTAAGGCAGAAGAAACCAATAAACATGTGTGAGTGGTCATCTTCATCATCATTATGTTCCACGACTGTTTCAAATTGTTCCCTTGTGAGTTACAGTCACCTTACTTCAGACTATCTCTCTGTTTCTTCCACCTCTTGTTCCTCTGCATCTCCTGTGCATTGTGATGGACCTAAGCCTAGTTCTGTGGGTAGTCGAGTGAAGACAACAAAGAGATTGATGAAGAAAAGAGCATGTGGTAGGTCTTCAAAAAATGTAACCCAGTCTGGAAATGCAAAGATGGAAACATTAGTGTACAATCCAAGGCGATATGACCTGAGGCAGGCTAATGAAAAGTGATTTAGAAGTGGATGTAGTGTAGTTCCTAAAGAATGACCTTCACCATGATTGCTTCTAATTTTTTACTTCACCTATCAACAAGTGTACCACAGACTCAAAACTTCTCACCAAGTTTTTCTGGTTTATATAGAAAGTCTATTTGGAGGGTTATGGTGGTTTACCTATACTTAGTGTAAGCAGGATTATACTTATGTCACTCTTATGAACTTGTGACAAAAAAACTGTTGAAGTCCGAGAATTCTGAATTCCGACACCTGGAATTGCTAAAAGGAAATCACAATTTATATTTGCTTCAGAATCCCTACTTTTCCAATAAACTATGTTTATACTAAATCTGGGCTGGTCTGTTCTTGTGGTTTATAAATTGTGAACTATAAATCATGTATATTAGCTCAAATGCTTTGTGCCTTTTCATTAATGTCATGCAAAAGGCATTGCTTTTTCTAGAAAATGTTTTGTTTTCATGAGGCATTTGTTTATCCTAGCCATTAGTCTTAGTGGCAAAATTAACATGGTTGTATTATAAGTGCTTTTATATGACGAGTAACATGGCTGATGAACACCAATTCTAATTGCAGTAGTGTGAATTTGTGTGATGAACCTCTTTATTTTTGTACTCAGCATTAGTGATATGTTTCATCACTTCAAAATTACCTATTTAATTGAACCAAGATCTTACAATTTTGTATTTGGGTAAATTGTCTCTTAAAGTTTCATCTCGAAAATTACTTTTTCCTGTTTATATTGCTGTGAGCATGTTGTGATTCAGTTAGCTTTCTACGCTACATTCCTGTAATGTTCATTGCATAGTTTTGTTCTCTGGTTATTTGCCAGTGAATTTTTGTACAAGGCATGAAGCCACATTCTACAATATAATGACAGCTTTATGAAAATCAAGACTACATTCCACAGTAATATGAAGTCTAGTCATCTAAAGGAAGTGGCTTTGACTTCAAGCAAGTGTAATTTTTTGAAGTTATAATACCTGTAATATTTTTCCTTTTTCTTTCCTGTTAATACAGTGGCAAATTCAGTTTTCATTGTAGGTTATATAAGAATACCAGTTTGGTATTGATGGCAATGTGCAATTTTTTTAATCTCAGTTTGTTAAGCTCTTTGTTTTAAACAAGAAAGTAAAAATTACATTTTAAGAGAACCAACTGTTAAGCTCCAAGCAATCATTTTAATAGTTTCTAAATTAACCTTCCTGAAAACAGGACATAAGTACAAATGTTCTTTGACCAAACCTATCACCAGTACCAAAAATATTTTAAACTGAAATTAATGAATACATCATTATTTAATTACACATGGACATAGAATTTTACTTATGTATTGCCAGTATCATCTAATGAAAATAGAATCTTCTGCTGTGTAGCAATTGTTTTTGATGTTGTGGTTAAAACTTGTGGTTTGTTTTCTAATGTTACATCACAATGTAAAATAAGTTGAAATTTGTATAAAAATAAAGTGATACCATAAAAATTCAGAATACTGTACTTTCTGGCTCATAATAAGCACCCTTACCTAAACTTCAGATTAGAATTTCCAAAAAATACTAGGGCAAGACAGAAGGATCTAATTATTTTGATGTTAACCCTTATATAAATCCCTAATTAATACTTAAATAAAAAATTAATTACCTACACATTTTCAACATTTATTCAGCGTAGAATCCCAGAAATTTGGCCTCACATGGCCAAAGTGATGAATGATTTGCTTCCTTGTTCTGATGCATATTTACAAATTCTAGTTCTAATTCCATGCTCTTTGACAATCTTTTCTCTTAAAATCCTATGAGATTATTATCATGTTAACTTTAATGTGATGCTTAGTTTCTGTTATTATTTTGATATTAGCAAAATTTGTATGAAAAGCAACATTTTCTATGCCTTTATGACACATTCATATTACTTGGTGCTAGTAGACTCGGAAGATACCACAAGAGATACAATTGTTGAGCAGAGGGTTGACATCCCCTCACTTATAAAAATTCTTGAACTTGCAAGCAAAAAAATTGTAGATTTCTGAGTATTACGATATTATTATTCTTGTATTTAAGGGCAAACACATCCTTGGCTTCATGTTGTGAACCACTTAAACTGAAGATATGCGCAGTCCATTTGAAACTTTCCCTCATCTAGCCTGTTAAACGCTCACACACCATTCATGGTTCACCACATAAGGGGAATGGTTGCATTTTGCCTTTGCCAGCTCCTTGGAGGGCATTATCACTTTTCTAGCGAGAGATTTCTAACAAATTTCTTTACAGATTTTCTAACTTTAAGTCATGTTTGAATTGCTTGTATACATGCATATAATGTATGTGGTGTGCTTCACAACGGGTTGAATATAGAATTCATGACTTAACAATACATTCAAATGTCAAGAACTTCCATAATAAAAACCAGGGACTTGCTTTCAATGGGTTTTCTGAATTAGACAATATACTACAGGTATAATAATAGGTAAACCAGGCATAAGAGTGGAAAATGGATAATTAGATGTTAGCATGGTCTTTAGAAGCTGTAAAAGATCATCCAGAATTCATTTTTAAATGTCTGCCTAGTGCTTTTCCAAGAGTTGTCATCTTGTGATCTGTTGAAATACTCTTATTTAACTTTTCGAGTCTGGATCAACTGCCTATGAAAGTTCTAGCCTTGAGTGAATTCCCTGGTTTGAAGACCAAAAAATATTGCATTTTTGATGATGGATTTCTGATCCTAAGGGTTTTTTAAACTTCAATATATGTCACCTTTGATTCATTGCTTTAAAAGGTAACTTCAAAAGGCATGAACATTATGCCTTTGTAAATATAAAAGCATATTTATTTTTTCATATATTGGTGGGATATGCACTTCCAATCAGAAATTGAACTATTGTCAGCACTATTCTTTGCTAGACATTTTAATGTCTATATGTCCCTGGGAATTTTTTTTAGAAGAAGAGAAGAGAATTCTTTTAGAAGAGAATTTTTAGAGCCTCTCTTGTCCCACTTTCTATGAAAATAACAACAGTTTGTGAAACAAAACTGCATAAAAAGTGAATAGTCTTTGAAGTCAATATAAGCATACCATTTAAATTCTTCATACTAGATTTCTTACAGCAGAACTTTTATGCCCCTTCATGTTGACTGCACAAATAAATAGAGGAATAAGGAATGGTAGGAATCTAATTTCAGTCCATATAGGCTAACTACAATAGAAAAAATTGAGATCATTCACAAATTTTGGAATCCTCCGTGGTACTCAACAAAAAGGTGCATAATACTTCATTAATACATAAATTCAAATTTTGGGATGCTTATAGTTTTATAATAGTCCAGCAAGTAGTAAGCAAATATTTAGTAAATATTGTTGATTTATACATCACCGTATGCATCACAAATTAAGTGCGATAATAGTAAACCCCCCTCCCATGGGCTACAACCTTGACATGGTGGAAGGGCTTGTGTGTTCCGATGACCCCTAGAGCTGTGCTGGCGGGAGTAATAATAATTGCTCCTGGTAGGGTCACCATACCAGATAGGTTGAAGGTTAGGAGCCAGACAAAAGGTAATCCATGCAGCATCTGTTCCTCAGTGAGGCGGCTGAAAAGGCATCTGACCCCAGTGGGGCGGCCATTAAGTTATGGTGTCACGTTAAAAACACTATTGAGGAAGGCAACGGGAAACCACCTCAATTATTAATCCCATGAAAAATGATGGACACAAGACAGAAATTGAGTCCTGGCAACTGCGGAACTCAGCCCAATAGGCCGTGTGTCATGCCCGGCAGTGGGGGAGGCAAGATTTTTGCAGTCATCATCCCACGAAACCCTTGCAGGGGAAAAATAACAGCAGCAGAACAGAAGATGCAGAAGAAGACGAAAGTAGTTAAAATAAGAACATGGAATGTCAGGACAATGCTGAGGAGAGGCAAATTAGAGAATATTAAGTGAGAGATGGAAAGAGGTAATATAGATGTTTTAGGTCTATGCGAGGTGAGATGAAAGGATAGCGGGAATTACTGGAGTGATAATTATAGAATAATATACAGCGGCGGGGACAAGGGCCAACGAGGGGTTACCGCAATACTAAATAAAGGGGTAGTAAGAAGTGTAGTCAACATAAAGCAAGCAACTGATAGAATATTACTCGTAGAGATTAAAGCAGAAACGATGAACTTGGTCATTGTTCAGGTATACATGCCACCGAGCAACCACAAGGAGGAAGAAGTCGATAGGATCTATGATGAGTTAGAGGATATAATCACGTGTGTTTCTGCAGGGAAACATTTGATAGTGATGGAGGATTGGAATGCAAAGGTAGACAAAGGAAGAGATGGTGATGAGGTGGGGGGCTACAGTTTAGGCACAAGGAATGAACGCGGGGAGAAAGCAATTGAATTCTACGGGAGACAGGGGTTAGTCATCACCAACACATGGTTTAGACACCACAAAAGGCATAGGTATACATGGAAAATGCCAGGTGACTCAGAAAGGTATCAGTTAGATTATATTATGGTTAGGCAAAGGTTTAGGAACAGTGTGATAAATTCGCACAGTTTCCCAGGAGCGGATGCGGACTCAGACCACAATTTAGTTGTTATGAAATGTAACATCCGTTTCAAAAAGATAAGGTAAGGGTGGCGGGTTAGGAAATGGAATGTAGAAGCATTAAATGGACTAACAAGGAAGGAGTAGCAGCAGGATGTAGAGAAAATAATGGATGATGGTAAAGAGCTGAGTACTATCGAAGAAAAATGGGAATGTGTCAAGAAAGCGATATCGATGGCCACAAAAGACACTTTAGGAACCGTTAACGGGAAAAGGATACGGAAACCATGGGTAACAGATGAGATGATTGCAAAGATGGAGGAGAGAAGAAGATGGAAGAATGTAAACACAGAGTTAGGCAAAATGAAGTACAAATAGTTAAACAATAAATTGAGAAGGGTCACATATAAAGCAAAAGAAGAATGTTGGAAAATGCAATGCGAGGATATGGAAAGTTTAAAGAGGAAGGGTGAAATTGGTGTGCTATACAACAAGGTTAAGTTATTATCGGGAAGTAAGAAGGCAAGATCTGTGCTAACAGTTAAAGATAAGTGGGGTAAGATAATAGTTGAACCAGGAAAAATTCAAGAGAGATGGAAGGAATATATAGAAACACTGTATGGTAGAGAACTTAGGCCGACAAGGTTAGTCATAGAAAATGAATATGACGTAGAGGAAGATAGCTTAAGTCCAGGTATACTCGATGAGGAAATAGAAAGGGTATTAAGGGAGATGAAACCAAATAAGGCCGTGGGGGTAGACAACATTCCTGTGGAACTGTTGAAATGTTTAGGAAAATGTGGGAAGAAGACTCTATATGGACTGATTCGTAGTATCTATGAGGAAGGACTATGAATTAATGCATGTCTTGCAGAAAATAGGAATTGATTGGAGGGAGAGGAGACTGATCCGCAACCTGTACATGTCTCAGACTGCTCAGGGGAGAGTGGGGAACGGAAAGTCCGGATGGGTAGTGTCAGGAAGAGGTGTAAGGCAGGGTTGCCCATTGTCACCGGTGCTGTTCAACGTATATGTGGAGGAAATGATTAAAGAGGCATGGGAAGAACTGGAAGCAGGAATGAAAGTCGGAGGGGAATTTGTAAAATTAGTTAGGTTTGCTGATGACCAAGCATTAGTTGCTCAGTCTGCCAATGAGTTGTAAGCATTGCTGAGTGAATTGGAGGTTCAGTGCGATAGATATGGGATGAGAATCAATATTAATAAAACAAAGGTTATGCGATTTTCCAGGAAGAAAAAGGCTAAGCTAAACATTAAAATAGGAGGGGAAAAAATAGAGCCGGTAGAACAGTTTACATATCTCGGAAGTGTTTTGGACCAATACGGTCAAAGTAGTAAGGACGTAAGGAGAAGAATTGCACTAGGCCAAGAGGATTTCTCAAGGAGGAGGGAGTTGATGACGGGGACGTTGAGTAGGGATGTTAAGACAAGACTCGTAAAAACTCTGATATGGAGCGTAGATATGTACGGCGCGGAAACGTGGTTGCTGAAGTAGGAGGATAGACGTAGATTGGAGGCTTTTGAAATGTGGGTGTGGAGAAGAATGGAGAAGGTGAAATGGACCGAAAGGAAAACAAATGAGAAAGTACTGGTGATGGTGGGTGAGGAGAGGGGTTTGTTGAGAGAAATCCTATGGAGGCAGGAAAAATGGATGAAAGGCTTATTGAGCGGTAGTGGAATGTTGAAGAAGATAATAGATGGGAAAATGTTGGGCAAACAAGGAAAGGACAGGAACAGGATAGGGATGTTGGATGGGATGAAGGAAGGAAAGAAGTACACACAGATGAAAAGGGACCTGATGTAGAGTAGGTTGCTGGATTGGGTTTTGTTTGGAGTTATAAAGTATTTATTTGATAGTTGTGTCCATCCAAAAACCTACCTTAACCGGTAGATTACCTAATAATAGTAAATCCTGTCTGAAATCATCATGGCCCATTTTTATTCCATGACAAATTTACTTAATTGAGCAATCTCAGCTACGCAGAAGTTTCCATATCCTTTGAGTCCAACCCTCTATATTCTGCAGTTTTCTCCTTATTGTGTCCAATCTACTCTTAATAGCTTCTCAAAATTCACAAGGGAAAAAAATCCTGGTTATAATCTTTATTTTATCATTTATCGCATGATCAGTATGCCCTCAAGCATTCCATTCCCTCTCCAAACACAATCCAATCCTCATTCAGGCATATGCAGTCATTTTCCCAGCTTCTTTATTATTTTCTAGAGGACCTTCATCCTTACCTATCGTGTCAGCAAAATAAATTTTTACTCCCCACATCCTGAGCTGCTGCTTTTCTGTCTTGTGGGAATAACAGTGACCTAACCCATTCTTTTGGAAGTCAAACTCCTCCTTCCTTCCATTACATCCCACACCATAGATACATTCTACAGAGGTGCTATCTATTCCCACTGCCCCATCTTTATTTTCCTCACTTCCTTTTCTATCTGCCATAAGTTATTTTTGGACCTATTCTCATCCATGTTAAACTCCCTTTTAAGCCTACACTTTTAGACAAAATACTCCCATATTTTCTCCACCTTAACTGAATAACTCCACATTAATGATATTTTTTCTCGTAATTTCAAGAGAAAAATTTCAGTGAGTTATCCATTATAATTTCTAAATAAAATAAGGGTATTTCATATTTTTTTCAGCAAGTTACTTCATCAGAGACTATCCCATTAAAACATTTTAGCTGTCATGCCAGTAGTGTCTACCTGGCAATGGACCTCACAACTCAATGGAATTGATTTAAATCATAGCTAGCGCATGGACGTAGTGCTTGTCCAAGCAATAGTTACTTAAATTTGATCATGTAACATCTCAGCAATGGAGGTACCTAAAACCAATTCTAACACTACTCAGGGCAGTGCACAGCTTGTGAATAGAGAAAGAATTAAAACACAGGGAATACACCTGCTGTGCACATAACACAAGTCTTCAAAATGGCTGCCTCCTGATCAGAAAATAGAAGTGAAACAAACTTCGCATTAAGTACTTTGTCAAAAAAAATTTCAAACCTTAATGTTGATACAGAAAATTTCCATGGATGGTTAAGACACCTACCAAGAACCCTCACTAACCATACGTCCCCAAGTATGTAAATCTTGAGCTAAACACTCACATAAGATGCTTTCTCACCAGATATTAAGAAAATTAGGGAACAATTCACATTAACAAAGGTGCTAAAAATCAATTTTAACATATACAACCTCATAAAAAATCTAAATTCATTTCCCATTCATAGATGATTTTGAAGAAATCTAGATTCTAAGTGCTTAGTCCACATTGAGATTGAATGCATCCCCATTTCAAGTGGTGTGGAATTAGGCAGAAATGTTACCCCTTCCGTAGAGCATTGGACTACTGACCGGAGGGTCCCAGGTTGGATTCCCAGGCAAGGCACTTTGGGCACCTGCAGCTCCACTCTACTGTGTTTATGGTTACCCCTTCCAATTTTAGACTTGCCTTAAAGAGCTTTCTCGTCCAAAATTCCAATTTTTTTGGAATATATCAGTGAGTTTACTAAATTTTATATCATGCCAAATGAATTTCTTTCACTCAATTAATGTCACCCTGTATTAAATATTAGAAGCAACTTTCAAGTCTACAAGGTGCAGCAAGGCCTTTCCTGAAGAGATAAATGTGTTTGACTATACCCTCAAATATCACAAGTATCGCTAAATTACAAAGTAACGCAAAAGATTTCCAAAATTTTATGCCATTCAATATTTAGAAAATTATAATTTAACACATACTAGAAAACAAATAAACCTTTCCATAATTGTACAATGATTATACCATTTTTTGGTAAAACATGCACACTTCATTTAACTATGGATAGTCTCATGAGAGCCAACAATTTTGTTCTCCAGACCACTGATGATTTTAATTTTTAAAAATGCCAGTTAACCAAGAATCATATCCCATTGCCTTCAATTAATATAAAACAAACATTTCTTAAATTTCTGATAATATCAAAAAATTCAGAGCTATTTACATTAATACAAAAATCTTTATAGAGTGAAATCCTCTCCAGTCTTCCACCAGGTTAGTGTCTCCATTGCTGTTTATGTTTCAAAAACTGACTCAGTCATAGTCCTCAGGGCATTTAGAAGCCCTGACGATGATGACCATGTCTCTTTTCAAAACAACGGCAGCAACGGAGACACTAACCTGGTGGAAGATCCAAGAGGATTTCGCTCAACAGATATGCCGGGATACAAGATCTTTCAACAATCTTTATGTTGCTATATTTTTAAAATCAAATAACGTTTTCATTCTACTGATACCATAGGCATAGATTCATACTGTGAATCAGAAATTGTAATACAAGTGTGATAAGAATCATTCACTCCATCACATTTACCACAATCCACCTCCCAGGCTCCATCAGTTTTTACTATCACCAAAAGTCTGATGATACAATTGGCTTTCTACACATTAGTTAAATGTGGTTCCATTGGAAGGGAGGTGTTATCCTGTTTTTTTTTCACAGAGAGGGTCCTAAGACATTGGCTTTATAAAAGCCAATGGCTAATGCATCTGCCATTACCCAACAGGCTGGGTTACACTGAGCCCGTTGCAATGCATAATAGAGAGCTTAAGAAGGTAGAGTCTAGGACATCTTTTTTCCTCTTACTTGTTATTATAGGCACATTAGCACTTTTAAACAAATACAAAATAAATGCCCAAAGCATTAACTCACTACTGATGAGAATATACAATAGGAAACATCCATTAGTGTAGATATAATAACCAGCAATGAAATACTTTTGGGTGATATTAAAATGTAAACTTTAACCTAATTTACTACCTATACTTAGTAATTGCAAACCATGTTTTGTTATAAAATCTAATGTTTTAACTGCTGATTGTAAGTTCTGGCTATTCAATGAAACCGGTCATTTTTAAAATAATCATCAGTGGAGCTTACAAAGTTATTATTATTCACTTTTGAAAAAGGACAATCGACTAACCCCTACCAAATCACCGTACATTGAATTGTGTGCATGAGGCAGCAAAGTTTTTATGGAAAACAGCAGTTAATCCCAATTCAAAAAAACATTTTTGGACTATCAAGAGCAAAATAATGCAAAAGATCAGGAGCATACAAAATATGTTTTATCTGCAATACTTTCCCATTCCCCCAGCAATTTAATTTAAACTAAAGAACAAAAGAAAAATTACTAGATGAAGCAACTGGGTCACCAAAATGGCTGAGAAAATTTTGGTTTTACTAAAAATTAGGATAAAACTGCTCCTTAGAGAACAAAGCAAGTCATTACCTTATAATAGGAAGTGGCTCGTGTTCCATCAGTATCAAATTCCAATACTTCAACATTTTCTGAGAGCTATTTACATAAATATCTACTTCTGTTTGCCGCAACAGATGCTGTTCACCTACAGAGATATTAATACGGCCTGAATTATCCCTCTCCATCCACTCTGGCCTCTTACACTGAGAAACACTGCATTTCAAACTTTTCACACACAAGCAAACTTTTCACTGATCATGGCTTGCAGACTTTCCCATACTAACAAAAACAAATTTATAAAGTCTCAAATGCTTTTAATATAACAATGTCCCACAATTATTAACTTGAGAGCTGGTTTTATAGGTGAGGGTAGAGCTCTCCTAGTACTAAACCCAATGTCATATGAAATTCAGACAGGGTAAGGAACTGGCCCCTTTCCATGTGCCACCTATGACTTCTCAGAAAAAACTAATACCCAGAAAATCACAAGCTTGGGTGAAGCTGAGGGTGCCCAGAAGCATCCCTGGGAATCACACCCAGGCTAGTCTCTGGTCAGTAGTCCAACACTCTACCAATGGGACTATCACATATAAACTTAAACAAATATGGCACTTTTGATACTAATGAAAGTTCTACTGCATTATTTTTAACACCATACCATAAGCGAGATATTATTTCATCATCATTGCATCTATGACATGATATAATTTAATGATGATCCTTGGTTAAAAAAACCTCAGAAATTAGTATAAAAAGAGACGTTTCAGGCGTGATATGGTGGAATAACATGATTAATTAAAATTAGCCTTAATTAAAAATGAAAAAAACTACTTTTGTGGAAAATTGCTAATTTTAATTACTCAGAATTAGGTTAGTGCCTAAATTCACAGATCCCAAATATTCCTGTTCTGTAACCTATTCTACACTTATGTTTATTACATAAAAATAGTAACTTATTAGAGTGATAGCTGACTTCAATGATAGTGAGACCTTAGTTTTAAGTTAATTTCTTTCCAAATATTCACTTTTCTGGGGCAAATAACATGCACAGAGGATATACATGTGTGTGAGTGTATGTATGCATGTATATATACATATATGTACACACACAAATTTTGTATAAAAAGCACTGGTTACAATTTTTCCTGACATGTGTGTGAAGTGCTAAATTCAGACCATCAGTTAAGTGTGCACATGATTGCAGATTGTATTGGCATTGATAAGATGACGGTATACACCAAATTAGGCGATGCAAAAGATCTGAGCTAAACTCGTCCCGAAGGTCTTAATAGACTACCAAGAACAGAGTCGAGAGTCTGCTTGCGAAGATCTTCTGCAAAGGCATTGCTGCGATTAACAACCCCCTTTCAGTTGCAAATTGGTACCAGCAGACTATTTCCTATTCCCAAAAGTGAAATCCTCCCTCAAAGGACACCACCCTAAGTGCCATCAAAGAAGTTTGCACACATACCCTTAAAAGCCTTCTGGAATTCACCCACCAGGGAGCCTTTGGGTCGTGGAAAAGCCACTGGCCAAAGTGTGTTGAAGCTCAAGGGATGTACACTGAAGAATTTTGAGGCATGGTAGAAACATCTGAAATAAATCTATTTTCAGAAATCATTCTCAATACTTTTTATACAAGCCATATATTTATAAATCATAAACACAGTAATCAACTCGAAGGTCAGTTTGGTTAGTGATGGCAGTTTACCCAGTACTAAGCCCGACGGCATGTGAATATTCACACATCAGGGTAGGGGGGCCAGTTCCTTTCCGTGCCGGTTATGATTTCTCAGGAAGATATTATTATTAGGTAATCTACCGGTTAAGGTAGGTTTTTGGATGGACACAACTATCAAATAAACATTTTGTGACTCCCCACCTAGCAAACTAATCTATATCAGGTCCCTCTTCATCTCGGTGTACTTCTTTCCTCCCTTCATCCCGTCCAACATCCCTATCCTGTTCCTACCCTTACCACGCTTGCCCAACATTCTCCCCTCTATTACCCTCTTCAACATTCCACTACCGCTCAATACGCCTTTCATCCATTTTTCCTGCCTCCATAGGATTTCTCTCAACAAACCCCTCTCCTCCCCCACCATTTTTAGTACTTCCTCATTTGTTTTCCTTTCGGTCCATTTCACCTTCTCCATTCTTCTCCACACCCACATTTCAAAAGCCTCCAATCTACGTCTATCCTCCTGCTTCAGCGACCACGTTTCCGCGCCGTACATACCTACGCTCCATATCAGAGTTTTTACGAGTCTTGTCTAAACATCCCTACTCAACGTCCCCGTCATCAACTCCCTCCTCCTTGAGAAAGCCTCCTTGCCTAGCGCAATTCTTCTCCTTACGTCCCTACCACTTTGACCGTATTGGTCCAAAACACTTCCGAGATATGTAAACTGCTCTACCTGCTCTATTCTTTCCCCGCCTATTTTAATATTTAGCATAGCCTTTTTCTTTCTGGAAAATCGCATAACCTTTGTTTTATTAATATTGATTCTCATCCCATATTTATCGCACTGAACCTCCAATTCACTCAACAATGCTTGCAACCCCTTGGCTGACTGAGCAACTAATGCTTGGTCATCAGCAAACCTAACCGATTTTACGAATTCCCCTCCGACTTTCATTCCTACCTCCAGTTCTTCCCATGCCTCTTTAATCATTTCCTCTACATATACGTTGAACAGTACCAGTGACAATGGGCAACCCTGCCTTACACCTCTTCCTAACACTGCCCATCCGGACTCTCCGTTCCCCACTCGCACCTGAGCAGTCTGAGACATGTACAGGTTGGAGATCAGTCTCCTGTCCCTCCAATCCATTCCTATTTTCTGCAATACACGCATTAATTTTTCCCAATTCACTCTATCAAACGCTTTTTCGAAATCTACAAAACAGGCAAAAACGTCCTGATTGTATTCTATATTCCTCTCGACTAGTGATCTCATTACTGCAATGGCTTCACGCGTACCTCTTCCTTTCCTGAACCCAAACTGATCATCCCCTAAGTAATCATTTGCCTTACTCTCTATCCTTTTGTTGATGATCCTGAGAATAACTTTAGCTGCGTGGGATATCAAACTTATTGTTCTGTAATCCTCACATGACGAAGCCTTTGCCTTTTTTGGAATAGGAACTAACACCGATCTCACAAAATCTTCCGGCCAGATTCCTTCCTCATAGATACTACGAATCAATCCATATATGGCCTTCTTCCCACCTTTCCCTAACCATTTCAACATTTCTACAGGAATATTATCCACCCCCACAGCCTTATTTGCTTTCATCTCCTTTAATGCCCTTTCTATTTCATCGTCGAGTATGCCTGGACCTAAGCTATCTTCTTCTACGTCATGTTCCTTTTCTATGTCTAACCTTGTCGGCCTAAGTTCTTTACCATACAGTGTTCCTATATATTCCTTCCATCTCTCTTGGATTTTTCCTGGTTCAACTATTATCTTACCCCATTTATCTTTAACTGTTAGCACAGATCTTGCCTTCTTACTTCCCGATAATAACTTAACCTTGCTGTATAGAGCACCAATTTCACCCTTCCTCTGTAAACTTTCCATATCCTCGCATTGCGTTTTCCACCATTCTTCTTTTGCTTTATTTGTGGCCCTTCTCAATTTATTGTTTAACTCTTTGTACTTCATTTTGCCTAACTCTGTGTTTACATTTTTCCATCTTCTTCTCTCATCCATCTTTGCAATCATCTCATCCGTTACCCATGGTTTCCTTATCCTTTTCCCGTTAACGGTTCCTATAGTGTCTTTAGCGGCTTCCAATATCCCTTTCATGATACATTCCCATTTTTTTTCGATAGCACTCAGTTCTTTACCGTCATCCATCATTTTCTCTACAGCCTCCTGATACTCCTTCCTCGTTAATTCATTTACTGCTTCTAAATTCCATTTTTTAACCCGCCGCCCTTGCCTTATCTTCTTGAAACGAACATTACATTTCATAACAACTAAATTGTGGTCAGAGTCTGCATCCGCTCCTGGGAAACTGTGCGAATTTATCCCACTGTTCCTAAACCTGTGCCTAACCATAATATAATCTAACTGATACCTTTCTGAGTCACCTGGCATTTTCCATGTATACCTACGCCTTTTGTGGTGTCTAAACCATGTGTTAGTGATGACTAACCCGTCTCCTGAAGAATTCAATTGCTTTCTCCCCGCGTCTATTCCTCGTGCCTAACCCATAGTCCCCCACCTCACCACCATCTCTTCCTTCGCCTACCGTCGCATTCCAATCCCCCATCACTATCAAATGTTTCCCTGCAGGAACACTCACGATGATATCCTCTAACTCATCATACATCCTATCGACTTCTTCCTCCTTGTGGTTGCTCGGTGGCATGTATACCTGAATAATGACCAAGTTCGTCGGCTCTGCTTTAACCTCTACAAGTAAAATTCTATCTGTTGCTTGCTCTATGTTGACTACGCTTCTTCCTACCCCTTTATTTAAAATTACGGCAACCCCTCGTTGGCTCTCGTCCCCGCCGCTGTATATTACTCTATAATTGTCACTCCAGTAATCCCCGCTATCCTTCCATCTCACCTCGCAGAGGCCTAAAACCAGGAAGATATGGTATCCGAAAAATCACATAGCTGCAGGTGCCCAGAGTGCCTTACCAGGGAATCAAACCCGGGCCCTCCGGTCAGTAGTCCAACGCTCTACCCCCTGAACTACTGTGACCCACGTGTGTATATATATATATATACACACTCACTTATATATTTGTAAGCTTCCATTTATCTTTCTTTATATTCCGAGCCCAGGAAACATTTCACATGATCCTCAATGAAATACTTCAACATAGCCAGTAAGTACTGTGAAATCAGTTCAACTATAAAGATTAGCAATGAGCATTATGATCCATGTTAAGTGAAGACAATTACTGAACAGGCACAAAATACCATAACTTTCTTTCCTATGCAGTCCGGTGGATAGTTTTTTCTCATACACAGATTATTAACAGTTTACCCATAGCACTTGTTCGCGACACCCACCTTCACCTGTCGCATGGAAATTTAGTCGGTCCATAACCTATTGAAACCATAGAAAATAATCATCCTTTCTATTCAACATTGACTAGTGGTGACAAAGTCTTGAATTGATCAAAGTCGAAAATTGATCTTAATAGTGCCACTTGGTCTTAACAACTAGTAATGCACCATTTGTTCTGACAACTTTTTAAAATTGTCATTCATCATAATAAAATTTTCTTTGAGTTCCCTGTAGAGAATCTCTCCACTACAACATTAATGATGCATTAAACTTCAATCTAGGTATTGACTTTTCTAAGCACTTCTACTTTTATTTTGATAGACCTTCAAAATAGGTATCTCTGCTGGTGATGAACTCCTTGCTTGACTCAAATTGTTTTCTGCCAAGCCATTGTTTCAAGTTTGGAAATAAAAAGAGCCACTGGGCCCAAATCAGGTGAATATGGTGTATGTTGTAATAACTCTGAACTTTAATTCTATAAATTTTATCATTAAAACTACACAGCTGTGCACCCGTAAATTGTCTCAATGGAAGAGAATTTCTTGCTTTACCAATTGAGGATGATTTTTCAAGTTTTCTTAGCTTTGCAGATGATTCTGTGTGCATCCCATATCACCATTCCTTTCACCTTTTTGGCTAATTCCACCGCCTTCCAAGCTGGATCGTCTTTAGAAACCCACTGTTTTGACTTTCTTTATCTCCAGAGTAGAGCCATATTTTCCCACAGTTTTGTGTTGATGCAGAAACTATTCAGGATTGTGGCAAAAGAGCATCAAACCAGCTTCCCAATAGACCACATAATTGACTTGATTCTCCACTGAGAGCAAATGTGGCACCAATTTTGCTGAGGTTTTTTTAAACCTAATTTCCATGCAAAATTGAAAACACTACCTTGTGATAAGCCAATGGCCTCCAGTATTTTGTGAAATTTGATTCATAAATAACTCAAAACCATACCATGAATTTTGTCAACCATTTCAAAGGAAATTACTTCCACTGGACCCTCTGAAAAATGCTCATCATTTGTGGATATACAGCCATGTTTAACCTCATTTACCCCATTGTAAGCATTCACAGACAGGAGCAGTTGTGCCATGAACTTCATCCAATGCTGCTTTGATCTCTTTTTTAAAAAGTACTTAATCATCTAACATGTATCTTATTTTTTAACATTTCTCTAAATAAGAAAAAGTTTATTGCTTAAATTGACTAAGAAAAAGCAACCACATGATGGAAATAGCTGAAACTTAAATAACAGTCTAGTAACACATGAGGCACACTAAAAGCAAATCTTTTCCAATATCACCGTTGATGAATTACTGGCATTTAGGAGATGATTTACTTCCATTATACCTTTGATCATAACTAGAATGAGATATCTCATGGAATTCTCCCTAGTAAATGAGGAGCATTACCCTCAACTCAAGTTACTTCTGTATCAACATTAACATAAAATAAAACTTTTGATTCTTTGCACCTTTCCATATACTTGCTTAGCCATGCATTTAAGTTTTCACAAAAATTTTATTTTATCGTATATTCCTTGCTTAATAAGAAGTGCACAAGGAATACACTTCCACAGATTTGACTTCAGTATTGCATCAGCATGTTGATGACATGGTCAGCTTGCCTAGAATTACTATGGAGATAATATGTGATCCTGCGTTGAACTTTTGCTTTTGTCTGAAAAATCATCAGCTGAACTGTGTTATGCTAGACAAGGCTTATAAAGAACCTGTTCTTCCTAACAAAACACCTTAAAGATTTTTAAATCAATTTCATGGGAAGGTAGACCCACAGACCCCGACACTGCTGCTACATAAGTAGGAGACATATTTGAAAAGTAAGGGCTGCTTTCTTGCATTTAAATGTCAATGGGTTAGAACCAAATTGTATGCACGCAGAAACTTATTGTTTCTGAAGCCACTGAATTCATTCTTTTGATTCCATAGTTTTATGCCGGCCGGTGAATGCAGATAATAGTGTCGGGAAAAATCGTTGCTCCCACCAGTAGCAAAGTTCATGCTGTGATTCAATTTTGTTATTCGTTAAGGAAAGGATCAGTAATGGCATCAAGACTTTAAAAATGGCTGCGCAAATGTGCATAATGAAGAAACAAGTGGCAGGCCCAGTATCCAGACTAATGAAGTCATTCAACAATTGGACCGAGCTCAAAGAAACAGCTAGAGATATGGTGACAAAATTTTAATGGAGTCATCCCCTAATGTGCATTAAAAAGCAGGAATTTCAAAGTGCAAAAATCACTTGCCTCGACTTGGATCCTGGTAAAGGCAAATGATTTTTATCTTTTCAAGTTCTTGCATTGTGAAGTGGATCAAGAACTGTGACCTCATTGACGCTTGACAATTAGTGAGTGCAACGACTGATATATTACCTCTTGTTAGATACATCACAGTATACACAATTGTTATGGTAACATTTGCATAGGCAAATTGTTTACAAGGTGGGTACCAAAAATACTTACTGACCAAAAAATAATAAGGGGGAAAAACTCCAAATGGCCGTAATCAACAATCCCAACTCTCGTCAGACTAATTGCTATGTTGGTTTTTAGCGGGAACCATGAAAGAGACCAAAACACAACCTCTCAACCAAGAATACCCTCTGCGGTGGTTTATGGGAAATTTATCCAAGTCAGGGATATCACACAGCCACAAACACACTATCCTGTCTAGAATCCTTCACGAGGCTGTGAGACCCCATTAAAGATTCCATGTGGAAATGTAATCCTTCACGAGGCTGTAGGGAAGACCCTGTTAAAGGTACCAGGATGTTCTACAAGTACACATACTGTGCCTGTTCACAAAGGATGAGCACAGACCATTCACACACACTCTATAAACGCGCACACACTCAAAAGGGTCCAACTTCAGGGAGAATCTGAAAACAAAGAGCATAGACGAAGATATGCATCAAACATACGTGTTTCGGCTACAAAGTGGCCCTCTTCAGTGAACTGAAAGGAAAAAAGCACCTCCAACTTTCCAACTACTTCAACTACTTTCAACTTAGTGTTGGAGGTGCTTTTTTCCCTTCAGTTCACTGAAGAGGGCTACTTTGTGGCCGAAACACGCGTGTTCGACACATATCTTCGTGTATGCTCTTTGTTTTCAGATTCTCCCAGAAGTTGGGCCCTTTTGAGTGTGAGTGTGCATTTATCAAGTGCTAGTGTGTGTGAATGGTCTGTGCTTGCCCTTTGTGGACAGGCACAGAGTGTGTACTTTTAGAACATCCTGGTACTTTTAATAAGGGTCTTCTCTACAGCCTCGTGAAGGATTACTTTTCCACATAGAATCTTTGATGGGGTCCCACAGCCTCGTGAAGGATTCTAGACAGGATAGTGTGTTTGTGGCTGTGTGTGGTCCCTGGCGTGGATTAATTTCCCATAAACCACCACAGAGGGTATTCTGGGTTGAGAGGTTGTGTTTTGGTCCCTTTCGTGGTTCCCGCGAAAAACCAACACAGCAATTAGTCTAACGAGAGTTGCGACTGTTGATTATGGCCGTCTGGAGTTTTTCCCCCCTTATTATTTTAACCTGAGGCTCTAGAGCTCTTGATTTCTTTCTACTTACTGACCAATGCAAAGAGCAAAGAATGTCGAGTCCAATCTTGCACCTAACGACTATTACACTTGGAGCAGTTGCTTGGTGGATAACAGTTAGAAGACAATGACAAACTCAAGACCACCAATGTCGAATTGTTCAATTCCCAGGTGGCAAACTCATATGCTGAGGTATTAAAGAAGCTGGTGCATCATTGCAAAAAGTGCTTAGAAGTGAACATTGATTATGTAGACAAGTGAAGTATGAGTATAAGAAACTAAAACCATTAATAAAAACTTATTCTAATGAATATATTTTTAAATAACCAAATAGTCCTTACTCTTTGAGTATACCATGCTCCCATTGTGAGAAGTTCCTCAAATGTTCAGAGCAAAAGCAGAAATATTGAAAATTTGATCGGAAGCCACCCAAATATTGAGAAAAGGAAAAATTCATTTGATGAGTTTTTGTGCAGTGGGTTCCATGAAATCTGCCATGAGGTCTTGATTATCTCGCAGAAGTCAATAAGTTTGTTTCTCATCCCCTCTATAGTCTGGACATGGCTCCATGTACCTTATTTCTATTCCTATATGTGAAGAAAATATCTTCTTAAGGATTTTTCATCATCAGAAGCAGACATAGGTAAAGTGAACAGGTTTCAAGTTGTTATGGCTTCTGCTGATTTAATTCTAGAGTAAAATCAATGAAACTTGTAGCACACCTACATAAAAGATTAAGTTAACAACAAAACTAAATTGTCACACAATGATAATGTCCATTAAAAAATATGAACACACCATAGTTAATGCTCCTCAATTAACTAACCATGAGAGTTATGTCACAATATTTGTCAGTTACCATAAATATTAGCCTCGTCCATCATGTCTCCTTTACCTTATGCAAAAGGTGTTAACTATAATAGCAGCAACGACCAAAAAGTGTCAGGAAGTGAGGTAGAGGCGGAAGTCTTCAGTCAGTGACCAAGATTTTTTCCAAAGAGGACTTGATTGTCAAAATAAAGTTTCACATGATTTAATGGACAATTTAAATTGTACATGGAGCAAGCAATGAGTGCTTAGGTAAGTGAAGATAAAAGTGCGACTTAGGTGACAACTTGGGAGATATGATAAACCCAATTCAGACTGACAACCAACATTTATAGAGGTGGCTGTTACTTTAGAACAGTTTGAAAGGGTGATTTGTAATTTCAGTCATACATATGATTTGTGTGTGCATTATAAATGTGGATCCCTTTCAATATCTCATAACCCAGGTATCACTGTAACTTATTACTAGTAAAATTACCCTCGCTCAGTCACAATGTAAAATTTACGTATTTGTCACAACATGTAGCACTTCGCTTTTCCTCATGATTTTGGAATATTTATATCCACGTAACAATTTGAAAAAAATCTCACATCAAAGGTTTACTTTTGGAAAATTTTACTCAGTATCTTCAATTAGACTGGGCCAATAAGAATTTATACAAATAATTTTTATAATATATTATAAATATAGAATATATTGAAAGCATAATTCATATAAATATTAATTTCCTTCCATCAAAAACACTTGTTCAGGCTTTTTTCAATCCTGCCCTAACTTCACTATTTTTCTAATATCCACTTCAATAACTTTTGAATATGCATTTCAATTACCTTCAGAGAAACCAACACAGGAATTATTGCCTGTTGTAAACAAAATATTATATTTTCTGTATTACATACCTTCCAAAAGTATTGGCTTATCCACTACTGCTGTATTTTTACTTGATTCATTTTCATTACATTAAATAACAATTTTATCAAAAGCACTAAAGTGCCTATCCAAGAATTGTCATTTTTGTAGTTCAAAAATTACATTTATCTGAAAAATTTGATTGGAATAGCTGGAGATGATCAAACTCTACAACAGTTAAGAATTCAATAATTAAATTTTTTATTACAAAGAAAGAGATATCTTCACTTTCCTAGCTTAAAATTTCATAACAAATAATCTCTAAACATATTATCATCCAATGTATTTAAAAATTGCATAAACATAAATACTTGCATAAGAAAATAATCGAAAATTACTATTACTACATTTAAGATAAATGCATATAAGCTATTTGAAACAACATATAAAAATGAAAATAAATGCAGAAAATAAGTAAGCCTATCAGTCTTATTTTGTGAGGAGGAAGCTAGTGTGCTGCTCTTAAAACATTATCTTGAGTAGCAAATGATTTGTTTTCAATGCCACATAAATAAATTCCAGCTGAGAAAATATTTTTACCCCATTCCCACACACACCGATATAGCACCAAGATATTTTGAGACCCAAACACCAATATGTTAAAGGCTTCCCAAGCAACACCAACAATCTCTATCTTAATTAAAAAATTCCACCCACCCTCTCTCTCTCTACCAAATTACTTCTCTTCTTCCTTGGTCACTTCAAAAGTCATCCCATGCTTGCACAGCCTCTCAACAAGAGATGTCTTGGCAAAGGCTGCCCCTGGTGGATAAACACCACCCCTGGAAAATATTTTAATCATTAACAGACTGAAAGCCTTAAAGGGCAGGAACATTTAACATGTAATTAATGAAATATGAACTAATCAAACATTGAGCATAGGCTATATTTACACCTATCAAAGAATATTACTTGTCTGGCATATTGTCAGCTTCATCAAGAATGGTCAATCCAGCTAACAACACAGCTATGCAAGTTGCTCCATAGCCAGGATTAGTGCCTATGACCTCTCCAATCAAGCGCCTGTTTGGTGCAGTGGTGTGATTGTCGGTGGGCTCAGCCAAAGTCTCTGACCATCCCTCAAGATCAAAGGTCATCTTAAATTTTACGGATTTCATTGACTCTTCAGATGGCCCCTCATGACTTATTGACCCCAAAGAGAAAAATTTGGGATGCTGTTAAAAAGAAATAAAAGAATGGAGAGAGTGATTAATCATACAATTAGGACACTGCAGCTTTAATCGACAATATTAGATTAATGCAGGCACATATGAGGAAAACAAACAATATCTAGGCAAATGAACTTTCAAGGATCCTACACATTGTTGACACAATGCCCACTTGGGAAACAAACAGCAGACATATGTTACAATTTCATTTTAACAGTAGACAACTGAAGTTACCAAACAATACACACAACAGTGCATCTGACTAGAGAACTCTTAGTCAAAAACAAAAATACTCTTTAGAGTGTACCGGCATAAAAAAGGGGAATCTCAAAGAAATATAGGATATTAATTTACTTTTAAGAAAAATTTTCCAATACTTTTTATACAAACAATGTGCAATGTAATGCATTTAGTTTCATCTTGCATGTGGTTCTGCTGGTAAACTTAATAAAATAGACTAACGGGGATGTCACCTCTCTGCTAATGGAAGTACATATATACAGTGTATCTCCCGATAAACTCCGAGTCTTCAGTCATTTAACCTTGAATATTATGAGAGAGGCATAGAAAACAGTTTCTTTCAATACGAATTTTGATAATATCAAATAATAAATGCATATGAGCACAATAATGTATGCTCATGTGCTCCTATTAGTCCAAGCTTCTACTGAACCTGCCACTTGAATTCAAAATAAAGTATACAAGATACCAACTCATGTCCTACTAACAGGAAGAGTGAAATGGCAGTCTATTTATAGTATTAGTAATGAAAAAAGTACAGGTGTAAAGTTGAAAGTGACAATACTGTAGTGTTTTTTAAAATGTGAAATTAGCACTACATTTAAGTGAAGATGAAATTGGGTTTTAGAAAGGAGACAACTCCAGTGAAAATAAATGCAGAAATGATTTAGCAGCTGTGATGATGAGTTTCTGGGATTTTAGAATGGACAAACATTGATAAATGTGTAGTTTCTAATTTTTAACATAATGATTCAATTTTCCTCTTAAAGAGTTAACATCAAAATACTTTCATCCTTTTTCTGTCTTAACCAAGTATTTTTCATAAATTCTAATCTGAAAAATCAGGGTGTCTATGTACTGGGAAGTATGGTAAATAAAAAATTGACTGATTGGATCTTAATAAAGTGATTATATTAAATAAATGGGATAGAACAATTGAATATGCACTACCAATGTTTTATTTAAAGTACTGATGAATTACTAAAGACAATGATTTTGACAAAATCTGCAATATATTTTACTTCTACATATATTTCACATTTAAATGGGATCTTTTGCTATAATTTACCATATGGAGTCAGAAGTATTTGGCAAGCAGTACACAAGAATAGACAGAGGAAAATGTTCAATGGAGCTTTCTGCCAAAATGCAGGTTTCACCTAAATTAGATAACTGTAGCCCTATGTAACCCAAATTAGGGTGTGTTTACTGCATTTTCAATTGGCAAACTTAGTTATAAGAAGGAAATCACTTTTCCCCCTACTAGGTACCCAGAATTGAATTAACCAGATGACCCAAGCATTTTAGTTACAAATACTGTTTACCAGCCCATAAGATGCCTTTTTTGTACTCCAAAATGTGCTCCAAGACTGGCCCATATCTTATAGGCCAAAGGCCATGGGTATTGTTTATCTCATAAGTCGCAAGCCGATTCGCCTGGAAAAATACCAACAAGTAAATTTCCCTCCTCAGGCATTGAAATGTTTTCTTTTTAAAAATATTGATAGCATTGTTTTCAGCCAGTAGCCAGCAATAAAGCTTTGATACTCTCTTGGCAGTAGTTTCTAAAAAAAATTTCCATTTAAATCAGAAATATATACAATGTAGGGTGTTTAGTATCATCTCAAATGTGGTGCTGCTGCAGAACTACGCATCGGGCTAACAGGCATGTCACTCCTTTACTCAAATCTTTATTCTGATTAACTCAAGACTACAGGGGCTGACCTGCAATTAATACCATATTGTCGTTCAATATATAATCCGTTCCTTTCAATTTAGGATAGATATCTGCTTTCACACAGAGAAACAGTATTGTATAAAAATTGAAAATTAGGATAACCTCATGGTATCTTAAGATAAAAAAGATTGTCATACAGTATTACATTTAAAATTAAAGACAAAGTCATGAACTACCATTCAGAGCATGGAAATAGGACAGCTGAAAGGGGATTTGGCCCACTTCAAACTGAGAAGATGATATGAGAATGTAGAAAGCAGAAAACTGATTTATTGAATGCAGATAGCAGTAAAAAAACCAAGTTCATGTGCTCCTAAATGGCCAAAGCTGAAGGAACATAATAAGAAATGGATGATAAATCACAGGAAGTATGGGATTACAGTTTAAACTTAAATGATTTTAATTGAAGCAAAAAAATAAGCAATAGGCATGTCTATTGCCGATTTTCTGGAAAATCATATTGCAAGAGAAATGGTTCTGAAGAAATCGTATTTGCTTGTATGTGATCAGTTAAAGGTCAGTAAACAGAGCTAGTAGAAAGTCTTGCCATGTAAGAAGACATCTTGCTGATTCCTGGAAGAATAAATTCCCAATGGCAGCCTCTGGATGTTTCAGTAATTAAACCATTCAAATGATCTACACAAGATTGAGTGAAGTAGATTGAGGCACAACTCATGCTATAGCACTATGAGCAATATAACATCAAAAAATCTCAGTTCACACTTTTATTACTAACAATCTCCAATAAAAATATACAATTGGTAAAAGGATTCCAGTTGATGAACTTACCTTCAGCAGTAACCTTCTCCCGAACTTGGATTTAGTCATTAGTAGAAATATTCCAGCAACAAATACAGTCATTATTGCAGTCAAGAGAGAATTAAATTGTACATATGGTCGCATTTGAATTGGTCTCTTCTTCTCATTTTCATAGAAATATCTCTGGCTGCGATAAACAACTGAACGGTCAGAGCCTGGAAATGGGAGGCACCAAGCATCCACAACGGCACTTTTGTGCAAAGGCTTCCTATTATAGATACAAATGAAATTACAACATTTGGAAAAAAGTAAGCCGATGTAATCATTAAGAATAAAATTATTAATGAAGATCTCAATGAAAAATAATAAAAACAAAAGAACAATTGGAACCAATAAATTTCAAATTTTGCAATTAATTAAAGTTGGCACTCTACTGGTAATTTGTGTTGATTTACTTCTGTGGCCACTTTTTGATATGATAGCAAATGTGTTAACAAAATAAAATCTGTGGATGTTTTTACTCAAATTTCCTGACAGGTTAATCAGAGCACTGAAAAATCTTTTTTAGACTATTTCATGCTTTCACACAACCTTTTGGAAACTATAACAAAGAACTTCAAGAAACTGTAATAGTAACTTTAATGGAGTCACCCGCTATGTGTGCATTATACTGCAACCATTTCAGAGAGTAAAAATCATTTAAAGCCCCCAAAATTTCAGAGTGTAAGAGGACGTCTCGGTAGCTTAAGTGGTTAAAGCACTCGGCCGGATATCGAGGGATCCGGGTTCGAATCCCGGTCAAGACGAATGATTTTTACTCTCTGAAATGGTTGCATTATATAACAAAGAAACTTGTCACTTCTATATCTTGATTTAAAGTTCAGCTAAAATATGTGTACATACAATGACAGCTAAAATACACTTTTTCTGGTGATGTTCTTAACTTTTTTAACCCTTCCAAATGGTGTACAAATATGATATTGATATACCAGGTATAAAAATGTGAAATGTGGATATTTTTTCCCAAAAAATCAGAAGGATGATAAAAAGAACCCTATTCAAAGTATGCTCCATGGCTAGTTAGACAATTTTCCGATCTTTTGAGCAATTTGTGGATCCCACACCAGTAAAAATCTTTCCTTTTTTTTATGAACCATTGATAGAGACATTTTTTTCAGATCTTTGTATGAACCAAAGTGCTACTCAGCAAGGGCATGACCCATCGATGCAAACAATTGGTCATCGGAAGGAGCTAAGCCTGGTGAGTAAGCCAAATGGGGTAAAACTTCCCAGCTGAGTGTTTCTAACGTGTCAATAACTAGTTTGGCTGTATGTGATGGTGCATTGTCAAGAAGAAAAATGACCTTTTGTTTCCCCTTTTGGCATTCTGGTCCTTTTTCAAGTAGAGAACAGTTCAAATCAAACACTTGTTGCTGGTAGCATTTAGTATTAACTGTTTCACCAAGTTTTAACACATAATAGATCACACCCTTCTGGTCCCACAAAACACAATGTATTTTCTTTCAGCCAAAGCGATTTGATCTTCCGGTTAATGTGAATGGTTGCCGAAATGCCAAAACCATCATTCATACATATTTTGCAATGGAGCATGTTCACCAGAAGCTTCTCAAAGTAATTGGTATGATTCAGCAGTAGTTTTCTTCAAATGAAAACAAAAAATTACTGCTGTCCACGAATGATCTTTGTTTGATTTAAATTTCAACATATTGAACACAGCAACACAACATTACACAAACACTTTTTCAATTTATCACTCATGGCCGTCTAACACTTGTTGATGACACAACAAAATGGCATGTGTCAAATCTTTACGCCACAAACTGCATTAGTGCACCATCTGTTCTGAAACCTGCATTTCATATTTAAACACCTGGTTTATGGTTTCTGATAGACTATTATAATTATGATTAACAGCAGTGTTTCATGAAATTACATATTTACAAATCAACTGCACTGAAGTTAGTAGTATTTCCATTTACGCACCAATTATGAGGAAGACAATCGTTTGTCTGGAGTAGGTTCTCACAAATTCTAATGGATGAAGTCTCTTTCTCTTGATTATCATACCATCCAATTTTTAAACAAACTCAAGACTCATCTTAGGTGCATATAAAATTAATACAAAAATACTTTATACAAACTAATCTCTTTCAGACAGGCATATCTTAAAAAAAAATAGGTTGCACATTTTCCTAAAAAGACTTCAATTATGAGCAATTAATTTCTCTGAAAATGGTAAATAATGCATTCCAAACAACTCTCTGAACACAAGACAAATTCATCAACAATATTCAATGTACAATGGAACCTCAAAATACATGTCCAAATTCAAACAATTCTTGAACCTAAACCATTTTTAATAGTCCCAACTGCTTTGACAATAAATAAATGTGGTATGAACTCAAGATTTAAGTTCCAGAACACATTATGTAATATTTCACCACCCCTCAGAAATGACAACCTGACATTTTTCTCCCAGGCCATGATTATACCATGTACTCTCAAAGAGAAAAACTTTAAGCAGAACAATTTTTTCATTCAAATTAATATTAAATATGACAATGCATTCCATGCTGAAATTGAAAAATATGAATCTCAAAATTTTCAATACAAGATTTTGAGAAAATATGCCAGGATTATCATTTAATAAATTCGTAACCCACAAAGCCACTACCTTGCTATGACACTTCTCAACATACCATGCAACAGTTCCCCATTCTTTCCCATGGCCTCCAGATCACATTTACTCTACTCTTCTGGAATTAACACTTCCTGAAAACTCATGGAGTTTCTGAATGGTAGCCAAAGCTTAATTTTCCAATCACCATTAGCAGCAATACAAAATAGCAGCACGAGACTCTTTCATTGGCATGTAGTTGGGCAATGCATTCTCCTCTGCTGTCGCATAAGTTCACTTTGCGATCTTTTTCTAGAAGAGACCAGTCTCATCACAATTTAAAACTGCTGTGGTAGGTAGGCAACCCTCAATCTATGAGCTTCTTGGAATCGCCAGTGAAGTTCTCTGCTGCATGTGAGTATGAGGTCACTGCCTCAACATCCTACACTCTTCTGATTATGAAATTTCTCTTAAGCTTCTTAAACCACACATGGCTTCCCTTAAATTCTACTTCTTCAAACAATGATGATCCTGAGTTTACTTCATGAGGTAAGATTAAATCACTTTTGCTTCTAACAAATGATGTTCTTGTTAACAGTGTTAAATTGCAATTCCTTTCTGTTTATACATAAGAAAAGCAACTTTTGAACATAGTTTAGAATACATAGCCATTGTATTGATATTCTTGTCACTTTTTGAAGCATATATCACCTTAATTTTTCCCTTATTCCTGAGAAAAGTGTATATCATTTTTATCGACAGATTACATGTGCGAGCCAGATCAGCCATTCTCACACCTTCCTCTCCAATTCCATTAAAGAATATGATGTAATAACCTTACACATAAAATTTCCACCCAATACAGGAAATCCCAAAGGCTATACATACCAAGAACCAACATCAAAATATAATTTTTTTAAACCACTTCAGTAATAAAAATTTCAATATACATTACCTGGCCTTTAGTGTGGGTTTTAGTTGGGGCAGCCTTTCAGGATATAGTTTTCTCCTCAATTCAGGCAGCTCACCATGATGAGCCACTCCATATACAGCTGATTCCCAAGTGCCATAGTGAATTGATGGTCCCTGATTATTCACAATGACAAAAATATATATCAGGTAATCTACCGGTCTACATTACACCAAAAATCACAAAAATTCAAGCAACATAAAATCAAAAATTGAGCATAGATTAGAACTAAACATGAGGTCAGATAGGCAATGTTGAAATATGCTTTTATTTGATTAATTAACGATCATCCCAGAGTTTGTATACTTAAAGGTATGCTTTATCATAATATTATAAAATTGACTAGCTACTTAGAATTATCATATTTTTCCCCTGAAATTGAATTTTTAATTCTTTCTTGTAAATAAAACACCCTTAAATCTCTTGGCTGACAGAACAACAAGTGTGTCATTAAGTTTCACAACTGCTGATTCTATAAAAATAATGATGTAAATTCAAGTAATGTTAAACGAAATACTTAGCATAAATGGTGGTTTAACCTAAGGGGCCTCTTTCCTGACCACCCATTGTCACATTATCTACAATAATGAACCTTCCAAATTAACCAATTGTCAATAGAATTAACAACAAACATTTGAAACCTCCATATTTTCATTTTTAGACCAAACAATTTAAGTACAAATGTGTAGCATAACCACTGGATTATTACCTTGCTCGGGACATCAGACCAACATGTCATGTAAGACTCTACAGAATTCACTTGTCCTGAAATCAATTGGCAAACTCACTATAAGAATATGACAGAAATAAAAAGACACTTTTCAAAACAAAATTTTCAACCAATTAAAGCAATTTTAGGCAGAATAAATTCACATATCATAAATATACACTAATCTAAACTCACCCTTAAACTTCTGCGAAAAATAGACAACACCAAGATCTGCAGGAATACTGTCAAATCCACAAGCACTCACTATATAAACCCCCTTCTCTTTGGCAGCTGCATGATATTCAAGTTGCATTTGCTCCATATACTAAAATAAGTGAAGCAATGATAAAATTATAAAGACCATATAAAATTATTGAAAATCAATGTGGCAACATTAAAATTAAAGGGAAGTGCTGCAAAAAATAATGCTGAGGGTGTAAAATTGCCATATGAATACTGCAAAAACTGGGAGTGACATGCAAAGATTAATGCTTTATCAGGGATATAATATCAATGCAATTAACATGTGCCCTTCAAAACTGATTGAGGATACCACTTACAAATCTCACTGCCCTATACAAAAAACAATTTAGAGAAATAGTGCAAACCTTTCTTTGAAAGAAAGTGCATCAAATGATATTTTTGGACAACTGCTAGATAATGAAATAAAAATTTATTTGGTCACTGATAATACATCGATGTTTAGACATTGTGAAAGAACCTATTTATTAAATTATCAAAGACTATGCATATTTGTAACAGTCAGGAGATTTGAGTCAATGGGCATGTGTAGGCGTGCCAAAACTTGGAAGCACTCACACCAAGTCACTTTTCAGCAGAAAAGTTCATTAAAATGGGAAAACTCTTTATTAAACCATAATAATGAGTGAAGCTTCTTCACTAAGTCATATTACAGAAGATGTATTTATTTTTAGATCTTATTTGTAGCATACTAAAGTTACTTAAAATAAGAATTTATCAAAATTCATTATCAAAACACTATTACCCATTATGGTTTATTTAAAATAAAGAAACAACATAAATGAATAATACTTTATATATGATCTGATAACCATAACCAGTGTCTAAATTACTGATATTTTATTCATCATCATTTAGCTATCACCAAATTTTGAAGCACGTAAAGCTGAGATTCAGACTGGTTTTATTAACACATTCCATGAAAGAACTTCAACTACCCATTCTTAAAATTATTGATCACAGTTGTAAATGTAATAATGGAATAATGGTAGATATATAATGGGGCTGGTAAAAATACAAACAAAAACAATAAAACCATCAGCCAAGGCTGATCTTAATATTTTTATTGTAATTTTAAACAGCCCTCTAAAACATTGAGATGCATTTAGGCACAAAGCAGGTTTCTAAACTAAAAATATACATCATTTCTGTGAATTATAATTTGATTTAATCTAGTATTATGTTTTTTTCCACATATATACAGCTATCCTATGCCTGTAATGGGTACAAAGGAAAGTGAAACTGCAGCAACTAAAAAAATAAAATGCTATAAATACTAAATATGTACTGATGAGAAAGCACTACATTACTATTTGCAAATGTTAACAGAGAATATCACTAAAACAAAACAATTTCTGGCGTAACTTGGTGGAAAATCTTCATACTGACTTTTAATAATCAAACCACTTTACTTTACATACCACCCAGATTTTTTGGTTTGCCAAAAATCCACAAAATCAGTGAAAGCAATCTGTGTAGCAGTGTTCCTATTTGTCCTGTGATTTCCAATGTTTTGGCCCCTAACCACTTATGGGCTAGTAAGTTAAACGTCTTATTCAAACAATTTTCCAAATTTTCCCCGAAATACGGAATAAAAAATTCACAAGAACTTGTGGAAGTGTTTTCTAAAGAAATAGTATCCCCCAGGTGTTTAATGGTTCATTTGATGTCACAAATTTATTCCCCAGTGTTCCAAGATCAGAAGCTCTGAATCTTGCGGAAGTTACCCTTGTTAAAGCAAAGGTTCCAACCCCAGTGATATTGGAATTGTGTTCCTCCTTAAAAGTGTGTGTAGAACAAAACAGTTTCGTGTTTAACGGCAAAATATACCAACAAAAAGACGGCTTAGCAATAGGCTCTCCGCTTTCCCTGCTTCTAGCAGACATTTTCTTGGACAATTTTGAGCAAATAATGTTTTCCTCAGATCATCCCCTCATCAAAAATATCCTCTGTTGGTATAGATATGTTGATGACGTTTTCTGCGTCTGGACGGGTTCTGAAAGACATTTGGAAATTTTTTTCAATTTCCTCAATTTCAGAGACAAACATAAATTTTACCAAGGAATTAGAAGTGGATGGATCCCTCAACTTTCTGGACTTGAATATTACCATTAAAAACAATAGTTTTAATTTTTCTATTTTCAGAAAACAGTGTTATACAGACCATGTCATACACTATAATTCTAGGCACTAATTCGCTCAAAAATTATCGGCCTTTCACGCCATGATACACAGAGTATGTTCTATCCCCTTGTCCAAAGAAAACACTCTTAAAGAACTAAAGATCATTAAACAAATTGCAGTGAACAATGGGTATAGAGAAGATTTAATTGATATCCTTCACCGTAAGAAACTATCCCGTTTAGCAAAGTTATCCATATGTAGTTCACCCACATATACAGAAAACCAGCCAAAGTGGCGGAGATTCCCTTTTCTTGGTCACTTATCGTTAAAAGTACAAAGAATTCTTCCAAAGGAAAAAGTGAGACCGGCCTTTTACAATAAAACTAATTTAAGCAACATGTTATGCCACACGAAAGACCACGTTGAACCACTACACAAAAGTGGAGCATACAAACTCCGCTGCAAAGACTGCAACAAGAAGGGGAACGGATAGTAGAAAAGCATTCATACGATACTTTCGTGATCTGCTCAAAAACCGCCTTCCCCACATGTCCTGTGTTTGCCTTTTATGTGTTTTCCTATCCCCTTTCCTTATACCCATTTCTGTTTGAATGAATATTTGTGCGCTGTATGGCGGGATTTTCAAGTTTGAATATGTGTTTGGCCAATGTGGCTCGTCTCTTCTTCTGGCTATGCGTGCCATGAAACGCACCGTTCCTATCCTTTATAATATCGTATGAATGCTTTTCTACTATCCGTTCCCCTTCTTGTGTCCCATCTATTTCTCCTTTGGTGGGTGAAACAGCTCCATAACGCCATCTCTCGGGCAACATCTATCGGAGCACTTTGGCGCTTTATAAGATCGCAGATCTCAAGGTAAATCAGGTTTCCTTATTAACTCAAGTGGTAGAGCATCCGCCCGGAAAGTGGAAGGTCCGTGGTTCAAATCCCGGATAAGGAAATATTTTTACTTTCGTGATCTGCTCAAAAACCGCCTTCCCCACATGTCCTGTGTTCGCCTTTTGTGTGTTTTCCTATCCCCTTTCCTTATACCTATTTCTGTTTGAATGAATATTTGTGCGCCGTATGGCGGGATTTTCAAGTTTGAATATATATATATATATATTTTCCCTAAAATCCTAACAGCTCTTTCACCTTTCTTTACAACATGCTCATGTTGCTATCTCTCAGTAAACTTTCTTTTTTCTTTAAACTTTCCTATCTATACAATACTCTTTCTACCACATTTCTTTCACCACATTAGTTTCTCACTTCAGTTTATTATTTAGCTTTTCGTGCCTCCTCCTCCCTTATTCTGTGCTCACATTCATCCAATGCCTTCAATCATCCATCTTCCTCACAATCTTTTTGCAATCCATGGCTTCCTACTCCTTTTCCTATGGTTTTGTGTCTGTTTATTTAACCTTTGGAGGTGGTATTCCCTTTTTTCTTTCAATGTGCCAGACCCCTAATCCTTCGCTTTCTATTGTCTCCTAGTACCCCATCTTTAATAAGGTAGTCTTCTATTCATATTCTATTTTATTTGACTTTATCCTAATTTAATTATTTTAAATTTCAAGTTACACTTTAAACATATTGTAAACTATTTCTACATCTATGGAAAACTGAATTGATCCACCTGTTCCTAAACATGTCTAAACCTATATTGACCATAATTATCTCCATCTGTATCAACCCAGCATTTCTCACATGTAGATATATCTATGTTGGTGTCTAAACCAGGCAATTTCTATTAGCTATTTCTTCAGTGGAACTTTACTCTTTTCTCCAAGCAGTCTCCTAATTATACTTTCCTGCCTCATCCACATATTCCCCCTTGTTGTAATATAATACATTTGAATGTACTGTTGTTTTAGATCGTTTGCAGTGTACTCCAGTGGCAACGGTGGATTCAAGGACAAGGTTACCCTAATTTTGCAAAATGCTTTTGGCTTTAATTAAATTAAAACAAATTAAAAGTTTGTCCCCTAATCATAAAATTATCAACTTCATGATGCATTTTGGCATTCAAATGTGTGTGATTGGTTTTCAAGTTAGCAAGATTCCCAGATTTTTTAAAGAAAAAGCATATTTTGTAATACTTCATTTTTGTCCACTAATGAAAATAGTCCCCTTACAAGTTTACCTGATCCACAACTGCTTAATGGTTGGTAGCACTTTGTGTTGTACTGGTTTTGACCCAAGTCCCGACCAAATATGACATATGTAATGAGTAGTAATAATTCTTTAAATTTGCTGGTTTTAGTATATAGCCTGAAAATTCCACAGCTTAGGTGGAGCTGAGGCTGCCCCATGGGAATGGAACCTTGACCTAACGCTCAGCCTCTGCACTACCACAACCAACATATGAATAAATGTGAGGACTATTTAGATGTTAATGAAACTGAGGTCAGGTATATTCCTTTTTGGAAATATATGCAATAAAGAAAATAAAAGTTTCTTATCATCTCTACATTAGAAAAAAGAAAAGGAAAACTACAGGATTTGAAAAAATTGTGAAATCAGCCCAAACAACTATATATGCAAGTACTAACATCAATACTTTGCTTCTTTTTAATTTTAAATCACAATTACCGACAGGAATCATATCTTCAGTGATGTGTATAATTCAAATGCTTGCTTACATACAACTGCTTTTTCACAGTTGGCCCACTGAATTTAAAACAGCACGAACTAATTCTACACTAAATGGTCATTAAGTGAAGTAATGTTCCTAGAATTTAATGCACCGTGACACTAGTCCAGACCCAACGAAACGTGAAATGAGCTATCCGAACCTTTAAAACATAATTGTGCAAAACCATATCACCTTACCTGGGGTTCACCACTGACGTCAACATGATGGGCTCCTCCCTCTATGCATGCTTTTACTACTTCTTCGCCATAAAAACTAAAGTCAAACACATAACATATTAGTTCAATTCCTAGTTGTCCATTAGTTTCATTTCACAAGGCCGCGATTTAGAATTACTAGCATATTTTTCTTTGATAGTGAAACTTACCGATACGGCCCAACGCAGTTGACGACCACTCGTGCTCGAGAAGCCATTTCACGGAGACTGTCACTGTCTTTAACATCGGCAATAACCACAGAGACTTTACTCAAATCTTCCCCTGTCAGAAGAAAACCAGTTATTGCATGGTCTGCTGCACTAATATTGTGATTCGTCATTATTCACTATAGGTTCCATAAGCTGTACCCTACCAGTCAGTTCGGTCTGCGTTTTTAGCAGTTCTTCCAGTTTTGGTTTACTTCGTCCAGATATTCCCCAAGCTAGACTTGGTCGTTCTTTCATCAGCCCAATCATTTCTGTTACAGCATGTTTACCAGTAAATCCAGTAGCTCCAAATATGATTACATCAAGACGAGTTCCAGGCGAAGACATCGCGAGGAATAGTTCCCTGAGAGAATTACAAACAAAAAATGACTCTCCTCAGCTTCTTACCATTAAAAAAATCACGGTTAACGATGAAATAGTGATCCTAGAGTCCACCTATCCACTAAAATGAAAAATTTTTAGTTTCAAAGAACTGCTTTTTTATCGTCAAATAGTAAAGACGGTTTCAAATTTTACACTTCTCCCAACTCATTCCATACAGAATTATTGATAACTTAAAAACCTCTGGAAGCCAACGCCCCAATAGTCACGTATAGAGAAATACTGAAAATTCATTCCGGGAAAACACGTCTCCCGGGAAATAAAATTGAAAAACTTACGTGCAATGCCGGGGAGACGATATCAATTGAACAGAGAATTGCAAACGATTTGAAAAAATGTGAATATATTTTGCTCTCGCAACGTAACTAACAGATATTACCGCTTCAAGTACGCTGACTCACTCATACCCTTTAAAGCTACTCACGACCGACAGTCACAGAGCCGGTCCAAAAAACGCTCCTCCCCCACGAATCGTAGACATCCCCCAACCACTGCAAACCCCTGTGAGCTATGCAACGCAACGTTGCCAAGTTCATACTATCATAAATAAAACTTTTTTTCTTTTAATGTTATATGCTCTGAAGTAATTGGTTAACGAGCTTCATTTAGTACGTTACTGTTTTCACACATTCATAATGTATTTACCAGTGTAATATGCATTTCCATTACTAATCAAAGCTGCGTTGAGCAACGTTGGATGACCTTGTGGAGCCAGACCATAAACTTCAAAGTCACGGTCGTGAATGCATTTCTGTAGCCTTGAGATTGCAATTTGTCGCAAGAATAAACCTTTGGATTCCCATGATTTGTTCCGAAAGTAAAAACTCGCGAAGATAATTCATTAAGACCGATGCTTAGTTAGCCACAAATGAATGATCGAATTTGGTGAAGTCGAAACTGCTTATTACTGGTAAAGAGTCCAGGCTCTGTGAATCTGGCCAAGCCTTCTAATGGTTACATATTACACAGGCCAACAGTGTTTTTGGTGCCGGAGCTTTTAATGTTGATTTAATGAACAATTGGGGTGCTGAATCCAATTATGACACTAGTTTTTTCCTATCAGCTATAGTTTTCAAGATATAGATATGTTGTTACTTACGGAAAAAAATCTTCTACATGATGATATGGGAATATTATATTAATAACACAGGCCAACAGTGGTTTTGGTGCCGGAGCTTTTAATGCTGATTTAAAGAACAATTGGGGTGCTGAATCCAATTATGACACTAGTTTTTTCCTATCAGCTATAGTTTTCAAGATATAGATATGTTGTTACTTACGTAAAAAAATCTTCTACATGATGATATGGGAATATTATATTAATAATTATCTCATTGGCCTACAATATAGAAATATACATAAAACTTATTGACAGATTATTGAAAATAAAATGAACACCGCAGAGTGGTTATAAATTAGTATACTTATAGATTTATTTAACTTTGAAAATTATTTTCCGGAATATATCAAATATTAAAACAACTAATCGTAAGATGTGCCATATCTAAAAAAGTAGAGCTGTTAAATAAAAACGGATTTCATATTTGGATTCAGCTCTACAAATATAGCTAAAATCATCACAAAGATTCCCGGCACAAAAAAAAATTTTTTTTGTAGGCCTGTGTTATCTAATGGGCATCACTGCCAAAGAGGAAGGCTTTTGTGTGATTAAGTTTTACTTTTAGCCTTGCCCGTTACAATGGTTTTGTCCTATACGGTAGTAGAAATTTGTTTTTTTTTCATAAGAACCGCATAGAAACATTCTTCCATGATTGTTCCAAATACATAATCATTGGTTATGAATAAAATCTGGTGTACCTAATATCTGAATATCTTCCGTGATACCACGTATTAAGCTTACTGCATTTCCGATTTGTTTTGTCGTTCTACTTCCGATCCAATTAGTTCCTATCGATTTCTAGGATAGCTTCGTATTGTGTAAATTGACCAATTTTAATGCAAAGGGTTTGGCTCTGCCTACGTTTGGCCTAGAACCCTTTTCGATTTACTTAAGGCCTTACTATGCCAATCACCGAAAGCCCGACCTCCCTACTGCCCAGACATCCCATTCGGCATGGAACTTCATCTCCGCTGTACGAGAATAAGCTGAGGCTAGAAACAAATTAGTTGATTGAAGACAGCGTGAGAATAAGGAAATTTCACAGAATGCCAGTGAAATTGAGTCACTACGCAGGAAGGTGAAAGAACTATCAGACTGTAAGGAGGGAAAAACTGAGCACAAAGTCAAAGGTAAAGGAGGACAAATATTAATTGAACCAGGAAAGATTCAAGAGAGATGGAAGGGATTCATCGCAGATTTATATAGTAAAGGTATTAGAACAGTAAGTTTGGACATACAGAATATGACAGAGATAGATTTAGCTTAGGATCAGGCATAATTCATTGCAATATAGTAAGGACTTCGGAATCAAATTAGGCTTTGGGAAGAGATAGCATTCCTACAGAATTACAAAAGGGCTTCAGAAAACGGGGAAGGAGGAGTTTTTTGGGTCAAGTCATATCAATTATGGGTTGGGACTTTGGCCGGAAGGTTTCATGTGCTTGGTGTCACTTCCTATCTCATAAATGGTATAGGTAGCTATTTGTGAGGACTATAGAAGAGTAATTTTGATTTTACATGGCTTTTGAATGGCTTGGAAACTTGAAAAATGATGATATGCATTGAGATGGATGGAATGGCTATTATGATGTGGGTGGGAAAAAGGTAAAGTGAACTGAAAAAAAAACCAGTCATCGTGGGGGTAAGGGAAGAGGTTTGTTGGAGAAATTCAAAAGATGCAGGAAAGGTAAATGGAGAGGATTTCTTTTGACAATGCAATGCTGAAGACTGTGATAGAGGGGAGGATATAAGCAAATAAGGAAAGGATAGGCATGTTAGATGATACAAAAGGAGGAAGTACGCAGAATTGAAGAACAGCTGGGTGGTAGGGGAAGTATTGTAGTGCATGGCATCAAATTGTGTATTGTTAGGTTAGACCAAGAAATACGAGCATGTTAGCCAGTCAGAAATAAATAATTATATCTACCTCTCTCATAAAGTCATTCTCTCAAATTGTGTTAGTAATGTTTTTTGATTGCTTTTTTATGCATTTATGTGTACTTTTTTTAAACAATTTACTTTTTACCTGTCTGTTATAAACATAACCTCATTAACCTCCAGAACCTCCAAGCACGGTAATGGAAAATGTTTTCATTTGGGAGAATAAAAGACATACCCTTCACACTATTTGGGGTAGGCAAAGTCAAAACAGCCTCATTTTTAGACAACTCAGGGAACTACATTCCTTACACTAAGTTATTCTATAGTGCTCTTTCTTGGATTCCTCTTTATCCCCGTTGCTTCCATGCCCTACCTTTTTAGACAGCATGAAGGCTGGTAGTTGTCACAAAGAAATGAAAAAGAAGATAATGCAGACCAGAAATTGCCGAATTTGCTCACAATATGCCGAAGATATGTGATAATACAATTTGCAATATATATACAATAATAGAAAATTTTATAGTAGTCATTAAGGACTCTCTAAAAAGCCAACTTTTAAATAGAGAGAATACTCTCTCTTTACAATTAATGAAATGAATGCTATATAAAACCATTTGTCAACGTGTGTTGCAAATGTTTTAAAAGGTTAGTATTACCTTTTCATCATACACACCATTATAGCCATACACAAATGATGAGAATATGTTATCAAAGTAATAGCAATAATATCATGATCTGGTTATATAGTTACCTTTGGCTTGAGTAAAAGGAAACCTATTTCTGAAAGAAAAGGAAAGCTATCAAATTGTTAAACCAATTTTTAATTTATATTTCTCATATTGTATTTTTCTGTTGACATGCATGGGAAGTTATTTTTGTGTAATTTTGAAAAGATATTCAATCATGTAATTTGCCACCACAATTTGAATGCCCTGATTGCACAACAGAGACAATGTTATGTAAATGTTCCTTAATTCTGTAAAGAGGGAATCTGAAATGAGGCAAATAAATTAATTTTGGTGCCACAGGCACTTATGAACACCATTTTTATTACTTTATCCGTAATATTATTTGGTACCTTTATCACTGATTTCTCATACACACTCGGGTACTGCCTTCAGCATTGAACAGGGAACCATACAAATACACCATAATGCAGTGAGCTGCCCAAGACTTCGATGCTTGCCCCAGGGATTGTTCCTGCAGAGCTAACTTCTCTCTAAACCCACACATGCTGCTATTAATAATGCCTTCTACATGTTCTGGCATAATGTTATGAAAGCTTTCCACATTGACACCTGAAGGAATAATCAACTTGTTTTACTATAACATGTGAAAGTATGTTCATAATTCCTTCCAGTGAACAGTAAAAACTAGGTCTACGTTATATCATATTAACTCAGTCTTCATATTTGATAGACTAATGAAAGTAACTTAATATTTTCCAAATAAATTTATGCATAAACTTAGTTCTACAGTTCACAGTCAATTCCAGCATTACCATCTCGATTTGATACTATTTCAATTATTTAAGGTTAACGAATTCCACATAGTGCTAGAAAGACTGAAGGGAGTTTGACCAAATATAAGGATGTTTGAGTACGCTGGAATAAATATCTCCTCTCCCTACCACCTTTTTACTGATGTTTATGAAGAAGTGGGAATGCATGAATCAAGTGATGAGTTGGTTTCATTCCTCCCATTAACCTTTCCTCCCCTTAAAAAGGAAGTATACAAGATATGAGCATGAGTTGGGGGCTTGTAGTCCCCGTACCTCTTATACTCCCACCACTCATGGTCCAATGTGTGAAGGCTGGGAGAGTGCCTCGTCTTGCGTTCAGAAGTTGGTAACACCCCTCTCCCCCACTGACCATTTCCACAAACTGTCCTATTTCTCTGAAGCTGAAAGAGAGAGAGGAGGGGAAAGACAAGACCTTGCTACAAGGTGGGCTGAAATGAAATCTGACAGATAAAGATGTCTGGTTGCCAAGATGGATAGCAGACAGTATGGCCAACCATGACTATCTTGTGACCAAATTTCACGCTATTCTTATGTTTTCACAACCAATAATTTGTTGTGAAATTTGCTGTTTTTTCCACAACTTATTATATAAGATAAGCCCAACCAAGCATGATAAAACACTGCCTTTTGTAAAATATATATAAAGATTCTACTGGGAGAACTGATTTCTACATAAAAAGAGCAGCAATATTTCTTAAATGCAAGGAAAAGTTTTTTTTTTACCTTAGGACAAAAATTTGTACGGTAGAAGATAATAGGCAAGTGAAGTCAAGGTAAGTGCATGGGACTTTGAACATGGCCAGTCAGCTATTGGAATGCATGCAGAGGGGGCATGGGAGGGAAGCACACACTGCAACCACAACTAATTAGCTCATATTTTCAATTTTTCAGGTTTAAAGAAATTGATTTCCACTGTTCTGTTGACTTGGTAGTGGGTTGCATGAGTGCAGTATGTATTGCACCAAAGGCCAATTTAGTTCCTCTCTGCCTTTCTTTAAAAGAGTTAGGAAATATGACAAAGATCACTCAGAGAAATTCCCTACCCATTTTGTGGTAAGGTACATGGGTCATTTAATTAGTCCTAAGAAAAAATTAGAGGAACAAATTAATTTCGGTAGATTTTTTTAATATTTAACATAATCTCCTTTTTGCTTGATAAACATTTCCCAGCATTTCTCAACTTTTTTAAGCTGCCCATAAAGTGGGATTTGACATGACCTCCTTGCTTAATGTGAATTGTTTTCGATAGAGAAATTTTTTTTCAAGTCTGGAAATAAAAAAAGTCACAAGGGACCAATTCTGGTGAAAATGTCAATATTGACATGATTTGAAATTTAATTCTATAATTTTTGCCATCAAATCTGCTCATGTGTGCTGCACCCATTGCTGTCTAGGCAGAAGAAATATTTTTCTTTGTCAAATGAGGAATTTTTTTCTTGATTTCTTCGCTCAATCAGTGAAATTATGACACATAATGCTCTCCATTTATCGTTTACTCTTCTAACAAGTAATCAACGTAGATTATTCTGGATGAATCTTAAAAAACAGTGGTTATTACCTTGTCAGCCAATTTTGCCATCTTTACCCCCTTCAGAGCCTTTAAAAACCCACTGTTTCCACTGTTCCTTTGTCTTTGGAGTGTAGCAGCATAGTCATGTTTCATCCACAGTTATGTACTGACAAATTAACTCATTAGGATTGTGATGGAAAAATACCTAACCAGTCTGAATTGAATTGATCACACAATTCTGTTTACTATCCACTGAGAGAAAATGCAGCACCCATCTTGCCGATATTTTTTTCATACCCTTTCTTTTGTGCAAAATTTAAAACACCACTTTGTGATATGCCTGTCGCCTCAACTATTTTGCGAATTTTGATTCACCAATCAATGTAATTCTTATAATGGATTTTGTCCATCATGTCGGAGGAAGTCTATGCACATATTTCAATTTAATTAATAATTAAAAATATTATTTTCACTGAACATTCCAAATGATCTTCATCATTTCTTAATATAAGGCCACATTTCAGCTCATTTACCCGATTGTGAACAGGAGCAGATGTGCCACGAACTTCATTTGACTTGGCTTTGATATCTTTTGGTGTTCAGCCTTTCAAAAAGTATACTTTCCACTTTCAGGCTTCACTTTGTGAAATTGTTTGATGTCCATATTAAATGAGGTTGTAATTTTCCACAGAATTTATTTTACAGTACAATGCGTTTCACTGACTTGCAGCATCATCAGGTGTTGATGCCACAAGTCGGTGAAACACGTTGTACTGTGAAATAGTCTGTGGAAAATCACAAAATTTTAATATGGATTTAAAAAAAAAAGATTATAATTCTCATATGGAAAATTTTTTCTATTGTTCTAAACAAACAAGTTTGTTGCTTCAATCGACTGTGAAAATGAAACCACATGATTAATATAGCTGAAACTTTAACATCAATCTGGTAAGATATACCAGAGAGCTTACAACAAGCAAACTTTTTCTGTTACTACAAGAACCATCTCTTGAATTTTCTAAGAATATATTGAAGGACCTGCATACCATAGGGTTTTCCTGTTCTCCATTTATGGTGTCCAGCAAACCTGAACACACCATACAAGATAGGCACATTGCACTAGGTTATTAAAAAATAAGTAGTTGCCCACCTTCATAGAACAAATCAACTCAGTAGTCACCTGACTACTATAAGTATTACTACCAAAGTAACCTGAGCAGTTGGATTAACAAATAAAAGCTCCATAAAGGATGAAAAAATATAAATAGGAAATCCAACAGGATTTCCACTGAAGTATTAGAAAACATTCTCATAGTTTCATGATGATTTATAATCAAATTAAAAAATACATTATGAGAATGACTGAATTCCCAAGGCTATTAGATACAATGTAATTTAGATTAATTGCAATTAAACATAAAAAGCAAATAGTTTTCAAATCAGGTGTCCTGCAAAAATTTACAAGTTAACAACACTGTACATACATAAATATCCAACAGTATTTTGGAGAAAACAAAGATATATGTTGAAACTTCATGGTAAAATATACATGCAATAAGTATTCCAAAAAATTCTGATAAATGCAATAGGTATTCCAATTTGCACTTTTACATCAATGATATCCTTCCAAGATATCCTCACATGTCAAGCACAATATGTATGTTAAAATATTTTCATGAACAAAGAGTCTATAAATAAAAAGCTGATGTGTAGAAACAAAAACATCAGTATCATGGCAGATATGATAAATATGCGTGAAATTTAAGAAAAAGATGTATGATATTTAACTAAGCACTCAAAAACAATGCCATAAAAGATTATTCTCACATGAAAAGCTACTGAATGATACAGCCGCTTTTGTTCTTTTGATCTTTGTCAGTGTGCTTAATTGGGACTTCCTTCACTGGTGGCAATTCTTCCAACTTACTGGCAGCAGCCTGCGAAGTTTAATTTCAGTCAAAATAATATTTTGGTAACATGCTCAAAAGATAATAGATATTTATGGAGAAAAATTGGCACCCAAGTTAAATTAATATACTTAACTCATTTGGATAAATGGTACAGCCATGTTAAATCTATATGTGCATATACTCAACAGTTTCAGGCTTCACTTCGTAGAAGTATTTGGTATCATATCAAACAGTAAACAATCTTTTACAATGAATTAATGTATGTATTATTTTTTTAATATATATTTTATATATAATAATAATAATATATATATATATATATATATATATATATATATATATATATATATATATATATATACACTTTTTTGGAAAACCCACAAACGTGTAATGTAAATCCACTGATAGTCACAACAAACAGAGAAACCAAAACACACAAAAGAGGGACTCACTGGTTCTCGAATTTTCGGTGGTCCAACCACCTTTCTCAAGAGGAATTAGGAACAGAACTGAGGCAGAGGAGGGCCCGAAAGCAGTGGTAGGAAGGAGAAGGGGAAATGGGGGAAAAGAGGGGAAAAGAGGGGAAAAGAAAGGAAAAGGGGGGAAAAAAGGGGGGGAAGGCATTCGAGGTGAGGAGTTTGGAGGGGTAGTGTATGGCGCGGGAATTTTAAAAAAGGTGGGGATGATATGGAAGATGTTGGGGGCGGAGGGGGATGAAATTATATGCATAAAGGGGGCAATTAAGATCAGTACAATCATCTCATTGCCACATACTATAACTCAATTTACTCCCTGATTAAAATCATTTCCCTGGCTGCCCCACATTTCCTTTACAAAGTAGAAGAGACTCTGAGAGCGTCCGCGTGCTCGCTACAATATCGGCGTCAAAAATTACTTACAAAGTTATCCTCTCTCTGTAAATCACACTTCAGAATGGGTCTGCGCCTACCCCTCTCCCTAGCCACCCCTCCCCCGCCTCCCCCTCCCCTACACCTCTACAAACCAGACCTGGCTACCATCTATAACCTCCCCCCGCCGACCTCTCGCGGGGTTTTCCCCGAGAAGTACCCGCATTCTAGAGTCTCTAAACCCGCCGCCCCCATGCCGCCAGACGATGAGACGGACTCCGTTAGCCACGTGGTTAATCTTTCGTCCAAACCCCTTAACCCAAATCAAACTTCTCTTTTAAACAAGGGCCTCTCTTTCACCCCCACCCCCAGAGTAAACCACGTAAGAATTCTCGCTGACGTACTGCGTTTTTGCCGGAATCTCCGGTGGAAGGCTTTTTGGGAGTCGCAACCGGCACCCCAGCAAATCTCCAGACCCCTTCACAACGCCTTACAGAAATTCAAGCCAGCTTCAGCCCAAGAACCCAGTTTCCTCCCCTCAAATCATCCAATTGAAATTTTTATAAACCTTCTCTTGTCCAGAATCGCCAACCTGTCTTTCCTCAAGTCCCTTAATCCTCGATCTAACCTGTCCCCTACCGAATCCTCAGAGCTATATAACTTAATGAAAAATCCTAACATCATCATTACTTCCGCAGATAAAGGGTCAACGGTTGTGGTCTTAAACAGATCAGACTACATTAGGGAAGCTGAAACACAACTCTCTGACACCTCTTCCTACCAGCAAATCCCCGAAGATCCAAATCCCGCACTTCAGGAGGACCTAATTGAATTTCTTAGTGCCAATGGGCCGAATGAGGGTCTATCTCCTTCAGACTTAGCCCTCCTCTCCCCTCCCCACCCACGCACTCCTCATTTCTATATCCTTCCGAAGATTCACAAGCCGGGTAATCCTGGTCGACCGATTTTATCCTACCGTCACTCCCCAACAGAAAGAATCTTGGCATTTGTAGACCACTATCTCCAGTCAATTGTCCAGGCCCTACCATCATTCACTAAAGATTCCTACCATTTCCTGGATAGATTAAATTCTATCTCCCTCCCTCCAGATGCCGAGATCATTATGGCCACTATAGATGCCACGTCCCTGTACACATCCATTCCCCACTCAGAAGGTCTCTCCGCCCTCCAACACTACCTCTCCCAACGCCCTGAGCCACACATCCCCAGCACAGATTTTCTCCTCAGCCTTTCTGAGTTCATTCTTACCCGCAATTCCTTCTCCTTTAATGATAATTTCTACCTACAAATCAAGGGTTGTGCCATGGGTAGCAGGTTCAGCCCGTCCTATGCAAACCTCTTTCTTGGTCTCGCGGAGAATAAATTCCTGTCACAACAACCCCTGAAACCGCTACTGTGGCTCAGATATATTGACGATATTTTCCTTCTCTGGCCACATGGTCCTGATTCCCTGAAAACTTTCATTTCCAACCTTAATGCTTCGTCCTCTATCTCCTTCACATCTACAGTTTCCTCCTCCCAAATCACCTTCCTAGATGTAAACATATCATTTATAGACCATAAATTTCACACATCCGTACATATAAAATCCACAAATAAACAACAGTACTTACATTTTAGCAGCTGTCACCCATACCACACCAAACGTTCCATTCCTTATTCCCTTTCCATAAGGGGACAGAATTTGCAATGACCCTGACTCCCTAGACAATTTCCTCATAAATTTACACCATTCCCTCCTCAAACGAGGTTATCCTGAATCCCTCCTGAATAAGAGGATCCGTAGACATACGTACACTCCCAGACCTTCCACCACCGCGAAAAACCACCCTCTTTCAATTTGTACCACGTTTCTCCCTGGCCTAGAATCTCTGCGTTCTATCCTAAAGGACCTCTATCCTATCCTCAAAAACCACAATTCCACCACCAACCTTTTCCCCAAATGCCCCTCTGTCACTTTCAAACGCCCCGCCAATCTATCAGATCTTCTAAAATCTACCAATCCACTTCTTAAATCCTCGCCCCGTTCCAAAATCACTCCCAGACCCTGCAATAAACCTAGATGCAAAACATGTCCTATTTTCCTAACCAGAATCCCATCCCTCTCCCACCCGCTCTTTAACTCTCTCCCACCAATTCCCTACTCCTCGTGTACCTCCAGCAATGTTGTCTACCTACTCAAGTGCCAACTTTGCCCTGCCTTTTACATTGGACAGTGTACCACACCCCTCAATATTAGAATAAATAATCATCGAGCCTCATGCAACAATTCCTCCCTTATTGGTATGCTCCCAATCCCCAAACATGCCTCCGAACACAACACTGCCTTTGACCAATGTTTTAAAGTATCCGTCTTAGCATCCTTCCCACACTCAGACCCTCCACTGAAACTCGAAACATTAGAGCTAGCTTTCATCTGGCTCTTGGATTCCTGGAATCGCCGAGGTATTAATATTAAACATTAATTGCCCTCTTTATGCATATAATTTCATCCCCCTCCGCCCCCAACAACTTCCATATCATCCCCACCCTTTTTAAAATTCCCGTGCCATACACTACCCCTCCAAACTCCTCACCTCGAATGCCTTCCCCCCTTTTTTCCCCCCTTTTCCTTTCTTTTCCCCTCTTTTCCCCTTCTCCTTCCTACCACTGCTTTCGGGCCCTCCTCTGCCTCAGTTCTGTTCCTAATTCCTCTTGAGAAAGGTGGTTGGACCACCGAAAATTCGAGAACCAGTGAGTCCCTTTTTTGTGTGTTTCTGTGTTTGTTGTGACTATCAGTGGATTTATATATATATATATATATATATATATATATATATATATATATATATATATATATATATATTATTATTATTATGAGGTAATCTACCGGTTAAGGTAGGTTTTTGGATGGACACAACTATCAAATAAACATTTTGTAGCTCCCCACCTAGCAAACTAATCTATATCAGGTCCCTCTTCATCTCGGTGTACTTCTTTCCTCCCTTCATCCCGTCCAACATCCCTATCCTGTTCCTACCCTTACCACGCTTGCCTAACATTCTCCCCTCTATTACCCTCTTCAACATTCCACTACCGCTCAATAAGCCTTTCATCCATTTTTCCTGCCTCCATAGGATTTCTCTCAACAAACCCCTCTCCTCCCCCACCATTTCTAGTACTTCCTCATTTGTTTTCCTTTCGGTCCATTTCACCTTTTCCATTCTTCTCCATACCCACATTTCAAAAGCCTCCAATCTACGTCTATCCTCCTGCTTCAGCGACCACGTTTCCGCGCCGTACATAGCTATGCTCCATATCAGAGTTTTTACGAGTCTTGTCTTAACATCCCTACTCAACGTCCCCGTCATCAACTCCCTCCTCTTTGAGAAAGCCTCCTTGCCTAGCGCAATTCTTCTCCTTACGTCCCTACCACTTTGACCGTGTTGGTCCAAAACACTTCCGAGATATGTAAACTGCTCTACCTGCTCTATTCTTTCCCCGCCTATTTTAATATTTAGCTTAGCCTTTTTCTTTCTAGAAAATCGCATAACCTTTGTTTTATTAATATTGATTCTCATCCCATATTTATCGCACTGAACCTCCAATTCACTCAACAATGCTTGCAACCCCTTGGCTGACTGAGCAACTAATGCTTGGTCATCAGCAAACCTAACCGATTTTACGAATTCCCCTCCGACTTTCATTCCTACCTCCAGTTCTTCCCATGCCTCTTTAATCATTTCCTCTACATATACGTTGAACAGTACCGGTGACAATGGGCAACCCTGCCTTACACCTCTTCCTAACACTGCCCATCCGGACTCTCCGTTCCCCACTCGCACCTGAGCAGTCTGAGACATGTACAGGTTGCGGATCAGTCTCCTGTCCCTCCAATCCATTCCTATTTTCTGCAATACACACATTATTTTTTCCCAATTCACTCTATCAAACGCTTTTTCGAAATCTACAAAACAGGCAAAAACGTCCTGATTGTATTCTATATTTCTCTCGACTAGTGATCTCATTACTGCAATGGCATCATGCGTACCTCTTCCTTTCCTGAACCCAAACTGATCATCCCCTAAGTAATCATTTGCCTTACTCTCTATCCTTTTGTTGATGATCCTGAGAATAACTTTAGCTGCGTGGGATATCAAACTTATTGTTCTGTAATCCTCACATGACGAAGCCTTTGCCTTTTTTGGAATAGGAACTAACACCGATCTCATAAAATCTTCCGGCCAGATTCCTTCCTCATAGATACTACGAATCAGTCCATATATGGCCTTCTTCCCACCTTTCCCTAACCATTTCAACATTTCTACAGGAATATTGTCCACCCCCACAGCCTTGTTTGCTTTCAACTCCTTTAATGCCCTTTCTATTTCATCGTCGAGTATGCCTGGACCTAAGCTATCTTCTTCTACCTCATGTTCCTTTTCTATGTCTAACCTTGTCGGCCTAAGTTCTTTACCATACAGTGTTTCTATATATTCCTTCCATCTCTCTTGGATTTTTCCTGGTTCAACTATTATCTTACCCCATTTATCTTTAACTGTTAGCACAGATCTTGCCTTCTTACTTCCCGATAATAACTTAACCTTGCTGTATAGAGCACCAATTTCACCCATCTTCTGTAAACTTTCCATATCCTCGCATTGCGTTTTCCACCATTCTTCTTTTGCTTTATTTGTGGCCCTCCTCAATTTATTGTTTAACTCTTTGTACTTCATTTTGCCTAACTCTGTGTTTACATTTTTCCATCTTCTTCTCTCGTCCATCTTTGCAATCATCTCATCCGTTACCCATGGTTTCCTTATCCTTTTCCCGTAAACGGTTCCTGTAGTGTCTTTAGCGGCTTCCAATATCCCTTTCTTGATACATTCCCATTTTTCTTCGATAGCACTCAGTTCTTTACCGTCATCCATCATTTTCTCTACAGCCTCCTGATACTCCTTCTTCGTTAATTCATTTACTGCTTCTAAATTCCATTTTTTAACCGGCCGCCCTTGTCTTATCTTCTTGAAACGAACATTAGATTTCATAACAACTAAATTGTGGTCAGAGTCCGCGTCCGCTCCTGGGAAACTGTGCGAATTTATCAAACTGTTCCTAAACCTGTGCCTAACCATAATATAATCTAACTGATACCTTTCTGAGTCACCTGGCATTTTCCATGTATACCTACGCCTTTTGTGGTGTCTAAACCATGTGTTGGTGATGACTAACCCCTGTCTCCTGCAGAATTCAATTGCTTTCTCTCCGCATTCATTCCTCGTGCCTAACCCATAGTCCCCCACCTCACCACCATCTCTTCCTTCGCCTACCGTCGCATTCCAATCCCCCATCACTATTAAATGTTTCCCTGCAGGAACACTCGCGATGATATCCTCTAACTCATCATACATCCTATCGACTTCTTCCTCCTTGTGGTTGCTCGGTGGCATGTATACCTGAATAATGACCAAGTTCGTCGGCTCTGCTTTAATCTCTACGAGTAAAATTCTATCTGTCGCTTGCTCTATGTTGACTACGCTTCTTCCTACCCCTTTATTTAAAATTACGGCAACCCCTCGTTGGCTCTCGTCCCCGCCGCTGTATATTACTCTATATATATATATATATATATACACACACACACATTCAAATACGAAGTCCCGCCATACGGCGCACAAATATTCATTCAAACATAGAAATAGGTATAAGGAAAGGGGATAGGAAAACACATAAAAGGCGAACACAGGACATGTGGGGAAGGCGGTTTTTGAGCAGATCACGAAAGTAAAAATGTTTCCTTGACCGGGATTAGAACACCGGATGAATGAATATATATATATATATATAAACCATAAACACAGTAATCAACCCGAAGGTCGGTTTAGTACGTGATGGTAGAGCTCACCCATGAACCAAGCCCAACGGCGTGTGAATATTAACACATCAGGGTAGGGGGGCCAGTTCCTTTCCCTGTGCAATGTATGTATATGAACTTCAAAATGAGTACATTAGATAATTAATTCCTTAAATTTTTAATATCAACCAAGAAAGGCCCAAGAATTTTCTGGATCATTTCAGAATACCATAGTACATTACATACGAAGTAATAGAATTGAATTAGGAAGGCTGAAAGTTTAAACTACATGCACTTTTAGACTGAAAGTGAGAAAATCATTAAAACTGATCACCTGATTCAGGCTGATTCTATATGTAAAACCCACTTACTCATCTTATAATTAGCCCTAAAATAGAGACCATAGGCAAGATAGTGTTCATAATATGCACATTATTGCTACTGGTACACATTAATATGATGCATAAAAAACACTATTAATGTTTTTAAAATTTTGTGATACACTTTTGCAGTCAAGCAAAAGATCCACGGTTGCAAAATGATCTTAAGAGGTCTACTTCATCTTTAACACCTTTTAAAATAAAACTAATCCTGGAGAGCATAGCATATGATAGTGTATTTGAATGCTTGGAAGGTAAGGTGTAATATGTATGATTGTAATGCCTATGTGTGTGTTTATGATAATATTGAAAGTTTTAACTCCATGACATGAAAATATGAGGCATGTCTGTAAAATAAAGTCTTCAAGGCACTGGAGCCATAACGAATGCTTTTACACAAGATCCGTCAATTCTGATGTTTTACTTGGTTCCCCTCCTTTAAATCCTTACCAATCCAGGCCCACTGCAATGCTCGGTCTTGATTGGGTAGCTGTTTGCGAAAATGGGTCAGAGAGTTCAAGGATGGATGTACATACATCCATAATTAACATTTAAGTTGGCCTTCAGTTTCAGATGACCCAATTGCAAAAGTTAAGAGAGAAATGGTTGAAGATCGGCGTGTGATGGTCCGTGGGCTGTGCCAATGGATTCCTGATATCAGTAAGACTACCATTAACAAGATTTTGACAAAACATTTCCATTATCGCAAGGTTTATCAATGTAATGCTCATCCCCATGTCGCCCATGCAATAGACAAACTCCTAGCCAAATTCGGATGGGACATCATTACTCACCCCCCCTCCCAGCCCAGACTTAGCACCTGGTGATTTCCAGACTGACAATGAGTTGAAATTCGAGTTTTAGAGGACTTGATTTAATTGAAAAATAGCTGTAAGTCTAGCCTTCCAATCAATGTACAATTCATTACCAATAAGGTGAAAAAAATTGGAGGTCTTCTTTTATGGACAATCCTCATAAATTATTATTAGTATTACTTCTGGGAATAATCATGTTATGTGTTGTCTAGTGACCTACAGAAAGATCCACAACCCAACCAATTTATTATCCTGAACTGCATGTGGTGGAACTTCTGTTATTCATAATATCACAGAGGTTGGATCTGAGGAGGGCATTTTCACTGGAATCACCAAGATTTCTATTCAGACTCATTGAGTTGCAGCCGATCACTACCCAATGGACTGTCATTTCCTCCTATGCTTCATTATCAGAACTTATAATTCTACTAGACTAAGACAGCAAGAATATACTACCTTGATCAAAAAGTTTCTGGAATTTATTCAGAAAATTAAAAATACAAGTTTATTCATCTAAATCTATATTGTCCCCTTCAAAGTAATCCCCATCGACAGCAACACACTTATGCCAGCGCTTGATCCAATCCTCGAAACATTTTTTATATTCGGTTTTCGGTATTTCCATCAGTGCTTCCTGCGATTTTTCCATTACTTCCTCTCGGCTGCTAAAACGCGTTCCCCGTCATGGTTTTTTAACTCGATTGAACAGAAAGAAGTCACAGGGAGCCAAATCAGGTGAATTCGGTGGCTGTTGGATGGTATTTGTTGCATTTTTCGTCAAAAAATTACGAATAATGATAGCACTGTGCGACGGTCTCGACGCACTGTGCGACGATTTCTGGTCTCTTTCGGCGAATTGCTTCACGCAAACGTCTCATAACGCCCAAATAATACTCTTTGTTTACTGTCTGGCCTTCTGGCAAAAATTCATGATGCACTACACCGTTGTAATCCATGAAAACCGTCAGCATTGCCTTCTTTTTTGACTGAAAACGACGTGGTTTTTTTGGTCTCGGCTCATTTGGTGAACTCCATTCACTTGCCTGATGTCTGGATTGCGTGTCGTACTCATAAACCCACGCCTCGTCTCCAGTATTGATCCTTTTGATGAATGTGGGATCGGATTCAGCCTCGCAAATCATGTCTTTTGCGACGTCAACACGGTCTCTTTTTTGCATGAAATTGAGGTCTTTTGGCACCAACTTTGCTACTACACGACGGAAACCCAAATCATTAACCGCAATGTCTTGGGCGGATCCATAGGCAATGTTCAAGTCCTCCGCTATTTCTCTGATGGTTAAGTTGCGGTTATTGACCAACATTTCTTTTACTTTATTAATTTTTTCACCGACTTTCGATGTCGATGGTCTGCCACTGCGTTCATCATCTTCGATTGACTCACGACCACTTCTGAACCGCTTGTGCCACTGGTAAACGACCGTTTTTTTTTAGAGAATCGTTGCCGAAACACTTTTCCAACATTTCCAACGTCCGTGCGCCACTAAATCCGTTTTTTACGGAAAATTTAATACAAGTTCGTTGTTGCAAATTTAAATTCATTTCTGCAATTGTAAAAAATCGCCAACACACACAGAGATAGATGTACTCTTGGCTACGTAACTTTTGCAAATGTCAAGTTATGACACTAAGATTTAAAGGGAATATCAACAACAGATGTACCAATTTAACAAAAAAAACAGAACTCTAATCAGAATGATGGGAGCGCCACACGGTGGTTATTCTGGGAACTTTTTGATCAAGGTAGTATTTAGTAGTACTTCCAAGAACATAGAGATATCATTGATTGTGTTCTAGGAAACTGGCAATGAGGCAGACCCAACAGCATGGTGGGGGTCCATGGGGTGGGTGGAGGGAGGTGTTGGATTGGTAAGGGAGTAAAATTGAAACTCCATCCTGAGGCAGAAATTGCAAGTTATCACTAGTGTAGCAGGAACTTCATAAAAACTGCCAGAGCTAGTGGCTCAACAATGTTCAAGACATATGTCTACAGCATTCCTGGGAATTGTAAGAAATGTACATTCCATCTAGGTCAAATGAAGTGTTCCTTTGTGTAATAGCATAGGAAGATAGGCAGTAAATATATAAAACTCTATCTTAACACTTAAGGCTGCCAGGGCTTAAGTTACCAACTAAAAGGCTTGTTTTCATATGAAGCCTAGTTTTGCAGGGTGTGGAAACATGGTCACTGAAGCAGGGTGATAGGTGTAGATTGGAGGCTTTTGAAATGTACGTGTGGAGAAGGATTGAGAAGGTGAAGTGGGCAATCTCCTTTTCTCCCATGATGGGAGAGGAGATGGGATTGCTGGAAAATCATAAGGAGACGGAAAAAATGGATGCAAAGTAAACTGATTGGCAATGGAATGTTGACAACTTAAGTTACTAGAGTTAAGAATGAAGTTAGTTAAGAAGAGAGTCAAGCTGATAAGAGGGGAGAATGTTAGGTAAACAATGAAGGGGCAGGAATAGGATAGGGATGTCAGACAGAATGAAGGGATGAAGGAAGTATATGGAAAATGAAGAGGGGTTTGAATACAAAGTAGAAAGTTGGAGTTGTGCTTTGTTGGGAGAGACAAGGGAATTGTCACAGTACACTTGGCAATTCTGAGTAGATGGAAATTCATCAGCAACAATACTACCTTGATCAAAAAGTTCCCGGAATTTATTCAGAAAATTAAAAATACAAGTTTATTCATCTAAATCTATATTGTCCCCTTCAAAGTAATCCCCATCGACAGCAACACACTTATGCCAGCGCTTGATCCAATCCTCGAAACATTTTTTATATTCGGTTTTCGGTATTTCCATCAGTGCTTCCTGCGATTTTTCCATTACTTCCTCTCGGCTGCTAAAACGCGTTCCCCGTAATGGTTTTTTAACTCGATTGAACAGAAAGAAGTCACAGGGAGCCAAATCAGGTGAATTCGGTGGCTGTTGGATGGTATTTGTTGCATTTTTCGTCAAAAAATTACGAATAATGATAGCACTGTGCGACGGTCTCGACGCACTGTGCGACGATTTCTGGTCTCTTTTGGCGAATTGCTTCACGCAAACGTCTCATAACGCCCAAATAATACTCTTTGTTTACTGTCTGGCCTTCTGGCAAAAATTCATGATGCACTACACCGTTGTAATCCATGAAAACCGTCAGCATTGCCTTCTTTTTTGACTGAAAACGACGTGGTTTTTTTGGTCTCGGCTCATTTGGTGAACGCCATTCACTTGCCTGATGTCTGGATTGCGTGTCGTACTCATAAACCCACGTCTCGTCTCCAGTAATGATCCTTTTGATGAATGTGGGATCGGATTCAGCCTCGCAAATCATGTCTTTTGCGACGTCAACACGGTCTCTTTTTTGCATGAAATTGAGGTCTTTTGGCACCAACTTTGCTGCTACACGACGGAAACCCAAATCATTAACCACAATGTCTTGGGCGGATCCATAGGCAATGTTCAAGTCCTCCGCTATTTCTCTGATGGTTAATTTGCGGTTATTGACCAACATTTCTTTTACTTTATCAATTTTTTCACCGACTTTCGATGTCGATGGTCTGCCACTGCGTTCATCATCTTCGATTGACTCACGACCACTTCTGAACTGCTCGTGCCACTGGTAAACGACCGTTTTTTTTAGAGAATCGTTGCGAAACACTTCCAACATTTCCAACGTCCGTGCGCCACTAAATCCGTTTTTTACGCAAAATTTAATACAAGTTCGTTGTTGCAAATTTAAATCTATTTCTGCAATTGTAAAAATCGCCAACACACACAGAGATAGATGTACTCTTGGCTACATAACTTTTGCAAATGTCAAGTTATGACACTAAGATTTAAAGGGAATATCAACAACAGATGTACCAATTTAACAAAAAAACAGAACTCAAATCGGAGCGATGGGAGCGCCACACGGTGGTTATTCCGGGAACTTTTTGTTCAAGGTAGTATGTACATGGATCTTTCAACAAACAAATCAATCAGGGCTGTTGGCCAATCTGAGCATGACAATTGGAAAGAAATACTGACCATTAATTGAGAAACGCCACTTTGACCTTAAAATGCCTCCTAGAGTGGAGGAAAAACTTGTCAATCTAAGCTGACCAATGTAATCATACTTGAGATGGAAGATATCAATATTTGTGATAACCCCACATTTACAGAACCAAATCTGTAAAACAAATGCATACCGTAGCAGTCATTTCTCTCGTCTCAATGGGTTTGTAGGGAAATGCAGCACATAATGCAGGAGTCCAGAGGGGACTTGGGTCTGGTAACTTCATTTCATCTGGAGTGACAAGACCAAAATTTGCCTCTGCCTCTAATTTAGGAGTGACATCTGGCACTTTCTGGTGATATCTGAAAGCAAAATACGTATGTAAAAGAAATATTACCCCAAAACAAATATTGCTATACTCTCACCTTCACCTATCAATATGCAGTGATACCTCATTTTCTTGCAACCTCATTGGCTCCAAGATTAAAAAAAATGATTATATATTGGCACAAATAATAATAATGATATATTATTAATTTTGATAAACGATACCACCAAATCAAATGTTGTCAAAAAACAGAATAAGATGGGTGCAAAAGGATCCTGATCCTATTTCAATGGGAGTGGTGCCTAATTTATAGCCCTACAGCAAGGAGTGAAGAAAAGGTTAGGCAGAGGTGTTGAGACTCCACAAATGACTGCACAAATGTGTAATACAATGATTGGAGTGACAGGCCCGGTATCCAAAGAAATGAAATCAATCAACAAATGAACAAAGAACTGTGATATGATCGATGATTAGTGCTCTGGATGATAAATTTCCTCTAGCTGGATGCACCACTACTTACACAATTGTAACAGAAAAGTTTGGATATCACAAGTTGTATCCAAGATGGGTACTGAAAATACTTACTGAATGACACAAAGAGCAAATAATGTTGGGTGGATGAGTGTTTTTGCACCACTATCTCCAGTCCTCACCTAGCAACTATTACCTCTTCTTGTATTTGAAAGAGTGGCTTCGTGGACAATGGTTAGAAGACAATGAGGAACCCAAGACCGCGATTGTCAACAGGTTACATTCTCAAGATGCTAGCTTTTCTGCTGAGGGATTAAAGAAGCCGATGCAGTTTATGAAAAGTGCTTAGATGAGAATGTTGATTTGTGGAAAAGTGAAGTATGCTTGTAAGAAACTACAGCCATAAATAAAAAACTTGTTCTGATGAATATATTATTTTTATCACCAAACTTACTTCAACTTGTTTGGTCTTCTTCTGTGCGACTGCTGTTTATTTTGCTTTGTAAGGATTTTTGAGATGATGACTACAGAAGCCTTGTAGTTGTCAGGACTCATTGTCATTATAGTGCCCATCATAAAAGTCAGGATAAATAATTGAGGTGTTCTTTTGTTGCGTTCCTAAATTGTGCTTTTAATGTAATACCATCACTTAAACTTTTGGAAAATCAATAATTGAAGCCTTGCTCCTGAGATATTTGCAATGAAAGAGACCCTGAAATGATGAAAGCCAAAAGAGGGATTATTCACGTATAACCTTGTTATTGGTTAAGGTAATATGAATTGATGGTTACACAATCTTCCGGAAGTGGATAAAGATTACAGAAATGAAATTTCTAACTGGGATGCACAGAAGAAAAACTACATTCAAATTCTGTTAAAAAACTTAATTTTATGGGGAAAGTAAACTTGACAAGAGTGAGGAATGGATGGTTGGTTGAGTATGGAAGGTATTGATTGGCAGACTTTCCTGTGGGCAGTGCAGACTAAGACACCCATCATTTATATCCATACTAAAAGAAAAGACTTGTACTTTTCCACAGATTTTTATTTTATGGTACAACGGGTTTCACCAACTTGCGGCATCATCAGGTACAAATTTACTAAATAGACAGTGCCAGAATATATACCCTCAGGACAGAGTGGGGGCGGGGAGGGGTGGAGGAGCCTGAGAGGGGTGGCGGCCATCAGGTGCCTTGAGGGGTTGTTTGGACCATTTCCAGGCAGAAATGCAAATCGCGCCTGGAAATGGTCAAAACAACCCCTTAACACGTCTGATGGCCCTCACACCGTCTTGAGGGTACATATTCTGGCACTGTCTGTTTAGTAAATTTGTACATGATGATGCCACAAGTCGGTGAAATGCGTTGTACCATATAATAAAAATCTGTGGAAAAGTACAAGTCTTTCTTTTTAGTATGGATATTAAATACTTCCATGAAGTGAAGCCTGAAACAATAGAATATACCCATCATTTAGCTGAAGTGCAACTTGGGAGTAAGTATCTAGCTTCCACAATGCATTGCCATTGGATTTCAGAGGAATGTTCAAATGAAGAAATCTGTTAAATGGACACTTAATGAACTATTCTGCAAATATCCGTCTCATTGATTTTCATTTCCTTTCATCGTATCTTTTGAAGTGTAATCGATGTATCATGTAGTAGTGTGATGCATACCTTAATTTGTATACCCAAGATGCAGCGTGAAATCCCTTATAAAGTGATGCAAGTAATGTTGCCTACACTTTAATCAGTGACACTTCCTTTATTAAATTCTTGGGAAAGTATGAGACTCATTGTTTAATTTAAATAGCAACATTAGTGTTCCAGTTTCGGTAATTTTATGAAAATATATAAAAATTCATTAAGTTGAAATTGTCTACACCAGAAAAACAACAGGTAATAATACACTGATGCCAAATCAGCTAAGGTTTTACAATCCCCCAGTGACCAAACAAAAGCAAAGAGCCATAGGCAATTAATTGCACTTGGTGGTGCAGCATTTGTGGTGATGGTGGAAAGGGGATGATGAGGGAGGGAAGGTTTTGGGAAAAAATGCATACTCTAAATTGACAATACTGCACATTGCTCTTACATCACCCCAATTAATTGCAGAAAATAGAAATCATAAATGAAAATAACAGTATTTTAAATTAATTCCATTAACCAAAACAAGGTATATTTGAATTTTAAAAAATGCATTATTGACCAAATAACATAACAAACACAATTAAAAAACAAACAGAAATAAGACATTTTGCATAACCTAGCATGTACTCACATTAAGCTGTTTTCTCTTTCACATTTACTCATTGACAATTCAACAACAGATGCCAATTTTCTGAAGAACAGATGTGATTCAGGCTTAATTTTGGAATCAGGGCTTTTTATCTTTCCATATTGTTTACACCATTCCAAAGCCTGCTTGTGGTCTGAGGGAATGAAAATTAATTATATTTAAAACTACAAAAACAATAAAATAGGCACATGTCATGCTAAGGCTATCACAAACCAGGATAATAAATATGAAGGATCATTTCATACTAATTCAAAAAATTTAGAAAACATTGCCTGACCATCTTCAATTCTAATGAAATATGGCTTAAGAATACCTCTCCTCTTCGTCCAAAATAGTTTAATTTTTTATCAAAAATACTTTTTCCCTCTGATACAATAGTTCTTGATTTCAAAGGTAGTCAACCTACTCCAGATCATGTAACACTTTTTACAGTAGATTTAAATGTAGAATGTAAAATTATACATCATAAAAAAATTAGAATATTCCAAACTTTTCATTTAATTCCTCTCTCTTAATATGACCTTGGTACTTTCATACTTGGTTACATAGTATTTTACAAGTCAAAATCAAATGAATGAAGTGTCATTGGCATTTTTTTATAAACTTATAGTTATATAATGCCTAAAGACATAATATAAAACAAGAAGAGATTTAAGTAACAGAAATTTTTTTGTTACACTTATGCATAGTGCATAAAAATAAAAGGGAATGGATATTTAAAATTTTTATCCAAAAAAAATATCCTTGAGATTGAGACATTTCGAAAAAGTTGTGGTTTTTTGGAAAAAAACCGTGTGGGGCACATATTAAAAGTAAAACTACACAAAATTAAGAAGATTTTTTAAAAATCTTACAACTAAACATGAACCATCTTATTAATAAAATGGATGAGCAAGATACCTGGAATATATTTCATTGAGAAACATTTATTTGAATTAAAAAAAGCCATGTAGATGGCAGCATAATTAACTATCTTTTCCAATTTTCAACGTTCTCTCACATCAGAGGACGTATCTTGTGGTAGTGGAATTTTGCTCCTTACTTGTCAAATTCTAGCTTGCACGTTATTGGATAATTTTTTTACTGCATCCTAGGTGCAATTGTCTGTCAGTTGTTAGTATATATATTTGCATGGAAGTTGAAAGGATTTTTGCATGCATTTATATACACCACTGTGGGTATAGGTTAGCATGGATGTGTTGATGTTGCATGTGGTTTTGTACCCTTTTACAGGTAGTGACCTAACACCCCCACCACTAGCCCTTGGCAGCTTGCAGTGTATTATGTAGATGTAACTTCATGAGCAACTTGATTAGAGATGCTATTTTTACATCGTTATTCATTCCTTTAGTCTTAGGTTGTTGGCTCTTGTGTGCCCATTGTTTAATTCTCCTTACCTCATACATGCCTTCAATTTACATTTGATTCCTACCCACGCAAGGAATTTTCAAGCCTGGGGGCAGTGGAAGTCATCTTCACAGCTTAAGTTCTTCAGCCTTTTGCAATGTCTATAGGTTCTGGAAATAGGCTTGGGAAATAGAATTCTTTCCTCACCAAAACCTTTGTTTCTTCAAATTCTATTTCATACCCCAGTTCCAAAACGTCACAAGCCTCCAGTTACTAATAATTTCAACCATTTTTTTCACTGCCCCCTTGTTCTCTTTGATTCTGAACTCCAGCAGTCTACCAGACTATGCCACCTTTGCAGTGGAATAGCACCTCATATACACTCCTTGGTTTATAAATGGGTAGTTTTTGCCTTCAATAGCAAAAAAAAGTCTCATATTACTGCACTCCTGAAGACATTCACTGCAACATAAGAGATTCACTGGACCTAAATGTGCTTCAAGTGCAGAAAACCCCAGAGCTTCACAGTATATATGAATCATGAAGAAAGCCTAAGATCCATGATAGGCACAGAGAAATTTAGAATTGTGAATGGTTGTAGTGATTTTTCCCATTCCGTTACAATTTAATTGTTCCACAGATGAACAATAGACATGTGTGGTAAATTATTAGAATAAATCCTAACATAATGTGTCAACAAAATGCTCTGAGGATTACACTAGAGGAAAAAACACTATGGTGGTTTTCATACATGTCCTGTGTTTTTGTTCATTGGAATGAATAGCAATTAATACAAATGATTGTATTTTGTTGTATGTGGCCATTCAAAATTAAAAAAGGGGGCAGGGAAAAAGATGAGTTAAAAATGAGAAGAATAATTAAAGGCCTGTCCTAGTCTTACAGCTCTGAATACACCTTTTACCACCTGTGCCAAAACTATGAGCAACTGGACTTAGAAAAGTTATTTATTCATTTAAATTCATGCGTATATAATTTAATATTTATGCTTTTGAATTTTTTTCTATCATTATTATGACATACTCCTTAATTTGCTGCAAGAATATTATCATTGTGATGTAATAATAAACTCCACTTAACCAAAATTGGGCAGTTATTTTTTTTTTAATGTCCTGGCTTTAGAAACTCAATTTAGGAAAACTAAGAAATATATAATAATACTCTTATCATCAGTTCCAAGGATTAAAAAGCATTTATTAAGGCAAATGGCACTTCATAAATAGCTTTTATTAATTAATGAAAATATTGAAATGTCATTCCGTCCTACAATTTATCTGGAATCAAAATATGTATTAAAATTAAGAAAATGAGACTTAATATAATTTTACACAAATCTTTACTTAATTTTGATATTTCTATGATCCATAAATGTATGATTTAATGGTACAAATTATATGCTGGTATTTTGAAAATAAACATGAGTAACTTTCCCTAGCAAAACCATTTCTTGCGTGGAAAACTAGATATGGCTCCACAGTTTGCTGAAAGTGTGATACAGACAAATATTCCTGGCTTCAATTTTGCTAGTAACATGCTGGCGAAAAATGTGCAACAACTGAATGATGAACTCCTGAAATTAAGATAGTAAATTCTTTAGGTGATATATGTACCTTCAGCCAAGGGTTATAATCTTGCATAATCTCTCTTCCATCACCTACATAAGTCGAACAAAAGTCTCATATGATTGAAGTAAAGACAGGTGGCACATGTACTGTAAAAGTGACTCATCAAAGGACAGACATGGCAATGTTTTATAACAGATTGCCTTTGTGGTCAGGCATTGACAATAGACTAACAACAGTGAAGGTGAGGACTAGATACTGAATGAGGGGACTAAGAGTCATGCTAGAAAATAAAATCTAGATTGCTCTGGGTTTTTATGAAAGTTCATAATCATGGAGTTAAAAAAAACTTAATATGAATGCACCACTAGTGGCCATTAAAGCTCTGTGTATTTTAGAAATCGGCACATAATCATCAACATATTGTGACTTCATACTAATTATAATAATCATTAAATGGTATGCAAAAGAATATTAAACAAATTGTACTTCCTCACTATTAACTACTTACATGTCTGACTTTCAAGCAAAGCACGTATGGCTTCACCACACTTATCCTGGGATAGTAGTGTCTCTCCGAAGAAGCAGTAAGCCTAAGAGCCAGAAAATAAAAATTGGTCCATAATATCTTTTATAGTACTACCCATAGGCTGGACTTAGTCTGAGGAGAAATGCAATCTCTCAGACCTTATGGATTAACTGAAAAGTATCTTAATACAGGGTGGGGAAGAATGGCCCCCTTGGTTTAAAAAAATCACCGAAGAGAAAACAGGTACATTAGTGGAGTGGGAGTGGTGGCGTTAGTTGGGGGAAACAACACCATTTTTAGTAGTCACCATGCAGAGGTCTGATGAACATTGAGACTTTGTTTTAAAAACATTCTTTAAGAACAATAATAGTGTGGTGGCAATGCAGAGGGCACTGCGGTCTAGCGATGAAGTGCACTTTCACCTCTGCAGCTCAGTAAATAAGCAAAGTTTTTGTTACTGGGCTACTGACAACTCTTGTGAACTTCACCCAACGCACTCTTCATAGCCCTAAAGTGACAGTTTGGTGCACTGTGCCCTCCATATGCATTATTGAACTTTACTTTTTTGAATCTCAAGGTTCAACCATTACTGTGAACTCTGTGCATTATTGTTTTGTGAGATGCTGGAGAACTTTTCACTCCCCAAAATGGAAGAGTATGGTGAGGTTTATGACACAGAAGCCTTTTGGTTTCAATGTGATGGTGGGCTCATACCACCTATTCATGCCAAATCCTGCAAGAACAATTTCCTGGTCGCCTGATCCCCTTATGTGGGGATATTCCATGGCCCCCTTGCTCCTTGGATTTGAGCCCATGTGATCTTTCTTTGAGGATATCTCAGAGCTGAAGTTTACAAAGTTCAACCAAGGACCTTGGAAGCTCTTAAGGAGGCAATTACAGATTTCATCGCTGGAATAATGCGAGATATGTTGAGAAGAGTTTTTGAAAACTATTTTGAATGACTCAACATGTGCACTGCTCACCAAGGTCATCATCTGGATGAAATAATTTTCCAAATCTAATAAAATAAAAGGACTTTGGATGTAGTTTTCAAAAATTAAAACCTTTTTTAATTATCTTGGTTGGTTTTTTACAATTCACTGGCCAAATCAGGGAGTCCATTCTGCTCCACCCTGTATTTTAATCATTTATTTATTTATTCTTCTAGGTCCGAAAACAGCACTTTTTGGCCTTTACATCGGACAACAATGACAACACAACAGTAAGAACAATACAAACACCCAAGCCCTAGGTGGAAAATCCCACCCTGGCAGGAATTGAACCTACGACCCTTGAATCGGCAGACAAGGACATTACCCCACTGCCACCGGGTCCAGCGAATCATCCATATTAGCAAGTGTAATTGAATCAAACAATACATGTGATACTTTGAAACCAAACATTTATAAATGGTAGGTATGTTTATGTTTAAATGACTGGACTTGGTTTGGAAAACTATGATCAAAAGTCTCAGGTTTCAGCTTTCCAAAATGGAATAATTGATGGTGTCCGGCGTAACTTTATGGAATCAATTCATTTTGGAAATAAGAAAATAGTAACTTTGTGATTCCACTGAAAATTTATTACGAGACAACCCGGGTACCTGAAGATCGTTGAACGTCAAAACCCAGGTAGTCTCATAATAAATTTTCAGTGGAATCACAAAGTTACTTTTTCTCATTGCCAACAAGGTCCGAAATATTCTTAAATACTACCCTCTACCTGAGATGAAAGTCTTGACTGACTTGTCAGCTGTCATACTGCTCTTAAACAGAGTGTACTGAACAAAAGGTGCAATTAGGATAGCGAGATAGTCCCATACATAAGATGATATCACACCACAGTCCAAGCATAGAAAAATCAATTACCTATGAGTATGACACACAAACTGCCTTGACTGAGACAGTATTTTGGCCTGAAAATCCCAAGTCAATCAGCCTGCAATTACTAGAGTGTTGGATCAACTGGAATACTATTATCCATAGGACTAGCAATATGTCCAACAAACTAAGTATAACAATAAGACTATCTCTTTTTAAATATATCAAATCAAGAAATACTAATCCAAAAACAACAATATTCAGTCAATAGATTTAAAGATACCCTCAAACTTCTTCACCAAATAATCAATAACATATAATATTTTGCAATATTATTGATTTCATTTGAAATATATTAAAAATTCATTAAATTCATAATTATTAAAAGAATTATTGAATGAAAGCACTTCAATAAGACTGAAAAATAGGGCTCAAAAAAGAAGTAATGCATAAAGAACAGGGTACACAAAGTTCTTAGTAAAAACATTTGACTAAATAGGCTAGACTTTGCAAAGGAAGATATTTTATCACATTATAAAATATTTACTCATGACTTAAAACTAATTAAGCAAAGAAAAATATCCCTTTAATACTCACAAAGGAAAGATAAATCAATGATTTAAGCTTCAAGTAAGTCTTCCATTGAACTGCTTCTTTTATATCCTGAAGGGAATTGAAAGCCAACAAAAACCTTTTGGAAGTCTCATTGGCAATGCCAGCAATAATTGTTGGATTATGCTTCAATTCCATTGCTCGTGCAACAGTCACTGAAACATGAGAAATTTGACACTTAAGTGGTCTTAGCAAGGGTGAGTTAATAGATAGATGTACATATGATGGAAATGTAATTCAATCACAGAAAACAGAAATATTTCATTTGGAAAAACAATATAGTCAAGGCCGTTAACTTGATTGGCACTGGGTTTGTTTTGGGAGGTCGGTAAAAAGAAGGATATAAGTTGGAGAAAATTGAAAATTACCCACTCGATCACACTAGTGAGTTAATGAAACAGTGAGCCTCGTATACCTCAACCACACATGAACAATGCAAAAATAAACAAAAGGAAACAGACTCACTACTACATGGTGTGTTACTACTATACTAAAGGAATAAAAATGACTCTTGTTAATTATATTCACCCACACACTTGGGGTTAGCAAAGAATTTTCTTATGCCATGGATCCATCAATTTCAAACAGGAATGAAAAAATAAAAAAGAAAGGATACATGTTCACAGTCAGTCACTAATTCACTCGGGTGTGTTTTGAAACAGTGACTTTTGTGAATCACACTTTGGGTCACTGGTATAAGAGAAATCCTTGTAAACCCTGAACATGAGAGTCTGATTCAGAATGGTCAAACATACCTGAATATTGGGTGACTGAACATGAATGTGTGACCATTCTTTTTCATAATTTTGTATTTCCCTGTGTGATTGACACGTCTCTGGCATATGAGACATCCTTACCAACTCTGAATGTGTGTGTGATTCACAAGGGTCAGTGCTCTGGCACACACTGAAGTGATTGAGTGTGAATGTGTGTCCATCTTTTTTATTATTTTTATAATTTTGTATTCCTCTGTGTGATTGACTTTCATAAGAGAATGCCTTATAAACCCTGAGTGTGTGTGAATGTGATTTACTTGAGTCACTTTTACACCATAACACACCCGAATAATCGAGAGGTTGTGAGTGTGTTGCCTTTTATTTATTTTTGCATGTTTCAGTGTGATTGTGGTACACGAAAGTCACTGTTTCCCAAACATACCTGTGTGATTGGGTATGTAATCTTAAATTTTCCTCTAACTTGTCACCTTCTTTGTCTACCTTGTTACTTACCGCCTAAAACAAACCCAGGGCCAATCAAGTTTACGGCCTTGGCTATTTTGTTTTACTGTCATTTCACAGCGGTAGGCACATTCGTTTTAAGTTTACAAATGTTTCATTTACCTTCTTGAGCTTCAGCTATACTCTGATGAAAATATGCTTTAAGTATTCTAGGATCAAGGTCACTTCCTGCCATTGGTTTTTCAATTAACCGTGGAAGATAAAAATCTTCAACAAACTTAAAAATTGAGGCAGCCAGCTTTAATTCCAAGTGGACTTCTTTACACTGAACTAGAGACACACTATGTAAAAGTACTTATATGAGTAACAGTTGAAAAATCAAAAAGTTCTTAACACTACATAAGTGTGAGACTTACTTGTCACCAGCAGCCACCATTGATGCATGCTTCATGTGCCAAATGGCCACATTGATACTTATGCTGGCGGCTTCATAAAAAGCATCATGGACTGACCTGAAAATAAACTATATTGATACAGAAACAAAGAAACCCAACAAAATATTGTTTTATTTGCTAGTGATTGATGTATACTTACTGGGGGACATTTCCAAGAAGTGTATGAGTCCATTTGAAAATGAAACAATGCCGAAGTTTACTAGGTTCATTGCTTTTCTCCCCTTTCTCATCAATGGTGAACAGGAAACCTCTTAGCAGTGATAAATACTTTTTAAGCAATTCTTCAACATCAGAGCTAGGATGGTGAGGGTCCACTATTATGTTCAACAATTTTTGGCGTGAGTCCTTTAATGCCCTGAAAAAGAAACGGTTATGCCTTTGAGTAACAAGAGTTCAGAACATACTTGAGTAGTTTCAGGTGTGATGTGGTGGAATTCGAACATAATAAAGAAAAGATAGAAACAATGTTCAACTAGATTTTTAGAGGAAAATTATTACTATCTTTTCTTTTAATACTCACTCTGCTTACATTAACTTCTAATCATTGACCACATATGTTCCTTTGTTATGAAGTAATGTTAGAACTACAGGTCATACAATTTAAGTTAAATGAAATATTTTTTACACAATTAATAATTTGAAAAACCTTCAGGGCCTCTTAAAAATATTACCATGCATTAAGTAGTGCAAAATATTAGTAATGATTTGTTCATTAATAAATAACAAGGATATACAAATTCATACAATATTAACGGTTAGTTATAACAAATCAGTAAAATAACTTTGATATATATCATCATAAAGAAACAATATCCAATAAATCATTTATCAGGGAAATATTTCACACCTTTTTGCAATAAATTGAATAAAACAGTGCCATCCAAATGTCAAACAGTCATAATTAACCCACTTACGCGCATAATGCTGTGACATCAGGGGCATAACCTCCAGCGACGGTAAAGTTATTTACTGTAGTTGCTTTGAAGGGATTTCTATGGAACCAATGAGACATTTTATGATTTTTCTTGACTGCAGAAAATAAAATATCTGATACCAGTCAATTTCACACAGCTTCAGTATTTACGATGTCACTCGCCGTTCGCATTTCTGAGTATGGGAGTTCAAGTCTTCGATAAAAACTCAGCTAAATAGTAGAGGTAAGCACAAGTGTGCCTGACACATTGTATTTTCCACTATAATATGTATATATTTATTACAAAACACTATTTCACCCGAAAGTGGTCCGATTATACCACCCTTATAAGTATTAAAATCAGGTGTCATACGGCTTCATGGCTTGTAGATTTCCTGTCTTTCGCATGGTTAATTTGGTTGTTTCTTCATTAGATGGAGCAATCACAGTGCTTTTTAAATGTGATATTCGGTCTTGGATGATCGCTGATTACAATACAATATGCTCACCGGTAAATCGTGATTGGCAACACTGTTTGTTTACGTTTTGTCGGCAGTGGTCATATGAGTTCGTCCTTTGCCGGTTATACTTTTAATTGAAATGTGGCTTATAGTAAGCCTTGTCCTTTTCGTCCTGTTGTTGATAATCTATGCCGTCTTCCAAGGAAGCAAGCCACAAAATCTCAAAGGGCGGCATGTTGTTGTAAGTATTGCATGCCAAACAAGCCACTTGATGTTTTCATGTATTGATATTCTTGATAAAAAATTTACTTTTGTACAGATTACAGGAGGATCTAGTGGCATCGGGAAATCTGTGGCCATCGAGGCAGCAAAACGTGGCGCCAATATCACCCTTGTTGCAAGGGATGTGGAAAAATTGGAGTCAGCTAAGCTGGAAGTAATGAATCATTGTATCCACAAGGAAACGCAGGTGGTACGATTTCTACCCAGTGAGTATCGCCATTATAACCTGGCTAATTTTAATCACCGAGTTTTCTTACGACCATCGGCTGGGGCCAGTATATGTTATTTAAAAAACTAGAGACCTGTATATGACGATTTCTTTTCTTAAGTGGTCATTAAAGGAATATCGTACGGCCTAAATTTCCGGGCTAGAAACATCCGTCAATTCTACACAACCAAGCATTTGGTTCATCATCGATATTTTCTGCAAATCCGAAAAAGCGCTCCAAAAATGAATTTCATCTGGATAGCAAGTAAATTTCCATTCTCGTTCACTTGGAAGCAAGGGGAATAGAATTTTAAAATTTAAATCTTCGTGTATATGGTTTTCACCATGAATCGGAACTATATGATCCTTCTTATCGGCCTGGGCTGCATGGGGATACGCGTGAAGTGAGACAATGAAATGTTGCTGAACTGGCATGTTAAGTGACAAAAGGCAATTAGTGGCGGCGTTTGGAAATTGCGAATCCCCCTGATTATAAATATTTTCAGTTGACTAATAAAAAATAAGGAATATTCACGAAATACAATTCCGATTTCTTATACATGTATGTGAATTTATTTAATATCGACGATCCTTGTACTTTTCATTGATCCATCAAAAACCATCCTTTGAAACGCAATTATATCCAATGAATGGAAGCCCTGGCATTGCCTCAGATAGTTTGTTTTATTGTACTAATTCATTCTTACCCTTTACAATCGCATTGGTATCAGTGGTTAAGAAATGAGAGTTATTGCTCCATTATTAATTATATATAAGAAACTGAAAAAGGAAATATAAATGACCATGTAGGATAATGAGAGCATTTCTCAAGAAACAATGAATCTCTTTACCATTTCTTACAGACCTTAGGAGTAAGAATAGCACTCTAGTGGGTAGTTTGCTTAAACACATTCACACAATATTGTTTAGATTTAGTCCTGTTAAAATGATTTATTTTTTCCATTATGTTATTATATAATTTTAGCTCTTTCACAAAAAAGATTTCTGACCGCTTGTATTACATTGTGCGTTCAAAAGGAATTTGATATTGTTTCTGGTTTCATATGTGTGATGTTCAATGTTTCTTTGCTGGGAAATGCATGAAATAGTATTTCTATCGAAATCAACAATCTTCATACAATTCAATATGTGAAAGGAGAGAACAAGCACCCAAATTAAAATTTATATTGCAAAGGAAAAAGAAGGGAAGGGAGGGTTGAAATATGAAAAAGAAAAGAGAGACATGATTGGAACTCAGTCACACAATTAGATCACACTTCCAGTGTGGAATTAGTTTACTGTACACACTTGTGATCCATACTCAGGCTTGTGGACCATAAGGTCATGACAATGGCAATCAATCAAAATATATTTAGATGATAAGAGAAAAAATGTGTGCATATAAGGGCACTTGACAGGAGTGGAAACTTAGATGACAGTAAAGTATAAACTTCTTATATCTCTCTGGATTCATCCTCAGTATATATTTTGATTAATGGTGTATAAAATAGTCAATAGTAACAAGGATGAATATGTAAAATCTATGTGCACCGATAATAGTAATACTGGATAGAAAGCATTGCAAAATAAATAAAAGAAAGTGTAAAATATGCATACACACATGGTAGGTACATTGAAGCATAAAGACTGACCAAACAGTGAAAACCTATTCAGACAGATACACACTCATAATATTCATGTCTTCAAGGTAGAGTGATGTTGGATTGGGGTCTGGTTTCAAAAGGAAGTAAATGAGCTTGAGTTGAGTGTCATGACATGCTCATTTGCAGAGAGATCCGGAGAGGTTTGGGGTGTGGAAGGAAGGGGGGTTGATGGAGGTAGGAGGGGGCTGGGAAGAGCACCGCTTCTCTCTTCCTTCCTTATACAGATGTGTTGACTCAGCACATGCACAGCAGTTGCATGATGTCTAACTGAAACTCATGTACTTCCTCCTTCCAAGGAAACCAGCTCTTTTTAGTGAAGTTGGGAATGAATGTTGTTGGAAAGGGAAAATGGAGCAAAAAGGTTGAGAACTGCTGGTATTAAGTTTGCTGCAGTGCTGTCCACACAAATTCACATAATTGAACTCATCTCCACCTAATTTTCCTTTTTCATTCACTCTTCTTTTCCTTCAAGTAATTCACTAATTCAGAAAAATGGGTAATAAAAGTATTGCTACATGATCATCATGTAGGAATCATGCTGGAAACAATTTTTCTTCATTACTCATAATTGTGACACTTGAACATTTTTAATGTGTAATTAAGTATTTTTTGGATGACTAAAAAATATTGATTGCTTAGTTTATAAAACTGTTGTACATATATAATACACATGTTTGTTGCTTTTACAGTGGATATAAGCAAAGGTGAAGAGAATTTCATTGACAATACTGAGCGTCTTGAAAGTGACTTGGGACCTATATTCATGCTAGTTAATTGTGCTGGGACATCAGCATGTGCAAAGTTTGAAGACATGAGTATTACAGATGTGAAAGTATGGAATTTTCTTAAGGTTTTGCTTGCATGGGAGAAAGCAGTTCTTGTGTGTATTTAATGGATAATCGTGGTATAATTTCAATTTTTAGGCCATGATGGATTTGAATTTCTTTGGGACATTCTATGCAACAAGATCTGTAGTACCAAAGATGAAGAAGAGGCGAAGTGGAATAATAGTAATAGTTGGATCACAGGCTTCCCTGCTGGGCATCTTTGGCTATTCAGCATACAGCAGTTCCAAGTTTGCATTGCGTGGTCTGGCCGAAGCATTGCATATGGAGGTAAGGCATTTAGGGTAGTATCCAGCAGTATGTTTCTCCATTTTCTACTGAATGCAGCTATTTGATTTTCTATGAGAACTGGATCCATTCAACATTCTGATACTTATAAATTATTTTCTCCAAGCTCAATGGGTTAGCTCTGGAGTAGTAGTAGTTTTTATGGGAGGCAACCTACAGCTAAGGTGATTTGCACCATTAGGGATGTGTGGGAAAGGAAGGATGGAGAGAAACCCGGCGTCAAGTAGCCTACTCTTGTTGAATAGCACCAAGGGGTTCGCAGTTTAACGTCCCATCCAATGGACGTCATAATCACTCCAAAGTGCTCCCCACGAAGTACCACAAGTAGGAATTGGGTACCACTGAAAAATATTTGTTGTCTCCCGGATTTGAACTTGGGCCTTCTCAGTGGGAAGCCTGTAGGTTAGCCACTCACCATCCCAATCTTGAGTTTGCTATGGAGTAAATCATTCAGCATGTTAACTTGGCCAGCATCATTTCAATGTTACCTTTTAAATTTACAGCAATTATTTTAGCAAAATTTTGATTATGTACTGAAATCATGCATTGTGTAACAATGTTTTCATAAAATATGATTGCCATGATTATAGTTTTTGTTTAATTGTTTTAATTTCCTCATTAACTTAGTATTTTTGGGAACGAAACTCGTAGAACTTGTTCTAGCTTTAGAGAGGGATATAGAATAAAATCAGAAAATATTGTGTAGATTTTGAAAAGTATTTGATAGAGTGGCAACCAACAGCTGAGGTCATTTGTGCCATTAGGGATGGACAGGAAAGGATGAAGGGTGGAGAGAAACCCGGTGTCGGTATTAGCCTGCTCTTAATGAAAAGCACCAAGGGGTCCGCAGCTTAATGCCCCATCCAACGGATGGTGTACTTACTTCAACTGCCCTCCACAAAACACCTTAAAGAGGGATTGGGATACCACCGAAAAATATCTGTTGTTGCCGGGAATCGATCCTGGGCCCTCAGGGTGGAAAGCCAGTACATTAGCCACTGCATAATCCTGATTCCCCCTGGTAGAAAGGGATTGGGACATAGAGTAGAAGATTGGCAAAGAACCTTTCACTTGTGGTAGGGAATTGATGACAGGGATGTTGAGTAAGGTTGTTAAGATAAGGCTTTCCAAAACTTTAATACAGAGCATGGTTTTGTATGGTGCAGAAACTTGGTCATTGAGGCAAGATGATATATTGGAGGCTTATGAAACGTGGGTCCAGATGAGGATGGAAATTGGCAGAAAGGCTTATTTCCATCCTCGGAAAACTTTCCATCCAAAGGAAAACAAACAAGAAAAGCGCTTCCTAGTTTGTTTTCCTTTCTTAGGAAAGGTGACGGAGGAGAGAGGATTGTAAGGTAAGGAATTATCATTGTACCATTGTGTATCCTGTGTCCATCCAAAACCTACCTTAACCGGTAGATTATCAATAATAACAAATATTTTGTTTTCAAAATCTCAGTGTGTTATGTCAGCCCATAGTGTTGAACTTGAATCCAAGTAGGTTTATTTCTGGCCACTAGAACTTAGTGGAAAGTGAATGGCATAAAAGAATTGGCTCATATGAGGTTTCCACTAGCCTTTAAGGATTAGCTCAATGTGACCTATACATCCAACCCTTTTAAGCCAATCCGCATGTGGCAGGCAGGCAATGTCTCTTTGCCTGTTCATGTTGTAATACAGATATAACAACAAACTAGGTTGGTATGTAAGTTATAGACTATCCTGCATATATATAAGTCAGCTCAGTTCACTACTAGCTGTATCCAATAAAAGACTAAAAGATACATTAACTCATTTTGGTTTTCAATTATATACTGGAATACTGTGTAGCATTTCAGTTGAGTTTCTGTCATAATGTATATTCTAAGCCTCTCTTCGTATTTGAATCGACTTTAGCCAAAAACTAATATTGATCAAATGACCAAAGGATTACTTTTTTCTCTTGCATGTTTAGGTCTGCCCCTACAATATATCGATCACTCTTGCTCTTCCACCTGATACGGACACGCCTGGATTTGCCATTGAAGAGAAGGGAAAACTTGTGGAAACTAGGCTCATTAGTAATTCAGCAGGCCTTTTCAAACCTGAAACTGTGGCAAAACAGCTCATTGATGATGCATTGGTATGCTATGCTTACAATTGTTTTTGTTGAAGAATTAACTGCTCTTTTCATTAAGCATGAGTCTATACTTTGATAAATGTCACTCATCAAGTATGAACTTATTTGGCAAACTGACCTGTGCTCTATTGAACTCTTCCATAGCTGTGAATGACACTGCCATTGCTATTTAATGCTATGTCTCATAAAAAGCATGCAAACATAGGAAATACTTCCTTTAATTTAACTATGATAAGTTAATTTTTTCCTCATTCTTGTTTACGAGTACATATTTAATTTGACAAGCAAAATAATAGTATTTCATTACAATGTTTATTAAATTTGTCTTCTTTCTCTCCCTTATGTAGTGTGGAAAATTTTATAGCACTGTTGGATTTGAAAGTTTTATGCTTAAGACATTGTGCTGTGCAATGACTCCATTTTACTCATTTGGGGAATTGATGTGCCAGGTTAGTATCCTTAGTATTACTTTGATTAATAATCAAATAATAACAGAAGGGAAGACTATTACAATTTTCCACTTAATAAAGATTTATGTCCGACTAGTTTGGATGTACTGCATAAGTTTCTGTATAGGCTGTGATTTGTGGCTTGAATAAAATAATATGTAAATTTTATTATTTATAATGCAATACTATTTCAATGGAAAATGGGAATCCAACAGAAATACAAAATAAACAAGAAATAGTTTGAATGTGATTTATCACTATTACTAAAGAGAGCAATACATAGACTTTGCAGATAACATTTGAATTGCAACCTTGGCAAGCCCATCCACTATTCAACACATAGTGGCACTAACCTTAAATGTTCGAATTAATAGTTCTTTTGTTGCTCTGAAAAATATTTATCACATATAAATATAAATGTCACACATAAATATAAATGTCACACATTTTAATGTTCTTGATTCATCATTATTCTCTAATTATGTGACATAGACCTAAGGATGACTGTTATTGTGAAGGTGGCTACAGTGTATAATTCATTTTGGTTTAAGTAAAAAATTTAATTCATTGTAGCTCTGTAAATTATTCAACTGATTTGACCTTTATTTAAGATAATTTGAATTTTCGTGCAGACCTGTTTCTGGAACTCTTTAAACAATAGTAAATTAAATGTTTAAAACTGTTATCAGCAGGAGTTATATTTTTGATAGCTGAGATGCCTACTGTGTATACCAACAGGTCATTTACAAAAATAATAACAAGAAATTGAATAGATAAGATTATGGATAGATTCATGTGAACTTGAAATTTTTACTCAAAGAACCCAACACATTTTCTAATCCTGGTACTTACGAGGCATGCTTATAAAGTAAGGGTCGTTTGGTCACACAAAAAAATATACTCATATGAAACACATTTTCTTGGCACTTTTAGTTAGCTACAAACCTATTACACTTCTCTACATAATCGCTGTTCACTTCTAAGCATTTTTCATACCACTGAATCAGCTTCTTTAACCCCTCTGCATAGAAGCTTGCCACCTGAGAGTTGAACCAATCGACTACGCTGTTCTTGAGTTCCTCTTTGGTTTTGAAACATTGTCCACCGAGCCATTGTTTCAAGTGCAAGAAAAGGAAGTAGTCGCTAGGTGCAAGGTCTCATCATATCCATCTTGTTGGTAACAACCAAAAAACTCTCATCCACTGGACATTCTTTGCTCTTTGTGGTGGTCAGTGAGCATTTTTGGTACCCACCTTGCACACAATTTGTGCTATCCGAGGTTTTCTGTGACAATATTGTAGACAGGAGTGCATCCAAGTTGAGAAAATTGCTCAACCAGGCCATTTATCGTCTATTGACGATCACATTGCAGTTTTTGTTCCTCTTGCGAAACAATTTCATCGGTCAGAATGCTGGGCCTGCCACTGCCACCTGCCACTCTTCGTCATGGACATTTGTTCGTCCATTTTTAAAATCACGGCTCCATTGTCTAACCTTTCCTTGACTCATAACTGTATGTCCATAAACTAGGCATAACTCCTGATGAATTTCGACAATCCTTTTGCATAGAAGAATTGTATGACAACACACTTCACAGCTGGCGGGATCACCGATTGTCGCGGACATTGTTATTTGCATGCACGGACAAGCAAACGACTTCTGAAACGAAACAAATGCTTCTATAGCTTCTCAATGAATCAGTAGATGGCGCTGCAGGAGTAAAACTGTGTTCTGAAGCGCCAATATTTAAATATAAGCAAACGGCCCTTACTTAATGAGTATGCCTTGGATTTTAATTAATATATTTGAAAGATTAACTGCTCACTTCATCATGAATTCTATTATGTCCATTCCTAGGCATTTCTTCATTAAAGTTATCTTTTTATGTAAATTTATATATTTTGATCTGTTTATACATTTTCTATTCAATGTTTAACTTCCTGAAAAGTCCGACAAAATACCTAGTAAATTTCCATACTTTAATGTTAATATACCTCCACTATTTTCAGCATTTGTATTATTATAGAGGTCTACAAATGTGATTGGTAAATGTTGTATTTATATGTTGAAGGAGAAGAGGGGTGGGAGGGATTACTTCCATGATGGATACCTGAAGGGAAGAATTATGCAGTTCAGAATAGGGAAAATCTCCAGAGTTAACACCAAAGTTAAATGGAACCAAGACCAAGGTCTTGGAAAGGTGGTTAAGTTAGGCAGGTACCAAAAAAGAGGTTACTGCATCATTTGTACCACCTGATTTAAAATTTTTGAGCCACAATCTAGACGATGTTGCAATTTGAAAATGTTTCCTAAAATTAAGTTATATGCCTTTGTCATGGGTATGTTAAACAAGATTAAAAACAAATTAGTGCATGCTATTAATCAAATGCTCAGTAAACATTGGCCTATTGATTTCTCCAAGATTGTTTCTTCACCTTCAGTTTCATATTAAATTTTCTTTGCATTTAACCAAAATAAAACAATTACAATTAGGTGTTGTGCATCTTAAAACAATATTCACCAATTTTTGTCATTAAATTTAATTAAACTGTGGAATTAAAAATCAATTTACAAATTGCCACAGCATTATAAAAGCAGACATGCCAACTCTCCCGATTTAAGCGGGAGACTCCCGATTTTTCCTTCTTACGTTCTTGATGAACTGTTCAAATTGTGTACTTAGCTTAACATGTTAATAAAGTGTGACATTCATTAAAAATTGGCAAAGTGTCATAAAGGGATTAAGGTGCCATGCAAATATTGTGGTAATTAAAAGTGATTACTTCGTGATACACTTCTAAAAATCTCCCAATTTTTCATTTTTGAAAGTGGGCATGTCCTCCCGATTTTTCATTTTTGAAAGTTGGCATGTCTGTAAAAGCATAATTTTACCTCATATTTAGAAATATGTCTGTCAAATGTTTAAGAAATATGACTTAAAAAAGGGCAAAAAGGTCTATTTTTAAATGGATGGGGGGAAAAGGACAGTTTATTCAAAGAAAATTATGTATGTATTCTTTAGGATCATGGGTCACATTTACCTTTAGTCTATTGTGGAATGAAGTAACCAGGAATGCAAACTAGATTAGTAAAAGCAAAAAAGAATCGAAATAAATTGTTAATTATTTATAATATATACCTAAGTCCTTTATATTAGAAAGCTGTCTAAAGACATTTGTTTTCATAGATGCTTCAAAATTTGGTAAAAATGGGACTCAGAGCGGGTCGCGGTGGTCTAGCGGGTAGAGCGTTGGACTGCTGACCAGAGGGTCCTGGGTTCGATTCCCGGGCAAGGCACTTTGGGCACCTGCAGCTCCACCCAAGCTAGTTGATTTTTTGGGTACCAGGTCTTCCTGGGAAACCATAACCGGCACAGGGAAAGGAACTGGCCCCCCTACCCTAATGTGTGAATATTCACATGCCGTCGGGCTTGGTACATGGGTGAGCTCTACCATCACCTACTAAACCGGCCTTCGGGTTGATTACTGTGTTTATGGTTTATGGGACTCAGAATGATCGTTAAACTATGGTGCGCATCGCTACTGCCTAATTAGGGCAATGCCTCCTATGCATGGTACAATGCAAAAGTTCCTGTGTCCTCCACATGTTATTTAGCCTGCAGATTTAGACTTAACACTTCTTGAAGGCTCGTGTGGTTTCTGAAGGGTAAACAAGCAGGGGTTTGACTTTCAAATTGCTCCTTGCATTTGCACAAAATCACAGTGTGGTCTGAAAAGTTTCCGACCTAACAAAGATACAAGACATTTTTTCTGAAATTTTCCAAGTCGGAAACTTTTTAGACCACCCACGTATAGGTTCATGGTAGGCATCTTATTTCCGAAGAGACAATTAACAATTAAAAACATACGAAAAGTGAAGAATCAGACGTGATATTGTGGAATCGAGACATAATGAAAACTTCGTTGCAATTTTCCACAGTTAAATTTAACTTTAAATTTAATTTTAAGTTTAACTGTGGAAAATTGCAACGAAGTTTTCATTAATTAAAAACATATTGTGGTAGGCAACCCTCAGAATGTATGAGCTTTTTGAAGTCACCGATGAAGTTTTCTGCTGCCTTTGACTCAAGAGCTTATTGCTTCACCATGCCTCAGAATGCCGTGGATGACAGTTCTTCTCATTAACTCTTTGAGCCATGCACGGCTCCCCTTAAGTACTTGTCCAGCCATTAATGATCCTGACATCACATTAACAAGGTCGACAAAAATCACTTTCCCCTTCTCAAAAATAATATCCTCGTTAATGGTGTCACATTGCAATTGTTTTTCATTTATGCACATTAGAAGTAACCTTTCAACATCATTGAGAATACATTACCATTGCATAGATTTCCTCGTCACTCTATTTGAAACATCTATCTCTGTAGCCTTTCCCATGTTCTTGAATGAAAGGCCAATCATTGATGTCAGCTGATTTTTAATGTGAGCCATGCACATACCTTGTTCCCAATTTTCAATGATTTCACATTTATACTGTTATTTTTAATTTTTATTCTCTTATGGCTTTCTTCTTATGGATATTTCTTTGGGGTAAATTTTGTAACTATGTACAAAATATTAGCGGGTCGCAGTGGTCTAGTGGGTAGAGCATTGGACTACTGACCGGAGGGTCCCGGGTTCGATTCCCGGGCAAGGCAAAGGCACTTTGGGCACCTCACAAGCTCCTAGCCTAGCCTAGCTCCACCCAAGCTAGTTGATTTTTCGGGTACCAGATCTTCCTGGGAAACCATAACCGGCACAGGGAAAGGAACTGGCCCCCCTACCCTGATGTGTGAATATTCACACGCCGTCGGGCTTGGTACACGGGTGAGCTCTACCATCACCTACTAAACCGACCTTCGGGTTGATTACTGTGTTTATGGTACAAAATATTATTTAACTTTGCTTAAAAATCACTAATAATATGTTTGGAAAAATGTGCGCACTAGCATCCCTTAAGTTGCTAGCAAACTGAGTGCTAGAGACAAGCTGCAGTATCAGCCGCGCAACGAATCCTGGAATTTTCCTCTCCTGGTCACTCATTATGCAAAAAGTCACTCGTTAAGCAAGTCTTTTTTGGGACTAATATTTTTGCTCTTTATTTGAATTACTTACTGTTTAAATTTAAATTACTGATAAGCACTGCTTTCATCTTTATATACTTTGGAAGGTGATGTAGGTGGGATATTGCTTAGAATACTTTTTATCATTTATACAAAATATGTGCAATTTAAGAAATGAACTTGATTGATAAAATGCTTTCTAAGAACTGGCCTCAAGATATACATACACCTTGCTTACTGAAGGTGTTTTCACTTAAAATGTAACATGTACAGATTTTGTACATGGATAAATATTTCCTGTATTGACTGTTACAAAAGGACAATTATACTCATGTACTCTTGTAGTCAAAACTATTTCCCAGTTTTCTGAAACTTCAATTTATACGTGCATGTTCCTAAATTCTTAAGACATTTTGTAAAGAAGTCAAGGCTGTCAATTGGTGAGGGGCATTCTTTGTTAATCATTCGCAGTATCATATAATTTCTTCATAATTTTTAATCTTCAACCAAATCAACATACTTTAGCAATTATGCATATGTATTATAATAATTATTAACCTGCCCAAGAACAACCATAACCATACTGTATGAGAAGTCTATCCGAGGCAAAATGTCAATTTAGTTGGTCATTTGGAGATAAAAATGTTAACTTCTAAAAATAAAAATGAGCAAGAAATCTGTTATATTTGCCATTTGATGTCACCACTTACTGAAAGTGTAAAATATGCACTATTTCAGATAAAGCTAAGCATAGATTTTAAACCTCTATTGAATATACCATAAATTTTATTATGATAGAAGATTAAAGTGTTTCAAAGCAAGGTGTTTTTTTCCAAAGACTGCCTGATTCAACCAGATAAATTTTTTGTTGTTAGTCTTTAGTGTTGAACTTCATGCCATTGATTAGTTCCTTTTTTACAGGCTATGCTGATGGGACTCTTCAGAATAATAGGTCAATTCTACATGTATTCCTTCCGTAAGATTGTGAGAAACTGTGCAGAATCAAAGGATGACAGCAAAAAAGTAACATGAGATTCATCCAGGGTATTTTGGAGTCAGATTTTATGGGGAGGAATTATTTCCACTATTCCATGGTAAATTCAATATGATGCCATTTTATAACCATCCAATGAGTAATATGCTTTATTATTAAATTTTTTGAGTTAAAATTGTAATTTTATGCTGCTGTGTGCAAGTTTGACCCAGTTGCATTTAACGTGAAATTTTTGTACTTTGTAATTATTTTTATATTGTTTCCCTTTTATGAGACTGCATACTTGTAAACATTTATGACAGTACATATGCATTGCCTGTGTTCATTAATAATTTGCAATTTTTATGGGTGTAACTTATTATGCATTCAATTTTCATGTCCTTTTTGTATTTTATGGAGATGTTAATGAGTTTTCAAAGATAAGTAGTGATATTCCTGGTGGGAAACGTGAGCTTTTTGAAAAAACAACAATGGGAACGGTGTGTCTAAACCATCAGTTGTCAATTGGATTCTGTGCTTCTCCATTTCATCCCAAGATGTCCTATAACTTCTCAGGGAGATGATTATCAAAGCATACTTTGAGGAAACATTTCCACATGAAAAGGTGTCTTTCCACATATGCCCATATAAAATGAGTGTTTCTTAGAGATAACTAAATTTTCATAAAAATTTTCTCCTGTAGTTGAGTGTTTGTAAGCATGCTTGAAGGAGTTTATTTTAATTAAGTGTATTTTTCAATTTGTCAGTCTTCATTGTCCTCTTTAAGTCAATAAAGATTGCATTTAATTTTTCACTGTTTGTTTGTATGTGTAAAAGTTCTCTTTAATAGCATAATGGAACTATACTAACTCTATCCCTTTGGCTAAATAATAGAATAATATCAAATCTAATTGTTGCCAATCTTTTCAACTTGCTTCCTAGATGATATTATCCAGCTCACCAATAATTTGCCAACCATTCAATATTCCCAAGGGTGCTGTAATGAAATCACTTAATACCACCACTCAATCATTTTGTGACATCATCAGGAGCCAACTCACACACATTAAAAACAGCTAAGGTCATACCTCTGCATAAAGTTGGTGATAAGATGGGCAACTTCTGTTTTCATAGCTTTTTCCATGGTATTCAAATATGTGGTTTAATAGACTTCTTTTTTTGGGAATGTTGATCTTCTGTCTTCCTCGCATATTTTTCTCAGTGGTATATTTATTTATTTAACAAAGAAGCCAAAAATGGCACAAAGGCTTTTAGATTGACTGTAGGAAATAAATATAATATACTTAAAGAAAAAGAAAGGCTAAAAGCAATAAACAATAATGAAAAATTAACAAAATAAATGTCAAGAACAGTTATAAGATAGCAGGAGAGCACATATGCCAGCAGAGAGGGCTAAGTTACTATCTGGTGTTTAAGGAAGGAGGTATATCCACTGAAACAGCCATTATAAATTTGTTGATGTAATTCTCCAGGATGTGGATGAAGATGACAATGTAAGAAGTATTCCTTTTGATCTGGAAAAGGCTGTTGATGGTGTAGGACAAGGTTCACCCACTCCTGTGTTAAGACCTTTAGCTCTGTTTTCTTTATGACCCCCGCTTGAAGAGTTTTACAATCAAACTAGGGCATAGTTGCATGCTTGGTCAATACATAACTGTGCAGTGGCTCATATTCTTTGTATTTTATATACTGTCTTCCATATATTTTTCATGTTTTCAATTATTTATTAAATTTTCATACCAAAACAAAGCCCTGACATCAGGAAATGACTTAGATGATGTTTGCAGGAAAGAAAAACATCTGCATTGGCCATTTTATATTTATTAAGGGAGAAACTGATACAAGTTTGATTAAAAAACCAAAAATTATAAATTGATCCCACATTTAAATGCCTATATTAACAACAAATCTTTATAAAAGGCATGCCAATTTTTGATAGGCAGCACTAAAACCATCTAAAGATGCTTCCTTATTTTCTTGTGCCTGGCTCTACAATAAAGAAAAATAATTATATTAGAATTGTTGGATGGAATTGTGCACCTATGAGAAATATACATGAAATGATCAAAATAGTAATTTAAAATGATGGCATCACAAAAAAGTTGTAAAAAAAACAAATATTATGGCTGAATATTCCACCACCACCCTAGATATCAGCTTGGTAGCATTTCTTTTATTACAGGAAAAACCCATGTGGAAAAGAGATCCCCAGTATGCATATAAGAAAGAATAAAGTAGTTCCTGTACGTTGTGCACTGCCTGGATAATGTGAAAGACCCAGCACAAGAAAAACATATTGGCCAAAATAATTCATATCCGGTCTTTAGACTATGTGAAAGTAAATACCTGAATCCAATCTGGAGAATTAGAAATAAATAATTAATTAATTTCCAGGGTTATTGAAGACAGGAAATGTAAAAATAATAAATTAGTTCATTTTATTCATTTCTATACAAAACTGCTTATTGGATACTTCAGTGATGACTGAAAGGAAAAAATTCTTTAAATCTATGAGAGTGACACCTGAAAAGTTGAAAATCGACTGCTTATTACAGTATTGGGGTTATTAAATTGAACAAATTTTTCCTGTGGATTAGTTGTGTTAATTCATGCCTAGCCGCAGTGATGCCTTGGCCAATAGTAGAAAGTTCTTCAGAGGGAAAGGTTGTGTTTTGTTGGTCATCCCCTAAAAGAAAATATAAAATGGTATCCTGTAATAAATTAGGTTTTGTTGAGGATGTGGAGGGGAGATCATTTATAGTATATACTGATCACAAGCCTTCAACGTTTGCCCTGCAAAAGAAGGCTGATCAGTGCTCCCCTAGGCAATGTCGCCATTTAGACTTCATCTCCCAATTCACAACGGATGTCCATCATGTCTCCAGAGTGGAAAATGTGCTCACTGATGCTCTCAGCAGAGTAGCGGCAATTAGTGCCTCCATTAACTATGAGGCGCTGGCAGCCACCCAAATGAGTGATTAAGAGATGGATTAGTTCTTGGCACCCGACTCCTCTTTTGTGTCTAAAAAAGTTAAAGGTCCCTGGTGGGAACGTGGAAGTGTATTGTGACACTTCATTGACCACGGTACAACCCTATCTAACACCCCCTTTCTGCAAATCTGCGTTCAACATGCTAGAAGGTAATTTTTCAGCACTGTGATTTGGCCTCCTCATCCCAAGTGCTTGTGCACCACGAGGCGGCAAACTGAGCACCCCAGTCACCGTATGATGGACCATTTGAATTGTTAAGGAGGAGGGACAAATTGTTAGGGAGGAGGGATATTTCACCCTTCGTGTCCACGGGAAGGAGTCAACCGTGTCCATTGATACACTTCCAGAGCCAGCCTTCTTTTTGAAAGACGGCTCCCTGTAAGATAGGATGCTTACCATGTCCAATCCCTTCATATCCCACAAGGGTGAAGAACAACCCACAACAGCTATGCCCCCAGCACAGAGCACCCACAGTGGCTGACAGGTCCAGTTCCAACAGCATCTGAGGGATTTTGCTATGTAAATTTTTGACAAGGGAGTAAGATGGATTTTCATTATCACCTGTTCTCTTTAATAAATGTGCATGGAGGCAATGGTTACAGAAGCATAGGAAGGGCTGCAGTGAAAGGAGGGGAACTCTTCAAAGTTAGTTAGATTTGTAGTTGATCAAGTTTTAGTTAGCCAGTTGACAAAAGGTATTCATTACCAAATAAATTAGTGAATCATAGCGATAGGTATGAGATGAGAATCAACCATGAGAAAGTAAAGGTAATCAGATTCTCAAGAAATACAAAGGCTAAGATAAACATTAAAACAGGGAGATATAAACTAGAAGAGGTATGTAAGCAGTTCAACTATTTGGGAAGAGAACAACTTAATGGTGATCGTGAATGAACTTTTAGAACACATGCAAATTGAACTTTATTTTTTGGACAATGTCAATATTGGTGACAACAAGTAATAATAAAGTGACAAAATACTAATGGCCTTTTTTACATTAGGGGTAGTTAACAAAGAATTTGTACCCCAAGGGCAGACAGTCAACACTGCCTACTACGTAGATGTGCTGGAGAGATCAGGATAAAGAATCAACCAAACAATGGGTGAAAGGAGGCCGCTAATACTTGGCAGTGAATCATGACAACACCCCAAGTGTGTCCACATCCTCTATGCACATCCATGAGTTTCTGGCTAAGCACAACTTGGCAATGCTGTCTCAGCCCCTCCCATCCGAAGGTCCTGTCCTGGCAGACTTTTTCCTTTCTCAAGAATGATGATCGACCTGAGAGGAGTCTGTGATGAGACTACCAAAGCAATCCAAACCACCATGACGAAGGCTCTCAACGAGGTTCATATTGACATCTACCAGGATACATATAGCGCACGGCAGAGTTGCTGGTAAAAATGTGTAAATGCCAAATGGGACTACATCGAAGAATTTTAAAAGCTTCTAATATCTTGAATACAATTTTTTTTTGCTGATAAAATTGTAATACTTCCTGGATACACATATGTACATGTTTATCTTGCCCCTTTTGACTCTGTTAATGTTATTCCTCTGAGGTCCATTCTTCCTTTTATCAATTAGTCATCCAATATTTCCTATACTGATGTCTTTGTCTTCCAATTACTAATGGAGCATCAAAATTATTTTTCAAAGTGCCTCAAACTGCTGTTCCATGTCTTTTTCCTAAAATATCACAGCCACACTAGTCCTAACTTTACATACCAATGTCACCTTTCACTTTTGAGTTTTTCTCAATTTAAGTGCACAATAACATATCACCATGCTGTGGTCATGATCAATATCAGGGTTACCTGACTCCAGTTCCTAAACCTGTTTGACTAGAAAGCTGTTGACTTGGTATGTCCTCTCATCTCCAAATGACTTGCAAATGTACTATGATGGTGACACTGAAACTATGAAGAAAATACAAAAACCCAAGAAATTGAGGTTTTGAGACTAAGAAGGCCAGGAAAACTGGGTTGACAACTACAGCAAGAAAATTGATGATGGCATGAAGGGAAACACAACAGAATACAACTTCATGAAGTCACTTTGGAGAAAGAAAAATAATTGGCAGAGATTCAGATGGGGAAAAAATGCTAACAGAAGATGAAGACATCCACCAGATGTAAGGGGTCTATCAAAGGGTTGTCTCAAGAAATGGCACCCCTGGAAGTTAGTCTAGCAACGGCGAGAGTGAGGTGAATGAAAATGACCATGAATAAGTCTATTGAGAAGTGAAGGCCTACAGAGACAATGGTACCTGGAGTGAAAATATCAGTAAAAATTATCAAGTTGCTAGGAGATGAAGCCATGGAAAGCCTAGTTGGAATAATCAAACAGCTAAAAAAATGAAAGCTTGCCAGACTTTGACGAGTGTGTCATGATTGGAATGAAGAATAAAATGAGGACTAAGAGATGAGAGGGACATTGAATGTTGTTTTTTGTCACACGCAAACAAAATAATAACATGAATAATCAGCAATTAAGGAATGCATTTACCAATCTAAGGATGCTGCTAGAAAAAAATATTCTTGCCCACATGGAATGGTGAATGCACTCAATGGCATTATGAATACTTTGTGATACCATCAAGTGGCATGAGGTGCTCACAGGGCTGGGAGCACTTGGCATGGGCTCCAATGATAGGAGAATAATACACCAACTATACACAGATCAAGTCACTGTAATTGAAATATTGCCTGTTAAAGTTAAAGGAAAAATATTTGCCTGTTAAAGTTAAAGGAAAAATATAAGCATAAGTAAATAAAGGCATTAGACAAAGTATGAAAACCTCTTGTCAGCATAAAAATATAAAATAAGCACACAAGGCATCAAGGAAATTAGGAGAATGGAGAATAAATTCATATGATCCACTAAACGGATGACATTGCAGTGATTAAAGAAAATCCAGAAGACCTGCAGGTTTCATTGAATACAATGGACAGCACACTTCAGAAATAAAATGTTAGTAAGCATAAAAATAAGTAGTCATTATTCAAAAGAGAGAAAATGCTGACATGCTGCATTTTGAGGAATGACACTGGGATGAGTTGAACCTTTCACATGGCTCAGAAGTGACAGAATGTGAAGCCTGATGGAAACCAAGTGAAGAAGGCATTTATAAGAGAAGAGGGAATTCCTTTGCACAAAGAGGGGAGAACAGCTAGGAAGAAGTATAATTGTCATTTGAACAAATGTTTGCTGTACTGTACACCATGGCTCAGAAACATGGAGCATTGACAAAGCAGACCAGACAAGAAAACTTCTAAATGTGAAACAAGTTGTATGCTGAAGACCAATGGACAGATACGGTGAGAAACAAGGCATTTTCTTGAGTACACAAGGAAAGGAAAATTTGTGATCCATAAGAAATACAAGAATCTGACGGACTTGGCAGAATAAATTTGTTCGGAGCATGAGAGAATGAAAAACACTTGGGAAACCATGATGAAGATGGCCAAGGCCTTAAGATAGATGTTCGGGGTAAGACACATCAGGGAACACAAGGGAGCTAACAGTTTCAGGCTTAACTTTGTGGAATTCCTTCATGAAGAGGGTAAAAAATAAGGAAAACTTGAAACTTCCACACACTTTTAATGCAATGCGACCATGGTTTCGATGCTGCGTATTACCATCAGGTACAATACAACGAAATTTTCCAACTCATATAGTGGCTCAGTCAGCCAAGGGGTTGCAAGCATTGCTGAGTGAATTGGAGGTTCAGTGTGATAAATATGGGATGAGAATCAACATTAATAAAACAAAGATTATGTGATTTTCCAGAAAGAAAAAGGCTAAGCTAAATATTAAAATAGGCGGGAAAAAAATAGAGCAGGTAGAGCAATTTACATATCTCGGAAGTGTTTTGGACTAATACGGTCAAAGTGGTAGGGACGTAAGGAGAATTGCGCTAGGCAAGGAGGCTTTCTCAAGGAGGAGGGAGTTGATGATGGGCATGTTGAGTAGGGATGTTAAGACAAGACTCGTAAAAACTCTGATATGGAATGTAGCTATGTATGGTGCGGAAACGTGGTCACTGAAGCAGGAGGATAGACGTAGATTAGAGGCTTTTGAAATGTGGGTTTGGAGAAGAATGAAGAAGGTGAAATGGACCGAAAGGAAAACAAATGAGGAAGTACTGGAGATGGTGGGTGAGGAGAGGGGTTTGTTGAGAGAAATCCTATGGAGGCAGGAAAAATGGATGAAAGGTGTATTGAGTGGTTGTGGAATGTTGAAGAGGTTAATAGAAGGGACAATGTTGGGCAAGCGAGGTAAGGGCAGGAACAGGATAGGGATGTTGGACGGGATGAAGGGAGGAAGGAAGTACACCGAGATGAAGAGGGACCTGATATAGATTAGTTTGCTAGGTGGGGAGTCACAAAATGTTTATTTGATAGTTGTGTCCATCCAAAAACCTACCTTAAACGGTAGATTACCTAATAATAAATAGTCACACTATATAACGTGCCTAACTATGTAAGTTGAAAAATTTTGTTGTATTGTACCTGATGATGATGCGCAGCATCGAAATTGCCTTAAAAGTGTGTGGACGTGTAAAATTTTCCTTATTTTTTACCCTCACAAGGGAGTTAATATTGGAGAAGGAAGAGGCTGCAAGAAATGTTTTATGATGGAAATGCTGATAGTGCACAACACTTGAAGCATTTGATGGTTTGAGGTTCTACGTTGTGAAAATTCATGATCACTGAATAAATAAATTTTTGTCTTTTTTCACCCAAAAAAACTTTATAATACTGTTAATAAAGTTTTTCGTTTGAAATAATACCATAGTTATTTATTCAGTGAACACTTGGAAGCTTTCAAATACGAAAAGCAGCTTTCAAAATAAAAAGAGATGTTTCAGGCATGATATGGTGGAATAGCATGATTAATTAAAATTAGCAATTTTCCACAAAAATAAAATTTTATTAATGCGACTGGTTTCAATGCAACTACATCATCTTCTGGTGATCTCCAGAAGATAATGAAGTTGAATTGAAACCGGTCAAATTAATAAAATTTTATTTTTGTGGAAAATTGCTAATTTTAATTAAGCTTCCAAAATATTCTGAATATGAAATAGTTATGACAAATGAAGAGTACAAAATGTTTTTATGAAGTTGATTTCAAATTAGGAGACTTAATGCAAGCAAGGGATCAGCTAACCCTAAAAGGTTGACAAAAATCCAAGGAATGTAATTTCACAACACCATGCTTCCTACCTGTTGTGTAGGATGCATTCATAAATAGAAACTGCTTTCAGCTTTAATGTTTCTACAACAGGTTCATTTCTCAGATAAAGCATATTTTCTACGATACTTGCAATCCTGTTGAATCCCCTTTGTGTGTCAATTCACGCTGTGGTGCATTCAAATAACTAAAAGCTGTTTTTGAGGAAAATATAAAATGATTAAAAAAAAAAGTGGTTTTATTAACCACCCAGATGCAGAATAGAGAGAACAAAATAAAACAATAGTGTGATTAACTATTTAAAATTTAAAAAGGGACTTTAAAATATTTTAAAATAAGGAATATCATACTCTTATACAATTGCAATTGATGGATACATTATGTTTTTCCAAATGCAGCTAGAGCTAACACGATGATGTTCAAGAACATAACATTGCCACAGAACATCTTTTCCACAATGATTGCATTCTCATTATGGTATTTTTAGGTACCACATGAAGGAAAAGCTTTTAGTTTCTGGATGCTTGAAATTAAGAGTAGTCGCTCAATGTTTAAATCCAACCATTAATCAATTTCTAATGAAGGAATACTGAGAATATTGTTAATATTACATATGTACTAAATCTGATGTTTTCAAACTTTGGAAAAATTAAAGGGATGCATTTTATTTCTTTAGTTAAAAGCATGAGTCTCAGTAGCTGGTTGAGTATTTAGTTTATTTCATTCTCACAAACAGATCCTGAAAAATAAAGCTCTGATAGATAACAGAAGTTAGATGTTTATCTAGAAGTGGGACCTGAAAAGCATGGGGGAAGTTGGCTGCATTTGGAGGACTATATTCAGAACAATATGGTAATTACAGAAATGGGGTTTTAAATAATTTCACATATCAGCCATTAATTACAAAAAACTTTTCATTATAAAATTCAAGGAAAGCCAGTCAGCTTGATACAACAAAAGGACAATGAGATGTATTTTAAACCTAACTTCAATGACAAATAATAATTAAACTAATTTGTTCATAAAAATAATAGTATTTTTCTGGGTGATAGGCAATATTGGTGTCATCTGAATAATCTGAGGCATGAATATATTCATTGGTGAATGAAATATTTACACTGTATGAACATTTTCCAACTTACTGTAAACAAGAAGATATACAAACATAAAATTAAGTTACAGAATCATCCACCAAATATAAAATATGGAAATAAAAAGAATCTTTGAGTCAAAGTCTTTGTACATCTGGGAGAGCTTTTAATGGTTGTAGTATCACTATGCATGATGTTATGGTACTAAACAAATGCCAGGATTTTTCAATGATCACCAAATGCATACCTCTGGGGTAGAATTAATTTAGCACTCGATTTTATAAATCAGATAAATATTCAGTACCACACAATTGATAAATGCATGACCATTGAATAACATAAATTTTTATTTAAAAAATTAATTGATCATTTGTAATTTCATTTCACAACCAACATTTCAAAACAATAGTTTATAAAGATAAAATCAATTACCCTAGTTGGTTCTGAAATGCCTTTGAGTTTATGGAAATTCAACAATGGTATGCACATATTGTGATACATTGAAATAGTAACATACATTGGTCCTTAACAGACAACCAACTCTGAGAACAATAATATACAGAAATATTTCAATCTGAATTTTGATTTAAGGAGTTATAATGCCTAAAATATAAAAATGTTAGTTATTGGAGTTTCATGTCAGCAGTCTTATCCTGGTGAGTTATCCTGTTGTAAACAAACAACATGTATTACTGGTGGTCATTAAATATTGAATAACTAGAAGAAATGAGTGAATTCTATTCCACACACCTCCTAGATAGTTGCTCATGTGAAATGTTTTTGAATTATTAAAAGCTTTGATGATGTAAAGAACATCCACAGGATGAAATATTTGGAAAGCTATACAGCACATTAACCATTTTCTTCACACTATTGTCATGAATTCAATACTTGGAAGTTTACGTTCCTGATTTAATTCTGATTACAAGAAATTATAATAAGACATACAAAATAAATAAACCCTCCAAAGACATACGAGGACTTCATTTAAAGCCATTGAATGCATTTTTTTTAAGCTTTGGAAGAACAAAATATTAACACATTCCTCAGAACACGCAGAGAGGAAATAAATAAATAAAATTTTCACAGTGATTATGTACCAGTTGATTAATTCCACAACCAAACTAGTTTCTAGCTAGTTCTTTGTCTTTTGCTAAGGCTCTCATCATTATTTATTCTGCCAAACATGTACTTTAGTTGTGGCATATATTCCATAATGTCCCGCACTTGTACTAATGGAAGTATATCACTCGATGATTGGCACTTCCCTGAGCTTCGAAGCACTTGCATGTGTAACCTGAAAAAGGAAAATAGAGTAATTAGTTTCAACCACATAACATAGAATGACAGTCAACAGGTATACACCAACACATTGCATGAATGAAAATAAACAAAAAAAGAAAAATTCAATTCATTCTTAGTTCATAATGAACTACTTGATTGATTGCTGACAGTTAATACAGTGGAAATACAAGAGGTAGTTTTGATTTTCTGCATCATCAGAAGCTTTTACTCCAGCTGGTTCCCCACATCTACTTTTGAGAACACATTATCCTATCCTTTAAAAGACAATGTGGCCATGTAACACAAACACTTCTTCATGATTGTCCTACATGACTTCCTTCTTCATTTCTTTTTAACTTTTACCCGCTTAATGCACTCTAAAAATCCTCTTTCCTTTCCTCTACCCCAGTCACCCAACATTCTTCCTTCAATCACGGTCTGCAACATCCTTCAAAAACCTTCCATTATTTCCTCTTCTTACTTTTTCTGATTGCCCTTAACTATTGCCATTCTTCACCCATCCTGTTTAATACTTCAGCATTTGCCTTACTTCCTGTTCAACTTTTTTTCTCCATTTTCTGCCTTCATAAGCACTCAGTAGCCTACTTACCCTCCTCAGCTTACCCCAGAGACATTTTTCATATTCATAAAGCATTATGCTCCATATTTAATTCTTCACCAATCTTTTCTTCAGATATATACTCAGTGCATCATCATTAATTCTCTTCTTGCAAATGCCTCTTTTGCCAATGAAATTTCCCCACTACTATGCCCCTTTTCCTCAGCCCAAATACATACAACACAACTGCTGAACCTGCTCTAGTTTATTCCCTCCTACTTTAACCTTAATTTTAACTTACATTTTCTACTTCTCAAAAATATCATTAGTTTTGTTTGCTTGTGGTTAATTTTCTCACCATACCTCTCACAATGTTCCTGAAAAGTGTTCAATAATAAATGCAATTCCTTGACTTCTGGACTCTCTATTGTTTGATCATCAGTTAACTCAATCATCCCACCTCTCATTTTTATTTCCAGCCAGGCCCTTCCCATGTCAGCCTTAAGATATCCTCATCATATATGTAGAAAAGTACAGACAATAACAAGCTATCCTGTCTCACTTCCCTGCCTGCCAAGCTCCTTTCTTCTAATTTTCTTGTCATTGCAACAGCATCATGAATACCTCTTCCCTTTCTAAACCCAAACTGTTTTCTCCTAAATAAAACTGTTTCTGGCGTAACTTGGTGTAAAATCTTCATATTGACGTTTTTTTAAATAAAACCACTTTGCTTTGCTACATAAAATTTTATGTGGAAAAGCAAAGTGGTGTTATTTTAAAAAAACGTCAATGTTTTCTCCTAGGTAATTATTTGCGCTAATTTTAAACCTTCTGTTGATGATTCTTAGAACTTACTTTGCTGCCTGAGAAATTAAACGTATAATTCTTTAGTTCTAATATATTACCACATTACTTTTTCCAAGCTAGAGACCAAAACTGATCTAAGGCACATATTCCTTCCTCAAAAATACTGCATACAAGTTCAAAGAATTCCTTCCCAAAATTTTTCCCTATGCTCAACAGTAAATCTGCACTAATGTTAACTATTCCTAATATTTTGACTTCATATTTCTTAGTGCTTTTTATATCTCACTGTTTAGTATTCCTGGATCCAAGCTGCCCTTGATTATATCACATTCTCTTTCTATTTATTAACTGGATAGCCTAATTTTTTACAACAAAGCTCTTCTACACATTCCTTCCACCATCCCTTAATATATTCTGGTTTTATTAATAACTTTCCTATGAGAAAAACAAAATTTGCACTTATCCACAGTTTTATTTGTAACGAACAATGAGTTTCAGTTCATCAAACTATCTTCAGTCTTGTACCTGAAAGATGGTTTGATGAACTGAAACACGTTGTACATTAAAATAAATCTGTGGAAAAGTGCAAATTTTGTTTTCCTCATAATGACGTACTTCCATTCCATCTTGCCTGAATCTGTTGAGTATATAACTTTCCTACCTTTTCCTTACAGCTAGTAGTTTTTCCCTCTTTACATCCTGAAAATTCTTTCTTACACTTATTACCACTTCTATTTTTCCAGGTCTCTGACATTTATCCTTGCACTGATCTTTCCACAAGATTTCCTTAGCCCCCTTACTAGTTTCTGGCCTAAGTTTCATACTGAGCTCTCTGTACATTGTTTTAATTTACATATGATTTAAATTATTTTTGGAATGACTAATATTCACCAATATGAGGTATTGCTAATCCATGGTCAATATATGAAATAAAATATCTTTTAGACTCATGGAACAGAATTGAGTTTGCCATTTTTTTCTCTTTATTAAACAAGAACATCAACTGCATAATTAATTATCAAAGCTCCACTGCAGAAATTATTTACAATAAACACTGAAAATATACACAATCACTGGTGATTAGAAGTTGTATTTTTATGGTGATAAACCAGGAAAAAACAACCAGTCTTTTATGTGTAATATATAATAAAAATATTAAGCCTAAACCTATAAATTATGAGTAGTACCATTCCCATCAATTTAATAGTTTGCCTTTCACCCTACAATCCCACCTTGATTTCTAATCACTGCCATATATTTATCCTTAAATGTGGTTCTACGACACTAACATTCGTTGCAAAAGTTAGCCTTGCCCTTGACCTGTACTGATATTCCAGGTCATGAGAGGGTTGGATGGTTGTATTCACCCAGCAGCAGTCTCACTTACCCATTGAAAAGATGATTAGAACAACTTACTTTCAATCAATCACATCATGATTGTCCCCTACTTTAGCACTCTCATTTTCAGGAATTCCCTCTAATCCTGGAATCCAGAAATGTAATTATATTGTGCCTGACTCTCTGTTATTTAGCAGGGAACTCCTGTAGGAGGATTGACTTACACTATTAAGAGTTAATCAACTCAATGGCTACCTCCACAGGCATGTTTGATTTGATAGATCCTTGTGGGCAGATTTTTTCATATTTTATACTAGTTGAAAATTAGTTTCTCTAACAACATTATATGACAGATTTTACAAAATAAACCAAATAGGAGGCAGCTACTTCAAATATTGCTCCATCAGACTCGCTGAAAAGATGATATGTGAGATGATTTTATACAGGATAGAAAAGTTTCCCGACTAAATGAGTGGTGTCACTTCCACAGCAGCAGAGGTGTTATGTTTGAACTGTAATGTGATTTTTAAGCAGTTCACAACTAAGGTGAGGCGAACAAGAAGGTGTTAGTATCATCTTCTTGAAGTGGTAGTGGCCAATTGGCCACTTCCCCTCCCATAGCTCCCTTGCTCTAGCTTTTGGACCACAAGAGAAAGTCCTCTGCTCATAAAGCTCCCCCTTGCACTTCATTCCCCTTCACTCTCTTAAATTCCTCTATCCTTTCATCATACTTCTCTATTTCTATTTACCTTCCACTTTCTTGGAATATGATTCACAGAGCATTATATACAAGCAGCGTGGATGGTTTTGTGGAAACAAAATTCACCTACACTCCTTATACACTAGAATGCCAATTCTTCAGCAGTCAAAATATCAACTATTATTAAATATGTCATTAAATCATCAAAATATTTTTCTAACGCAAATGTTGATTTGAGATTGAAACTATCTGTAATAAAAAAAACCTCAATCAAAATCTTAAATTGTTCTTGTTATGTGTCACATTTATTTGAAAGTGAAAAAATTTCTTTTGTTTTCCAGAAGCAAATGGTACCTCATTCATTATTTTTTCTACGAGCAACTAGTGCTTACCTTAATTCCTCAGCAATTTTAAATTCAAGAAAGAATCTTAAGTTAACCATCCTAAAATTATATACATGTAAATAATGAAGGAATAGAAAATGCTCTCATTTATTTGTTATTCTTAACAGAAGCTTTATTCTTAACAGAAAATTAGGTATCCAATTAACTATGTTAAATATTGCCATAAATAAAAGTTTCTGGCGTAACTTGGTGAAAAATCTTCATATTGACATTAGAAAATTAAACAACTTGGCTTTTCAACTTAAAATTTTTATTCTCATGACCTAGGTTTCGTTATGGTAAAACATCATCAGGTGGTCATGATGATCATGTGATGATGTTATACCATAACAAAACCTAAGTCACGAGAATAAAAAATTTTAAGTGGAAAAGCCAAGTTGTTTAATTTTCAAATGTCGATAAATTTTGCCATATTTTACCATCCATGTGCATCTTGGTGTTCCATCTCATTGTTATATGTTTTCTCCGTACAGCTTTACTCAGTAAGGAAGAGCTCTTCAGCTGACTCCCATTTTCATAAGAAATAGAGAATAAATCCTTTCACTCCTTGAATTGTGATACCTTCAACTTCTCTTTTCCACACACAAGGATTTTACATTCCTAGCTGATGTTCATATTATATTCTAGGAGTACTTGGTTCATCATTATTTGTAATTTATAATAATAAAAGTTATTAATTAATGTTCTCTTTAAATAAAATTAATTAATAATATATATGTTTTTATTCACACACTTGGATGAATTCTGTTGCCACAGCACATATTAAAGACGTTAAATTCACAAAAAAGGACACATTTTATGTAGTACTGTTAATGCCACCTTCTTCAAACAACAAAGAATTATGACCTTGGGAAAAAGGTGAAATGGAGCCTATTTAAAGCTTAGTGTGAAAAAACACATAACTTACTTATTTAGTGAAACCCAATACCATTGGAAGCTTTTGTTTTCAGTTTTTCAGATGTCATGGTCATCAACGTGATTTTGTGAATTTAATCCTTTCAGTTATCACAGAGTTGCCCATTAAACATTTTATTTTGGGATGAATAAAATGAACCAATTAATTTTATATAGCCTCTCATTTATTACTCAGAAAATTAATATACTTTTTGTTTTTTATCTTTCAGATAACCTATGCATGGGGATTACTTTCATACAGCAGAACCTCACTTAATGAGCACCTTGGATAGATGGTAATTCGCAAAATGAGCAAAAATATTGGCCCCAAAAACGACTGACTCGACCAGCTACTTTTTGCATAATGAGTGACAAGGAGAGAAGGATGCCCAGAGTGGTTGTGCTGGCTGTTTACATTTCTGTTTAACACCAGTTCCACTAGCATCATAGTATCACTACTGATCGTACATTTGTCCAAACTTGTATTTCGGCACACTATTTCTGACTTTTCGTGCACAGTTTAATAATATCCACGATATGTACTAACCGCAAGAACAAGGAAAAGCTGATTCTTGAATAGCTTAGAGTTCCATTGTATTTCAGAGGAAGAAGTTGTCGAGGAGAGTTTGTCTGTGGAGGAGGTAACAGCAAAGCAACAATCATTTAGTGCAAAAAGAGAAATGCTGAAAGCACAGGAAACTGTTGCATTGTACATTAAGAAGCATCACCCTATTGTGGAATTTGTTTTAGGATGATAATGCTGTGTTGCATTTATGCAACATTTTGAAGAGTGGGCAAAATCAAATGTATCTCGACAGTTTTCTAGTCAAAAAGAATTGGGTATGTATCATAAATAAAAAACTAATTACTTTAATTAGTTTATTTCTACAAATCTAATTTGTATTTCAGGTTGGTTCATTCCACAATAGTGGAAGAGATGAACATTATAATTTTCTGTTGCATCATACATTGAGAAGTATCACCCTAATAAGGCTAAAAGTGCATGTAATGATAATCGTAATGCTATGTCATATTTAAAAAAAAATTGAAGGGTCAGTAAAAACAAATGTCTCTGGACAGATTTGTTGTAAACATGAATTATTAATGTATCATAAATAATAAATTACTTAGATTCTTTTTGGTTTTTTATGAATCGAATATGCATTCCCAGTGGTTTTATTTCGCAATGGAAGAAAAGGTGAATGTGAACCACGATCCTAAATAACGTCTATATAATTTTCTTTGATTAAACCTTGCACAAATTTTATTTTTTAGCATTTAATGCATAATCGTATTTTACATTACTTGATTTGTTAAAAAATGATTCACTAAATGAGAGTTTTGTTTTATGATAAAGGCCACCTAATGGATCACGCTCGTATTATGAGGTTCCACTGCATTTCCTATTCCCAAATAGCCTCCCTTAAAGGATACTACCATGGGATTCTAAGTGCCATCAAAGAAGCTTGCATGCGTACCCTAAATGACCTTCTGGAATCCACCTACAAGAGAGCCTTCGAGTAGTGGAAAATCTGCTGGCAAAAGTGCATCGACACTCAAGTGATGTACTTGTAACAATTTTAAGGAATTGTAACAATATCTGAAATAAATCTATTCTCCTGAAGTTTTTCCCAATACTTTTAATACAAACCATGTATATAATGAATGCCTACTGTCCTATTCCTTGTTAGATGTACCTAGTGCAGCATATATTAAAATTATTTGGCATTTAGGACCTCATTCAGAAAAGCATTTTCATGACATGATGGAACACATTCTCAGATGAAGGGTGTTTCAGTATTTGTTGGGCAGATATTCTGAAAATTATGGAATACTTATATTTTTCATGTTTCCAATGTCCTCTGTAGCCCCTCTAGCTCTTCTTACAGCTAAGTATATCTTACTTTTTTACAGACTAACTAAAAGGTGGTGCTACCATTGTTAAATTGCCACCACAACAGTGTATCCTTTTTAGTATTGGACAAATAAGTACACTCGCAATTTGTATAAAGAAGAAATTCATGATCCAGAAAAATGTGAGTTTTGAAAATACATACTAAAAGTAATGTTTAAAAAATATATTGTCTGTTATTGGATGCAAGTGGTTGCATGTTGCATGCAATGGTTGCAAGTTCATGCTAGTCAGTTGGACACATAGTGGAAGACTGATTCCATGAAGTAAATCTTGCCAGTAAGGCAGTTGTCTAAAGTTCTGAGCTATTCATGAAAGACAAGGATTTATAAAACACAATACTAACAAAGAGAGTGAATTACTAACAGAAAACAAACTGTTTGAAACTTTGAGATCAACCAAGAAAATAAAAGCTTAATCTAATATCTCTGATATCCCCTGAATTACAGTATCTCACTTTCATTTATACCTGACCACTCTCATCCAACCTCACACCCAAACCTTCCACTTCAGGCATGTGAATATATATCTCTAATGGGACACATGGGTGGCCCTATATTTTTATTTCCAAATGAAGGAGTTTTTCAGGAGAAAATATGTTTTCACAGGAGGTGCTAATGTATAGCAAATTTGGTTATATATATTCGAATAACTTTTCTTACTTATTTAGTTGCCTTAGAAATATCCCATACATGCAATTAATTTCAATTCAAATGCAATGGATAATTTAATGAGAGGGTAAAAATACATACTGCAGCCCAGAATATCAAGTTCCACACCAATAGTCTCCCACCAAATGACTTGGTACAAAGGTTACTCTAGTTATGTAAATTTCATGTAAAAAGCCACTTAGGTGCTTTCAAATGAACATGAAAAAAATATAAAATCAGGAACACCATTACACAGAAACAAGAACCAACATGAGGGATACCAAATATTGGTAAGATATAAAGCCACCACCATAAATGAGGAAAGTTCCTTCTACATTTACATATGAACAACTACCTTTTTCAAATGAAATCTTCTCTATCAACATGCATAACCAGTCTAGTTCCATCTGTCCAACAGATTGCTGCATGATAAGCCTATATAACACTTTCTGTCCAGACAATTCTTCTCAATATTGTTCCAATCCTCTCCTCCAACTTCCTCCTCGTTTTCCAATATACCTTTCCATCTCATTCCTGCCTTCCCCCTGAGCTAATTCCTTCTATCATTCTCATCTCATATACCTTTCTTACCTCTACATTCTTATGTCTTCTATTTGTGTATATGCACCATTTAAACCTTGACTCCTCAATTTTATCTTGCTTATTTTCCTCACCCCTTATCTCATTTCTTAATCAATCTCTAAGAGTCTAGCCAATCATACCCCTCACATATCTCACATCTTCACCCTGTACCTCACTCTTTCCCACCCCTCTTTCCCAATATCCACACATCCTCACCATACACCACAATAGGAATGAAGTACATCTGGTTCATTAGTCCCTTGAATTACTTTGGAACATATTCATATCAGGCCTTCTGTCTGATTGCATAGAATTCCATCAAGATTTAGCTTTCAGGTTTTCTCTTTACCATTGGGCCATTTTCTGATTAAACTTCTGAGGTATTTCAACTGAACAACCTTCTTCAAGTTGGAAACCCTGCAATATATCTCAAAAATACTATAGCTTCCTAATTTACAAGTTTTTAATTGAAATCTCTAGCATACCATGAATCTTACTTTTCTTATCTTCTGTTTATTATGAAACCATTCAAAGTTTCTTATTTCCATTTACATCTTCCTCTTTCCTCTATTTACCCAATGACTTATCTCATTATATTTGATGATTATAGCATGCCACATAAAGTTTCCTCACTTAATGAGCTAGAGTTACCTAGGGCTACGAGCACCATCCTTGGATTTTTTTCCCAACATCAAATACCATCAAAGGCACACAAAGTTTCAAAGCTACACGTACAAAGAAATTGCCCAAAGAGTATGGTATTTTGTGTTCCTTGAGGAACTACTGTCTGGAGAATTCCCTTTATTCTGGCATTATGAACCTAGAGAATGTTTACAAGTTTAGGAGGTAGACGCTGCCCAGATTCCTTATTCAACTTGAGAAACTGTGGAACGTCTGCCCACATAAATGAATGCAACATTAGTGAAAACATTTCTGAGTGAAAATCTTAAATTTTCCATGCGTGGACCTCAACCTCATAACAATATTTGCATTTCCCCTCGCTATGTGAGATTTTGATGCTGTAATGGTTGCCTAAGACCTATTTTTTTGGGTAAATACTGAAATAAAATTATTGACTCTGTTATTCCACAAAAAGGATGTGGAATTACAAAATCTATTCCTTCATTTCAATATGTTATGAAAATTCCATTATGATATATCAGAGACAACAAATTTTTTAGGATAAAAACAACATACCATTTGGAGTATATTTGATATGTATTGTGAACGTAATTTCACCAAAAACAGCCTAAAAACATGAAAACATTATCCATATTTAGTTTTATTATACAAATCACTAAATACATGTGTAACGATGGACTTCAAATGACAAGGAACTACTGTGCCTGCACATAAGTTGCATCTACCATTGCTCACCCTCAAAGAAAACATAGCTAGTCTTCCAGGCCCCCCCTTTGGTGTGCTTCCTAAAGTGTGCCAGCACCAGAGGCTAAGAACTACTTATCTAGAAGGATGACCATAAAAGAAGGAAGAGCTCGGCTCCTTCCATGGTGTCAGTTTCCCAGGAGTGACCTTGGTTTCCAATAGTTGTTTTCCCTAAAGATCAGGTGGGTCAGATCTAATCCTAGAGAACAACAATGGGAAAAGTTGGAAGTAGAAAGGCTGGAAAGTTGATTTACTGGTTGGTGGCTTGGTAGCCATCAAACCAATGACAACACAGTATGTCATCCAAGTGTATGATACACGGCTTGGGGCAACATGAAAGCATCCCACAGCAATGGGTTCCTCATTCAAAGTTCACAAGTATGTTGCCTTCATGAAGCTTGAAGGATTTGCAATTTCCATGAACTTGGCATCACACTATGATGCCACACAAAAAATCAGGGAAAATAAAGAAGAATTTCAGAATATCCCAAAATAAAAGAAAATTACTGATTTTTATGGAAAATTCTAATAGCAATAAACTTAAAAGATTCTGTTGTGATACTGTGCGATAGACACATAATTAACACATGCTAACTTAATACATCCAAACCTGAGTCTAAATGGTTGTTGTCTAAATGTTGTAAATGACTATTGTAAAGTTTCATTCTTTAAATTGTTACATGATAAAATAGAAGTAACAGTTATAAATGAAATATCAGAGAGAATTGTGGCCCTAATATTTGTCAACATATTCTTTTTTTTCGGACAAAGTTAAATACTAAAATCTATGACTTAACTCAAATATGCATGATTGAAGTGAGAGTTTACCAGAAATATCTAATTAATTCCTCCTAACTAATGATTAAAGCATTAATAGCCACAATAATACCGCAGCAAATGGCAAAAATGACAATACTATTTTTATCATTTGAATTATTGAGATTTGCCCTTTCATGATTGTCCATACTTATCCACTTTCCAAACTTTTTTTTTGCAAGTTGAAAAACATTTATTTTATTAACATTAGGTAACATTAAAAAGTGACCCATGTAAGTCGTTCCCGTTTCGCTACATCCCTTTTATAATTTTGCATTTATTTGTGTAATTGATGGGTCACTGACATAGGAGGGATCCTTATAAACCCTGAGTGTGTGTGTGAATGTGATTCACGAGTGTTATTCCAAAACACACCCTAGTGATCGAGTGGTTGTAAGTTTAACAAACCGAACGGTATTAGGGTTAACCTTGTGAAACTTATCCATGATGGGAAGGAGACAAACTATGCAAATTTCACTTGAATAGAGATTTATTCACGACCCGGGTTTCAAACACTTAATGTCATCTTCAGGTAACTATACAGAGTTACGTATCCAATATATATGACAAGCAATGGGGGGGGGGGGGTAGGGGTTTAGGAGCGGGGGAGAAGGGAAGAGGGAGGGGCGAGAGGGGGGGGAGGGAAAAGAGTCCATGGGACTACCCTATGTAAGACGCTGATGAAGAGGAGATGAAACCAGGGCCCCCCAACCCCCCCCCCAACCCCCCCCCCCTGTCATCCTCTTCCACTCTCCGTACCCAACCCTAACACCCCTCTCTCTCTCAAACCTCCCTCCCTCTTCCCTTCTCCCCTGCTCCTAAACCCCCCCATTGCTTGTCATATATATGGGATACGTAACTCTGTATAGTCACCTGAAGATGACGTTAAGTCTTTGAAACCCAGGTCGTGAATAATACTCTATTCAAGTGAAATTTGCATAGGTTGTAAGTTTGTTTTATTTTTTATTATTAATTTTGCCTTTTGTGTGATCGAGATATGTGTGGGTCACTGTTTCTCAAACACACCCAAGTGACCTAGTGTGTGTTCTTTATTTCTCCCCTTACTTGTAACCTTGTTTAATTTCCCCCCTTATCACATAGTGCCAATCAAATTTACGGTCTTGGCTATCTCGTTTACTTTGAAATCTACTTTACTTACCAAATAGTCACAAAGAAATAAGTATTTGCGAAAATTTCAAATGTTATACATGGTACATTTAGGGAGCAGGAGGGTAACCCACAGGGAAATGTCACAATTTGGGCATTGCTATCTGGCTTCCTTGAAAATCTTTTATTCCTGTCCCTCTCTCTTGCATCAACAAAAAAAGCACTCTTTTGTAGGGTTGGTCTTTTAATCAGGGGGATCATATGTCTGAGAAATATCTGGATGTACTGCTTACACTTCGAACTCCCTTCCATGAAATCATCCCATGATGTACAATGAACCTGTTGTTTAATCTTGCATGCTTCTCCGGGCTCAAGTGATAACACAGGGCTACAAAAAAAATTTTTTTTTTGGTGCCGGGAATCTTTGTGATGATTTTAACTATATTTGTAGAGCTGAATCCAAATATGAAATCCGTTTTTATTTAACAGCTCTACTTTTTTAGATATGGCACATCTTACGATTAGTTGTTTTAATATTTGATATATTCCGGAAAATAATTTTCAAAGTTAAATAAATCTATAAGTATACTAATTTATAACCACTCTGTGGTGTTCCTTTTATTTTCAATAAACTGTCAATAAGTTTTATGTATATTTCTATATTGTAGGCCAATGAGATTAAAAAACAAAAATCGTTTGTATCGACTTCGGTAAAAGATGGCGAAATTAGTTCATAAGGTACAAAAATAAGTTTTTACACAAGGGAAAAGGATATGCTACCCTTCTTTACTCAAGAAGACAATCTTACATTTTGTTTAGACGTTAAGGGTCTTTTGGAAAAAATGGGGACCTTGAGTAGGGATGTTAAGACAAGACTCGTAAAAACTCTGATATGGAGCGTAGCTATGTACGGCGTGGAAACGTGGTCGCTGAAGCAGGAGGATAGACGTAGATTGGAGGCTTTTGAAATGTGGGTGTGGAGAAGAATGGAGAAGGTGAAATGGACCGAAAGGAAAACAAATGAGGAAGTACTAGAAATGGTGGGGGAGGAGAGGGGTTTGTTGAGAGAAATCCTATGGAGGCAGGAAAAATGGATGAAAGGCGTATTGAGCGGTTGTGGAATGTTGAAGAGGGTAATAGAGGGGAGAATGTTGGGCAAGCGAGGTAAGGGCAGGAACAGGATAGGGATGTTGGACGGGATGAAGGGAGGAAAGAAGTACACCGAGATGAAGAGGGACCTGATATAGATTAGTTTGATAGGTAGGGAGTCACAAAATGTTTATTTGATAGTTGTGTCCATCCAAAAACCTACCTTAACCGGTAGATTACCTAATAATAATATCACAATATGATGCTAGTGATTGGCGTTTGTTTATTGATAGCTCCAAGCGTAGTTTAAAATGTGTACTTCTTCATAATGGTAACAGGTTTGGCGCAATACCAATCGCTCATTCAACTAAAATGAAAGAAGAATACGATACAATAGCTATACAGGAACATCGCTGGGTGATTTGTGTACATTTAAAAATGGTGAACTTTCTTCTTGGGCAGCAAAGTGGCTACACAAAATATCCTTGTTTCTTGTGCCTCTGGGATAGCAGGGACAGACAAAACCACTGGATTAAGAAGGAGTGGCCTAAGAGAGAAAACTTGGTTGTTGGGAAAGAAAACATCATTGCTGAATCTTTAGTTGAAAGAGAGAAAATCATCTTACCGCCTCTAGATATTAAACTAGGCCTAATGAAGCAATTTGTAAAGGCTCTTGACAAGGATGGACCATGCTTCGGCTACTTAAGACTAACGATGCCCCATATAAGTATTGAAAAACTTAAAGCTGGTATTTTTGAGGGGCCACAAATCAGACAACTTACAAAGGATCCTGCTTTTGTTGAGTCAATGAATGAGATTGAAAAAATTAGTTGGATGTCATTTGTTGAGGTCATAAAAAATGTTCTAGGAAATCACAAAAGTGAAAATTATATTGAGCTGGTAAACATTATGCTCAGTAACTTCAAATCACTTGGATGTAATATGAGCACAAAAGTTCACTACCTACACAGCCACTTGGACAATTTTCTTGGAAATTTAGGAGACACAAGTGAAGAACATGGTGAAAGATTTCACCAGGATATAAAAACAATGGAAGCTCGCTACCAAGGAAGATGGGATAACCATATGATGGCAGATTACTGCTGGTGCTTAAAACGAGACTGTTTGAACAAAGTGCACTCAAGAAAATCGCGCAAAAGAAGCTTCCGATGTGTTGAGTGATGTTTTTATGTATTTTTTTCTTTTCAATTTGTTTTATTACAGTAAAAAATTTTAGTATTTGTGTTCAATTGTATTGTAAAATTCTGTTGTGTTTGTGGGTGATTTAACAGCCCTAGAAATAAATCAAGTCTTTATATTTAGTGGGTTTTATTATTAACATAATATTCCCATATCATCATGTAGAAGATTTTTTTATGTAAGTAACAACATATCTATATCTTGAAAACTATAGCTGATAGGAAAAAACTAGTGTCATAATTGGATTCAGCACCCCAATTGTTCTTTAAATCATCATTAAAAGCTCCGGCACCAAAACCACTGTTGGCCTGTGTAATGATACACACGGTAAAAGCAACAGAACCTTTTCCCCACAAAAGGTGTATCAGAAACCGTAACTACGAATTAAAAAACCATTTGAAGTTAAAAAGATTCAACATAGAAATTGAAAAATGTGAAGAGTGTACCTAATTTAAGTTTTTTGCAATTTTGAGGAATGAGCAAAAATTAAAGGTGTGCATTCATTGAAGGCAACATAGAAAATGAAGAAATTTCAGAGGAAGGAAATGATTCCACATTTAGAAGCAAAAATTCCATATGAGTGGTTCTCACAGCAAGAAAATTCAACAACTTTTAATGTTATCCTGCAGTTAGTTTATCTTAAAGATTCAAGAGAATTTTGGTGTTAAGCAACATAGGGACACAAAATGAAGAACTCTTTCCAGAGTATCAAGCAACAGAACCTCCACAGCAAGTCATGGAAAGTCATTACCCTAAGAATTTATGAACGGAGTTATATCCTTTTATTTATGGCTGGATATAAGAAAGAAATGTCTGACTTCAAAGATATTGTGGATGTAAAAAATAATAAAAGGAGGAGTACACACAAGGGATTAGAGCTATGGAGCCATTTAGAAGAGAGAAAAAAATCACATGAAACTAAAATTTTGTTTTCTAAGCTAGTTGAATACTATGTACATGCTATATGGGTTCACCAAAATATGTTCATTTGCTGGAGCATCAGGTATGGGTGTAATTCATGTATGGTGTATGGTTTTCACACCAAAACATGAAACTGACTTTTCCCAGACCAAGATAGGACAGCTTAAGCAGGAAGATGGGACTCTCATGTTTCCCTTATTTAGGGATAGTTTGTCTCTTATACATGGTAACACACCATACAAAAGCTGTTATTTTTCACATTGTAAACAAGGAAATGGTTCAAAATATTTATAAATTTTAGTTGAAAAAATCTTTTTAAAGGATTATTTCATTATATCTCTTATGTACAGACAATAAGTTAAACTGTGTAGCATTCCAGAGTGCCATTTTCATTTCACTGCCAATTCCACAGTCTACTTGGCACAGAAACCATTCATATACTTCAAAAAGTTAACATTATATTCTTTAACAATGTCCTGTTTCTTCAACTGTGCAGCAGGACAATATACATCCCTATGTGGATTTTCCTCCACCTAGGGCTTGAGTGTTTGTAATTGTCTTCAAATTAATGTCTAAGGGATAGGTGGAAGAAGGGACTGTTATAATGCAACCATTTCAGAGAGTAAAAATCATTCGCCTTGACCGGGCGAATGATTTTTACTCTCTGAAATGGTTGCATTATGATGCACACATAGCGGGTGACTCCGTTAAAGTTACTATTACAGTTTCTTGAAAAAAGGGACTGTTAGTTTCAACCTTGCCCAATTAAGTCGATAGATAAAAAATAAATAAAAATACAAAAATTGTTAACAGGATACAAATTCTATGAACCATGAAAAGGCTTTTGATGTTTGAGTGGAGTGGCAATTTTTTCACCATTTCTAATGGAAAAGGTCACAGTGATGTCCTAGGAGCGACTGACAGCACATATGAGTTGCAGTTGGTATTTAAAAATAAATATGTAGTCCAAAGGAGTACCACTAGTACAGGACTAACATTGAGGGCATTGAATTTTCTAATGTTTTGAAAGATAGACCAAAATAAATATGAATAATTCTTGTCATGTTCTCCCTTTAACTAGGATACAGAGTTGAAAATTCCTTTCTTTGAAGAATTGATTACAATGAAAATTCATCCCTTTTCAGGAGAGGATTAAATGTGTAGCTGAAGGAAGAATTGAAAACTCCATGAAATAGAAGTCTTAATTCTAGTTGGAGCTAAAAAAAGGTCATTAATGTCATTACGTCATGTCTATCAATGTGACCACCTGCTTTCCCTAATCCTGTTCTTCCTCTGTACGATCCCAAGGGTATAAAAAAAACAAAAAACACAGTAATCAACCTGAAGGTCGGTTTAGTAGGTGATGATAGAGCTCACCCATGTACCAAGCCCGATTGCCTGTAAATATTCACACATCAGGGTAGGGGGGCCAGTTCCTTTCCCTGTGCCGGTTATGGTTTCCCAGGAAGATCTGGTACCCGAAAAATCAACTAGCTTGGGTGGAGCTGCAGGTGCCGGAGTGCCTTGCCCAGGAATCGAACCCGGGACCCTCCGGTCAGAAGTCTAACGCTCTACCCACTGGACCACTGTGACCCTTCCCGAGGGTATACATACCATAAAATAGTACTGAGAATCCAGACTAGAACTTAAAAAAAGTCATCTTCTTAAAGAAAACCTCCGAAATTTTAGCATGTTAACATTAAAGGCTTGCTGTATCATTTTAATTTTTGAAAAAAAATTCAGAGTTTGGAGATGTTAAAATTTCACTAATTTGTAAATAATTAAAAACAAATATATATTTCATGTAAACTATTTTTATATGCTACGGGGGAGAGTGAAGTTCACAGTATCGGCCGCAGTACTGCGATGTGGAAGGCAATGGGAAACCACCACATTGTTCTCCATAGAATATGCAGCCTTACATTCAAATACTGTAAAATGGAGGGTTGCAGTAAACCAATCCTAGGATTGAAATACTGATGATGATGATATTAATGACATACAATGTGGTCTTGCAGATATAGCAAATATGCCTTTTAGGTATTACACATTGAAGATTTGATGAAATCGACAATTGCTTATAAAATTGGGAAAAGTTATAATCACAAAACTTAGGGGTCAGTTTTAAATAGGTATCAATTCATACTAAGTCTGAGCAAAATATGAGAGGGTGATGCTAGATTTTTGGTTGAATTTACATTTTTTGTACAATTTATTGCCGGCCCCGGTGGCGGCGGGGTAACGTCCTCATCTGCCAATCCAAGGGTCGCAGGTTTGATTCCCGCCAGGGTGGGATATTTTCCACCTAGGGCTGGGGTTTTAGTGTTGTTGTTATTGTTGTTGTAATTGCTGTCCGATGTAAAGGCCAAAAAGTGCTGTTTTCGGACCAAGACCAATAAATATGTGAAATGTGTAACTTCTTTTAAGGTATAACATTTTTGCATACAACTGAGCTTCTTTTACCCATCCCAAATGACATCAGCTATTGGCTTCCTCTCCTAAAGGTTTTACCACTTCTTTTACCCATTTCAACTCCTTACACTGATCAGTTCACCAGAACTAATAGAATCCAAACTGAGAACCAAAAATAAGAACCAATTCAACACTGGAACTTAACGGAATTGGAGCTGACCCATCACTAAATCATATTATTTTCAAGGATGATTTCATTCTTACTATCTGTTATATAAAGCTACAAATTTATTTACTCTTTGAAACAAATGCCTGAGTACTTGACTACAAACTTAAAATAATTATAAGACGTGATCTATTTACTTGGTAAATTTAAAAAAATCTAGAAACATGCAAGATGTTGTTCCATACAGCAAGGGCACATTCACCATTTTCTACAACAAAGATAATGAGAGTGTGGCGTTTATAAGAGACCTACTGTGCCACAAAGGTGAACCTAAAATTGAATGGGATAAATTATTATGACAATTTATGGTAAAACTTTTTCAAATTTCTTCTTGGGAATTGCAATGACAACAATTTTAACATTTTTATGGCAAAAGCTAGCCTGGACTTTTCAAGAAAGCTTCACTATCGCTAACTACTCTTTTGGAAAATTAACAGTAATGGGATAAAAAATTGATCCTTTACCTTGGGCCTTGGGTAACTGGGCTAGTTCAGGTGAAGAGTGATCGTAGTGTGGCTTGATGCTATATCCTTACTTATACTGCTTGGAGTACAGGAAAGCATCCTAACGACTGGCATCACACTTATCCTCTTTGTAATGAACTCTTTTATAACACCATAGTCAACGAACAAGGATTTCTCCACTTTAACGACCGTGAATGGTCTTGCAATATGACAACCTCGCATTAATACAGCATAAGTGTCTTTGGAATGTACAACTACACTCTTTTTCTTTCCTTTCAATGAGACCGAAATTTCTATTACAAGACAGATAAGAGTTACCTAATGCTGTCAAACCCTCTCTCATGTTTTCTGTGCTAATATTTTTATTTTGCTCTCAACAGTCACTATGCAAAATTAATATTACATATTAGGTATGACATTAACATTGGCTAGTATTTTGGCCTTAAGTGATGGTGGGAAGAGTCTTCTTGGGCATATAAACGTCCCTACACTCGGACTACATCCTACAATGCCAATTGTAAAAATGTGCACTTACTTAAAACATACTGCGTAGTTGTGAAGTGCGATCTGTGACTAGGTTTCTACTGGCAAAAAACCATGGATCAATTAAAATCCATCAGCAACTTTGTGAAGTACAAGGAGACAGAATAATGAGTCAAGGCGGGGGTGCATTCAGTTTAAAAATGACAACACCAATGCTCACAACAAGGACTGCAGGGGTCAGCCTAGCCTTGTGACAGATGAATCGATGGATGGCCAGTTGTAGGACATCATAGACATATGTCCATTCACTCTTAAACTAACAACACCACTGTCACTTATCACTTAGTCATTACAGAGGACAAATTTTCCGATGAATGCCAGGAGCTTCATCTACATCAACATAATAACCCGCAAGTTGCTGCAAGGGCATGTGGCCGAGGTTGTTAGATCACCACCCATAAAAGGGAACAAAACCACATCCAAAATCAACAGAATTATGCAAACCTACACCCATTATGGAATAAACATTCATGGAAAACCTTTTTAACTTACATGCATGCAAATATAGATACTATCAAATAAGAAACATGTGCATCATAGAATGTAGTAAAACTTATCCAACAATGCACCAGCTAGAATTAAAACGTAAGAAGGTAAAATTCAACTACCACATGGACATGCAACAGTCCCTGCCCCTAAGGACACAGGTAGGGAATGTGACACAATGCAGCAGGCAGGACCCTCCCACAGAGAGAGATGAGGGATGGAAGGAGAAGCTTGAAAACAAACAAAGTAGGGCAAGCAATACTGTAATGTGCACTTCATTTTTTAATGGCAGTCCCATGCAGTCATGTGGGAAAAGGGTTTTGACAACAAAACACACATGGTTAGTGAAACTGCATGCACTTGAGGAGAACTAATTATTCCCTAGATGCTGCGGGTGGCAAATGGAATTTTTGCAATCCATGACCCTTAAAGTTGCTATCCCATTTTGTCTGAGGAAGAAGTCCTTGAGTGTGCCAGTTCTGAGATATTTTCTGAATTTTGCATTCATGATCCAAGCAGCCAATGTATGCTGGAGTAGGAATAATTTGTGAAACCTAGGTGTTGAAATATGCGGATCTAAATTTATTTAGCAAGTTCAACCTAGTATTGAATCGTCTTTCTTCTAAAGAGTCCCACCCCAAATCCAGAAGCATTTCTGTTACACTTTTTGTTTTATCCTAACAGTTTTTAATGAAACAGGCTGCCTGGTGTTGAAGCTTCTGAATTACCCAACTGAGAAGGATTTTATTAAGAAGTACCCTTCTCAAATTGCTGGCCCTGGTGGCAGTGTTGAAATGTTCTCACCTGCCAACCCAGAGGTTGTGTGTTCGATTCCCACTTAGGTGAATTTTCCTCTATCCAGGACTGGGGTGTTTGTGATCGTCTTCAATGTAATGTAAAGGGGTTACATGGAAGAAGGGATTATGAAGTCTGAATTTCACCCCAATAAAGTCAATAAATAAATAATGATGCTTTTTCCATAAGATCCCATACACTACATGCATATTCTAAATGAGGCCTCACAAGAGCATGGTAACAACATTCCTTTACCTTATAGTCACTCCTGTCAACAATGTGTCTAATAAATCTCATTTTTTTATTTGCTTGCCTGCAGATTTTATGCATGTGAGTGACCCAAGTTAAGTCATTAGTGATATTAACACCTAGGTATTTTACAGTGTCAACTACTTTTAGGTCGACTTCAGCTAGTTCGTAAAACAAGTCCCGTTGATCTTTTAAACAAATTCATGACCAAACATTGATTATGGTATAATGATAATTCCTATTTTGAACACCATTTCAATATCCAATCTAGATCCTGTGCTAGAATTAAGCAATCTTCATCCCTAGATATCTCCCGAAAAATAACCGTGTCATCCGCGAACATCCTAATCTTACTTTTCACTTCGCAATTCAAATTGTTAACAAAAATCAAGAAAAGCAATGGCCCACTTACACTTCCCTGAGGTACTTCCGAGGTCACTTGAATGCTGTCGACACTAGCGCCATTGAAGACTACCCTCTGTTCCCACTCTGACAGAGTCTTCAACCCAATTTTTATTCCACTCTTATTTATACTCACGAACTTCAATTTATGAATTAGTTTACCTTGGGGAACCTTATCAAATGCCTTTTAAAATCAAAAAGGATCGCATCCACTTGTCTATCACCTTCATCCAATAAAATTAAGTCATGTGTGAATAATCCTAATTAGGTCATACATGAGCTGGTTTTCCAGAATCAGAGCTGATTGTTAATTAAAAATTTAATGCTATCGAGGTATCTCATTTTAGGACTGACAATTATGAGCTCCAAAATTTTCCAACATATCAAAGGGAGACAAATGGGTCTGTAATCACTGGGGTCCTTCCTGTCACGACTTAAAAAAAAGGTGTTATTTGAACAGTTTTCCAATTCTTAGGGAACAAGGGCTAATGCAACAATATTAAAAACAGATATGGATACCCTTAATACACAAACAGCATGAAACCTGCATGAACAAATCCTGATGCCATATAAATCTGAAAATTAACTTGTTTGTATGGCCACCAATCATGCATGTGACTTTAAAAATTAAGTCTTTCTTAATATGCAGTCAATATATGAGGGCTGTCCAGAATATAACTTACTTTTGCATGTAGTGAGCATAGTAGTGGGGGGAGCCAAATGTTTGCTGTATTGGCACACACACTAGGGCAGTTCATCTGCAACTACAGTTTTTGGATGGTCTCACTGCTTGTCATTAGTTTAAAGTAGCAAGTCAAAATGAACACTACAATTGGAAATCCTGCCAACTGTAAAATCTGCTTAGTATTAAGGTTTTTACTGGCAATAAACTTCAAAGCTTGTGACGATGATAATGGGTGACCGCCTGGTGTACATCAGGCAGAGTACTTCCTATCTACCTAAATGAGATGTTAAACAATTATTCATAATACTGGCCCAAAGAAAATTAGGTAGCATTTGTGTCTTAGTCACTAAAAAGGTGCAATAGTTACTTAATCCAACAATTTAATTTATAACTTACCTTAAGAGAATTAATTGTAATAATGGAAAAGGTAATTACCTGTTCCCGCGAAAAAGGCTGACCCCTAAAACGTCTTGAAGGACCTGCCGAAGGGTGTGCCAAGAAACTGAACTAAAGAAATGCGACGTGAGGTCCGGCAGGGTCATCAAAAGCTCCGAATAAATATAAGGCTTGGCATTGATGCAAGGCACCAATTGCCCTTCAACGTAAGCTTTTGACACTTTGTATGGCATATGCTGTCCTGTCACTTGCGTCTCTTGAATCTGAATTAGTTTGTATGCCGCTGGGTCATGCCTCGACAAGTCCCCATTGCTCCCCCCACCGGCATGCACACTTGTCGCGCCACCTCGCACACTCCCAATCGACTGATTGTTCTGTGGCTGTACTCTGCTGTGCATCTCCTGTTGCTGCCTCTGTTGCTGATAGTGCTGTGGCTGTGGCCTCTGCTGCTGCTGCTGCTGTTGATGGTGCTGCTGTGGCCTCTGCTGCTGTTGATGATGGTGCTGCTGCTGCTGTGGCTGCTGCCTCTGCACCTGGGGGGCCTGCTGTTGGTGTTGCAACTGGTGTGCTTGTTGTTGAAGCCTCTGGGAGTGGTGTTGTGATTGCATCTGAGCATGCTGTTGTGACCGGTGAGGTGATCTAGGGGGGGAGGAAAGATCTATAACCTCTGCAGAAGTACGGTAACCATATCGAATATTAGTCTGCGGCGCTGCTTGGGACACCTGGGGGGTGTGAGGAGTCACGGAGGGGACCAGAGGGGGAGGGTATCTGGCACTCGATGAAAGGGGCTCTCTTGCCGTTGCTCTTGTCACTGCAGCAGTGGAAGCAGTTGTGGAGGTATGCATGAGATTAGGTGCAGTTAGAGGCGTAATCTGCTGCCGATTCTCCACAATCCCATGACCTGAACTGAGGGACTTGGTGGTTGGTACAGCAGATGAAGCATTTGTCGTTGCAGACCTAATAAAAATAAAATTTTATTTTTTATTATTACAGTGCATTTAATTATCATTCCCACATAAAAGAAACTTGAAAGGTGTTGAAAAAGGGGTCATACTTTAATCATTAGTTCAACGATGGGCTGGCACAGAGGGTTATCTGATGTAACATACCACAACTGTTCTTCAAACTGCAGACATTAAAATGATTTAGTCAGCATCAATGGCTGAATTAGCACAGGTTCTTCATGCAGAAATGAGTAAGATATGCAATACATGCATTACCACATTACATTAAACCATAAAATATTTGAATGTAGACCATTACGTTCATTAAAGAAGGTTCACAATTGTTTCACATACAAATAGATTTCATATGCTGAACGATGAGAAGGTGCAAAATTTTATTACAGTTATTAATATGAGGTAGGTGGAGTTTTATCTATAATCTAGTCTTGAAACATTATTTAACGATGGTCCTAAACCCATACAAAAATATTTAGAAATAATAATTGATACAAAAATGGGAAAAACAACAAAAAAAATGAAACACATTACTAAACCTAAAAAAATCGGAATATAAGAAATTAAACTACATAGAGGCTATTGTTTTGGTTTGCATTTATGGAATAAAACAAAAGGAGGGAAATGCAGATGAAAAAAGTGTTTTCACAATGACATCTCTCGTTGCAATGCTGCCTGTGCACCAGCCCATCTCCTGGTCTAACTTGAATGGGACATCGTCACCCACCACATCCCGGGCATAGCACCTAGTAATTATCATCTATTTCCTGGGTTGAAGTCACATCTGGGAGGAACCAAATCCCAGAGTGATGTTGAGTTGAAAGCTGAGATCAAGCACTACCTGCATGATGAGGCAAGAGAGTTCTATAACCAGGGTATGTGAAAAATGCCACAGCACCTGCAAATCTGCATCAATTGCAACAGTGGTTATGTTGCAAAATATCTGAATATCCAGCCTTTCCATCAACGTACAATTCATTACCAATAAACATGTTTTTCTATTTGAGAAATATTAGAGACCTTCTTTTACGGACAAACCTTATAATCTCAGGGAGGTTGGGAAACACAGCACATAACATTGCAGGGGATAACTAGGCTGCAGCAGATGGGTCCTAGCCTCAATTTGCTTGCCCCAATCTCTGTTACATTCACGTTAACTGCATGCTCTGTTGCCAAACCTACATTGCCTTCATTTACTAGATTTTCCCAATCTACCTACTCCATGCAATTCCTCAAATCTTTATTTCTTTCTTCTTACCCTCCCTTTCCCTCTCTCCTGCCTTTCTATTAACTTTCCTATACCCTACTCTATATCTCTACTTTCATCATTAGTATTCATTTTACCCTAACCTCATGAGGATATTTTTTCAAGATATTATCCACTTTAAATTATATAACAATACAAATTTATAGCAGACCCAAGTGCCTTATGGTTTCAATCAGTAAAGAATGTAATAGATATGCTTTATAATGGGGGCTTGACAAAAAAGTTAAAAACTCAATTAAAGCTAACCATTGTGAACAGCAATGAAAAAGGGCGATAAGAATTATTATTACACATAATAAAAATTGTTTATTTGCATGGTAATGAGCAAAATTAAATCACTACAATTTTATAGATACTTAGAGGAGGCATGATTTGCTGGTTGCCAGATGATGTCATATGCCAATACATAACCTCCATTGGATTAGGATCTTCCAAATCCATATGGATTGTTAGTACAGACATTTTTAACCAGTTTTTTGTTTTGTAATTAGGAGACCCAGCAGTAGATTTAAGGCAATGATTCACATTGCATTTTATCTTACTCAATTCTGTGTATTGGAAAACAGTGGTACTTGGATACCACTATCACAAAGAGTGGCCAAGATATGATTCACATAGCTTTTCATTAAAAGATTCTTTAACTCTCCATGCTTGGTGTGAGAGTGTTTTGAGTGACCAAGTTTTCCCTGTGGCATTTGTTTTGTCCTTCTTTCCTCTTTTTACATTTGTTTTTAATGCACATACAGGATTCGTCCGGAAAATAAGTGTACTGAGCTCAGGAAAAAAAAATTGTTGCATTATAATACACACATAGCGGATGACTCCGTTAATAGTTACTGTTGCGGCATCTCCCGCAGTTTCTTGAAATGAACAGCCTAAGTGTTTGAAATTGGCTTTAACCTCGTGGACTGTGGCGCCTCGCGCACGACTACGAATGCCTGTGACATTGTATGTACGGTATTTCGTCACAACATCTTGTTCCTTTACAGCCCCCAAAATTTCAGAGTGTAAGAGGACGTCTCGGTAGCTTAAATGGTTAAAGCACTCGGCCGGATATCGAGGGATCCGGGTTCGAATCCCGGTCAAGGCGAATGATTTTTACTCTCTGAAATTGTTGCATTATAATACACACATAGCGGATGACTCCGTTAATAGTTACTGTTGCGGCATCTCCCGCAGTTTCTTGAAATGAACAGCCTAAGTGTTTGAAATTGGCTTTAACCTCGTGGACTGTGGCGCCTCGCGCAAGACTACGAATGCCTGTGACATTGTATGTACGGTATTTCGTCACAACATCTTGTTCCTTTGAAGCCCCAAAAATTTCAGAGTGTAAGAGGACGTCTTGGTAGCTTAAATGGTTAAAGCACTCGGCCGGATATCGAGGGATCCGGGTTCGAATCCCGGTCAAGGCGAATGATTTTTACTCTCTGAAATTGTTGCATTATTACACTTTTACATATCTTAAGCTAATATTCCCCAAAATAGGACCCTTGAGAGTCGATACACTTGTTCCAGCGGCATTCCCATTCCTGGAACGCTCCCACGAAGGCATCATCGGGAACCTCTTGAAGACACATTGTCATGGCCTCTTTGACGGCGTCCAAAGTCCCGTATCGCATTCCTTTCAAACTCCTCTTTATCTTCGGGAACAGAGAGAAGTCTGGTGGTGCCAAGTCTGGGCTGTAGGGCGGGTGCGGCAGCGTTGCCACGCCGTGCTTGGCCAAGAAGTCCAACACGACAAACGCGGTGTGAGACGGCACATTGTCGTCATGCAGCTGCCAGATGTTTTTGATCGCTGGCCGGACGCCGGCGACTCGTTTTCGAAGCCTGTCGAGCACTTGGACGTAAAATGCAGCATTTACAGTTTGTCGTTCAGGTACAAATTCGTAGTGGACGACTCCCCTTTTGTCAAAAAAAAAAGACTTATTTGTCAAGACACTTATTTTCCGGACGAACCTTGTAAACTATACTCCTCCGCTTATAATAACTTTATCATCACAATGTGTTAATTTTACAGAAAAGAAAATATTTTATTAAATGTAGCAACGTTCATATAAAACTTGTTATAAGATACACAGACTAAGGGAAAACTTTAAACAGACAATTGAACTCACAGCAGTGGGCTTGTTATGATAATCATGGGAGTACTTTGTGTTATTAAAAGTATAAAAATATTGAAACAGCATGACTGTAGCTACAATAATGGGGAAATTTTGCCTAAACCATTAACTTTAAGTGAATGAAAATCATCACATGGAATTAACAGTCAGAATTAGGGTTGTGGCTGTTCAGGCTATTAAAATACTTCCAATGTTTATGATTGGAGTAATTTATGTTTATTTTGAATACAATTGATAAGACACTTGCAGGAAGTTCTGAATGTTCACTGCCAATTGAATTCAACATGGCTATATTTCAATGCACCACTTTCAGAGTTTAAAAATCATTCGCGTTGCCTGCGAATGATTTTTACACTCTGAAATTGTTGCATTGAAATGCATATTAGTGGATGGCTCTGTTAAAAAATTACTGTTGAGGCATCACCCACCGTTTCTTGGAATATGGCTATATTTTTTGGACATCTGCCAATGCAGTATTTATCTCTTTAAGCAGTAATAACAGTAAAAAAAGTATCTTTCAATTAATAATTATTGTATTTTGCCAAGCAATTTTATTGTTACACATACAAGGTGCAGTAACATAACTTCCTTTTTTCAAGTGCAAAACGTTTTCAAAAACTAAGCTTTGTTGCCGAACCCTGTTTTATTAGAGGAGAAGATCAGCTTGAGTTCAGAAAGGGGAGAGGAACATGTGATGACAGAGCAGTAATAAGGTTACTAATAGAAAGAACATGGAATACAAGCAGTATGTACTTGTTTGTTTTACAGATTTTGAAAGGAATGCGATAAGTTCATTGGGTAAAATTAATGAATATATTGCAGAAAATAAATATCTCAAGAGAGCCCAGAAGTATGTGGCTACTGAAGAGACAGGATGGGCAATGTTTGGAAGAGGAGTGTGGTGGGGGTGTCCATTATCACCCATAAATATCAACATACAAGTTGAGGAAATGGTAAATGAGTCATGGAAAGAACTGGAGATAGGAAAGAAAGTTGGGGGACAATTGATTAATCAGTTAGGTTTGCAGATGATCAAGCTTTAGTATGCAAAGGAGTTGCAAAGTTTTCCAGGGAGAGGAAAGCTAGGTTTTACATTAAGGTAGGGCTTAAGAAACTAGAACAGTTGGAATAGTTTACCTAGCTCAAAAGTGTTTTCACCCAAATTGGTCAAAGGAGTAGTACATACATAAGAATGAAGAATTATATTAGGCAAAGAAGCTTTCAAAAGGAGTAGAAAATTGATGACAGGGATGTTGGGTAAGGATGTATTGGAAAAACTTGCAAAACTTTTCATATGGAGCATGTTTCTATTTAATGTGAAACATGGTTGTTGAAGCAGGATAATCGGCATAGATTGGAGGATTTTAAATTGTGGGAAAGGAGAAGGATGGAAAAGTTGAAATGGACATGAAGGAAAAGAAATGAGGAAGTACTACACATGATGGGGGAAGAGTGATTGTTAGGAGAAATCTAACCGAGGCATAAATGGTAGATAGAGACTATTTTGCTTGGCGATGGCATGTTGAAGACTGTGATAGAGGAGAGAATGTTAAGGAAGTGGACAAAGAAGGCATGATGACTATTATGTATGGGAGAAGGAAGTATGCAGAATCAAAGAACGGTTTAATGTAGTGTTGGATGTCCAACTGTGTTTTACTGGATGAGGAACGGATATGTATTGTAGTATTTCTATATTGACTTTGTTCATCCAAATCCTATCATAACCGGTAGAATACCAATAATAATATCTTCATGGGACTTCCAAGAAATGAGTTTAAATAATGGAAAATATGAAGCATTCTTCTTTAAGATTATTACTTCAGTCCTTGGGAGTTAAAGTAATGTGGTATGTGACTTAGTTAAATATATTGTAGTACAAAAGGGAAATCAAATATGACAAATAGTTGTTAAAACACTGATTTATAATGTATCAATAACAGAGGCATTTAGAAAGGATTTCCACAAAATGAATGCAAAATATTCCATCATAATGATGGAATTGATGATTTTGCCATGTGTTAGAAATAATGAGATATTGAATAAACAGTGATAAGTTACTGCAGCATAAATTACCAATCCTTATGTTATGCTACCCGAATTACACTTGCGGCCGGAGGTGTGGAAATTATATAACGAGGCTGGTGCTACAAAACATTCTATTCATCACCAATTGAATTAGAAAATTTGTCACCTGCTCCCCTTTCCAATTGCTACAACACTCCTTATTAATTTTCCATTGTTTAAAGCAGGGCTGGAAGTCTGCTTCTGTCAAATCTGGACTCCTTAAGCTTCAATTTGCACTTTGGAAATAAAATTAGTCACAAGGGGCCAGGTAGGGCAAGTACAGTGAGTGGCTCAACATGGTGATGCCATATTTCACAAAGAATGCCTTCACAGATAAGGTTGAATCTCAATTCCTCTTGCTCTGGAATGAGAAGTTTTTGCACCATTTTTGCACAAATGTTATGCATGTTGAATGATTCGTGCAAAACCTAATGGACACTCAGATGATGATTTTCACAGATCAATTCACCAATTTTCATGTCCCTCTTTGAATCTTTTAAACCACTAAAAAACTTGTGGGCATGATGAACATCCATGTCTGTACTCTTCCTTTAACATGGCATGAGCTTCTGCAGCAGATTTCCCCTACTTCACAAGTTACTACAGGTTAACTCGTTGCCCCATCTGAAAACTTGGCATTTTTTCAAAGACACACTAGCACAAGAGAACAATAAGTTTGATATCCCACGCAGCTAAAGTTATTCTCAGGATCATCAACAAAAGGATAGAGAGTAAGGCAAATGATTACTTAGGGGATGATCAGTTTGGGTTCAGGAAAGGAAGAGGTACGCGTGATGCCATTGCAGTAATGAGATCACTAGTCGAGAGGAATATAGAATACAATCAGGACGTTTTTGCCTGTTTTGTAGATTTCGAAAAAGCGTTTGATAGAGTGAATTGGGAAAAATTAATGCGTGTATTGCAGAAAATAGGAATGGATTGGAGGGACAGGAGACTGATCCGCAACCTGTACATGTCTCAGACTGCTCAGGTGCGAGTGGGGAACGGAGAGTCCGGATGGGCAGTGTTAGGAAGAGGTGTAAGGCAGGGTTGCCCATTGTCACCGGTACTGTTCAACGTATATGTAGAGGAAATGATTAAAGAGGCATGGGAAGAACTGGAGGTAGGAATGAAAGTCGGAGGGGAATTCGTAAAATCGGTTAGGTTTGCTGATGACCAAGCATTAGTTGCTCAGTCAGCCAAGGGGTTGCAAGCATTGTTGAGTGAATTGGAGGTTCAGTGCGATAAATATGGGATGAGAATAAATATTAATAAAACAAAGGTTATGCGATTTTCCAGGAAGAAAAAGGCTAAGCTAAATATTAAAATAGGCAGGGAAAAAATAGAGCAGGTAGAACAGTTTACATATCTCGGAAGTGTTTTGGACCAACACGGTCAAAGTGGTAGGGACGTAAGGAGAAGAATTGCGCTAGGCAAGGAGGCTTTCTCAAGGAGGAGGGAGTTGATGACGGGGACGTTGAGTAGGGATGTTAAGACAAGACTCGTAAAAACTCTGATATGGAGCGTAGCTATGTACGGCGCGGAAACGTGGTCGCTGAAGCAGGAGGATAGACGTAGATTGGAGGCTTTTGAAATGTGGGTGTGGAGAAGAATGGAAAAGGTGAAATGGACCGAAAGGAAAACAAATGAGGAAGTACTAGAAATGGTGGGGGAGGAGAGGGGTTTGTTGAGAGAAATCCTATGGAGGCAGGAAAAATGGATGAAGGGCGTATTGAGCCATAGTGGAATGTTGAAGAGGGTAATAGAGGGAAGAATGTTGGGCAAGCGAGGTAAGGGTAGGAACAGGATAGGGATGTTGGACGAGATGAAGGGAGGAAAGAAGTACACCGAGATGAAGAGGGACCTGATATAGATTAGTTTGCTAGGTGGGGAGTCACAAAATGTTTATTTGATAGTTGGGTCCATCCAAAAACCTACCTTAACCGGTAGATTACCTAAAAAAATACTAGCACAAGGACTTGCACAGGTGATTTTGCTACAGCGAGACTAAGTGATGTAAAACCGTACCCATCAAACTCAAGTTGGAGGAAGCACCAACAGGCTCACACATGGTCAAACCTGCCGTGGCATGCTCACTGGGTAGCAGCAACAGTCCTGTTATTTAATAGTCACACCTCGTACAGTATTTTAACTTCAGTATGCACATTTGGCTGATTAGTCCATTTGGTTCAAGTCCAGATCCATTGATAAAATATGGAAACATGGGTCCACTGCTTCTTTAGATTCCTATGAATCCAAAGTTTTCCCTCCAAAAATGATGCTAAAAAATCCACCCCTTTTTAGTGCCATCATTAGGCCAATAGATAATGTCAACTATAATATATTTAAAAACCCATAAACAAAGTAATCAATCTGAAGGTCAGTTTCATATAGTTGTTTTTGTCAGAAGAGTTCACCATATACTAAACTCAACGGTGTGAAATTCACATGTCAGGGAAGGGGGGCCAGTTCATTTCCCTGTCCAGCTATGGTTTCCCAGGAAGTTCTGGTACCCAAAAAATTATACATCTTCGGTGTACCTGAAGGTACCCAGAGAGGCTTACTTGGAAATCTAACCCTCTAAGTCCTCCAATTAGCATTCCAAAGTTCTACCCCCAGACTAGCCTGTCCCCAAAAAAGCTTAACTATTCTTAAAGAGTTATGAATTTTTCACGAAAATAAATATTTTTGCATCGAGTTCTTTAGGTGTATGAATTTTGTATGCATGTCTTCTGGTGCAAAATGTGATGCACAAGGGTGGATGAAGTACCCTCGCATACTCAAAGAAGGCATGAATGGCACAAGAGGGCATGAAGTTTTTTCACAGTTATGTTTAAAGGACCCTCTAATTTTGCCATATAAGGATATTATTTCCTACTGTTTTAAATGTTACACAATAATGAAGTAGGGCAAGATGAGTAATGGAACGAAGGAAGAGTGAGGTTAAAATGGGATGAAAGATGACAAATTCGGCTGGATTGCTCAATGAAGAGAGAATCCCACCATAACATAATGATACACACCTGTTAAGGTCAATTGTAGATTGTGGTGGCCTGAGCACTACAAGATAAGGGGTGGTCACCAGGGGAGGGATTTGGTGTAGTGGAATGGGAGGCAGCAAGGAGCAAAAGGTATTTGACGAAGAATCAAAGGAAAAGTGAAAGGAGAGGGAAAAGGCTATCTTCATCAGGCCAAGTATGATAACTAATATGACTACTCAACAGATTTCAGGGAAGTAAGGAGGAAGGGTAAAAGGGGATCGGGATGGTGCAGTGGCTAACGTATGGGCTTCCCACCGAGAGGCCCCGGGTTTGAATCCCGGAGGTGGTAGATATTATTCAGTGGTATCCCGGGTTTCTCTCCACTCTTCATTCTTTCCTGTCATCCCTAATGGCACAAATGACCTGAGCTGTCGGTTGCCTACCCTTAAAAACTAAAACTAAGGAAGGGTAAAAGAAGGGTGAGGAAAATTAGGGGAGGGGATGAGGGGAAATACAGGTTCGCACCCAAAAGTGGTAGGACTGATTTTCTCTGGCACGAATGGAGCGGTGGAGGAGGGTCTGCCTGGCAGGGTAAGGTGGAGGGGGCTCTTAGCAACAGACAGACACCAACCTCAGTCGCCTGCGGGTTGTCGTTGAGTGCGGACACCATTTTTAGTGAAGCAAGTTTTTTGCCCGCGTCGAAAAACAAAATGAATCTGAATTTAGAGCAACGTTATTCCATGAAGTTTTGTGCGAAACTTGGGAAGACGGCAACTGAGACCCTCGATATGATCAAGCAGGCTTATGGGGACACTGCCTTAAGCTGTTCCACAGTATTTGGCATCCCCACGTCCAAAAAAGGCTCGCATGAGCAAATCAAAAATCAAAACGATGTTGATTGTGTTTTTTGACCTTCATGGAGTGGTTCACAAGGAGTTTGTCCCACCAGGGGAGACTGTGAGTGCGAACTTTTACGTGCAGGTGCTCACCCACCTCTGAGAACGCGTGAAAAGAGTCCGACCGCCCATTGCAAACTGCTGGGTGCTTCATCATGACAATGCGCCGTGCCATGGCACGCTCGTCATCAGACAGCTCCTGGCCAAATACGGCGTTGCCATGTTGCCGCACCCGCCCTATTCTCTCGCTCTGGCACCACCAAACTTCTTCTTCCCCCTGATGAAAAGACAGCTCAAGGGACGACGTTTTGACTCGATAAAGGCCGTTCAAGAAGCTTCGACGAGGGTCATCAATGGCATCCCCAAAGAAAATTTCCAGCGGGCGTACAGGGAATGGGTGCAACGTTAAACTAAGTGTGTAACAGCTCAAGGAGCATACTTTGAAGATTATTAAGTGGATGTAAGTATATTGTCAATAAAATTCTTGTAAAAAAATCAGTCCTACCACTTTTGAGTGTGACCCTGTAGAGGGATAAATCAGAGAGAAAAAGGAGGTGATAATTGGGCCCAGGTCTAAATTCAAAACCATTGTCAAAATTGGGGATGAAAACGTATTCATAGGGGTCAAGAGAATGGTTACTGAGTCTGAGGTAGGTACAGAGTGGTTGATTTCAATTGAACGTTTGGGTAATGCTGTATTTTTTATTCTAATCTGTCTGTATATGGTCACTAATGAGAATTGAATTATTTTACATAAATATTATAAATAAAAATTAAGAAAAACTTACTTCTTGATGTTGAATGTCCAGTGTGTAATGACCCCCTGCCATTCATTCTAGTAGTTGCTATCAGGGTACCATGTAGATAAAATAAAAAAAGATTGTTGTGCCACTGAAATATTCAAAAAACAAAGGCTCGAATGCCTTTTCTGTGTTTTTTTTTTAACTGTTGTAATACTTATTGTATACACGCAAGCACCCACAGACATGTAAATATAAAACGAACCTACGGCCGTGAAACAATGGAATTTCAAAATAGTCAAGGCTGTAAACTTGACTCAAACAAATCAGGTGTATGGCCTTGGCTATTTCGTTTTTCCACCCACAGACATACACAGCCACACAACCCCACAGAGCCATATACAAACATAGATGCACACAGCCACACACGGACACAGACACGTACACAACCTGTGATTCTGTGGCAATCGGAATGCCACGGTGAGCTCCAGAGTTTTAGTGTTCTCACAGTGGAACATGTTTTCATCTGGAAGGATTTTCGTACCTATGAGCATGGGGTTAACTTTTCAATCATTTGGTACTGGTGTCACGTAGTGCTTATTAATTTTCTTGTTAAAATTTTAGATTGTGCATTTTTGGCAAAACAGTGTTCTTTTCTTTAGGCCTACTTGGATTCCATGTGCTTCATCCGGTGTCCTGAAGGCACGGAACAATTGAGCCCCACTGCTCATGGCTATCACCTTGCTCCTTGCTTCTCAATCAGGTTGACTGTCTCCTCACTTTCCTTGATGTCATGGAATCTATTAATGGCTTAAGGCTTCCAGCCATATTGCTTAGCATGTCTAAGTAGTATGCATAGTGGTCAGTCTTCATGCATCTCTGCTGCCTCATCACTTTTGGCGACAGTCTCATTGTTACTGCAATCATCTACATCTTTGTTGCAGTCACTATCACCATCATCATTCTTTACAACTATGCCTTGTGCACCATTTCTTTCTTTGCTACCCTCTGTTTCTCCTCCAAATGCCCATAATAGGAAGGTTTCTCTGTCTCAACCACTGCCATCACCACCTAACTGCAGATCCAAACTTGATGGGTAAGCTGTTTTCAGTGTATGCCATGGTAACTTGGAAAATCCTACATAGGCATGTCTGAGGAAAAAATAATGCTAGATCGTCCACCAGGTTTTGTTGTGACACTGTCCATTCCCTCTCCTCCCAATTCATCATTTCAGACCTTAATGTACCACTGAGAATTCCTCACCTCACCGCCTTTATCCATGTCTCTCTCGTTCCTCTGCCACCTTTGTTTATCTACATGGTATCCTACAAGCCAAGCCAGCAAACTAGGGTGCCGGCCAGGGGTTGATTACACACCAGGCATGCAACACCTCCATCTGAAGGAGGTTAATCATTTAAAATCACTACCAGCTTCCACTATTCAAAAGTGTAAGGTACCAATGCCTGTACTACTGCACCCTTGACCATGACTCCTAGGATGACATGCGATACCTCACTCCTCCTTGTACAGAGACCTACAACCAACTACAGAAGTATAGCAGGGGGGGGAAGGGAATGTAAAAGAAAGTCAAATCAGAGAATCTGATGGTCCCTCCTATCTTAACTCCACCATTTTGACAAAAATGGTGATGCATTGATGAGAGGGTCCTCCAGGAAAACCGGTAAAATATGGCAATCTCTACCATATACCACCTTGAAACAATATATTGATACACCACCGCGATCGACTACATGGAGACGATTGGGAATGTTGTTGGGGGAGGAAGAAATATGGAGTAAATATGGCCAAATGAAAATTGCCTGTGATTTCAATTGCACCCTCTCCCCATGCAGAGATAGAGCCAATAGTTAAGAGAGGAACCCCACCACTGCACAGACACCAGCAGATAGACATATTTCACTCCTCATCCAACCCACCCCATCAACCCTTCCTCCTTGGATCGCATCTATCTTCACCATAACACCCATAAGCATGCTGAATGAATTTGGCTGGTCCTAAAGCTTTCCGACCAATTCTTACTACTCTGGAAACCTAAAGCCATGCAGAAACATGGAAAGGAAGGCCTTATTAGAGATTTTTCAACAACTTCCTGGATAGCAAAGAATACAAAGCACTTTTGAGTCTTTTACACACTTTGGGAGACTTCACAATTTTCCCCATCCTACTGTGGGAAAATATTACACAGGAGGTTATAGCTAGTACACTAATGCATATGGGATATTGATGCAGGGGTGTGTGTGACCGACCACCTTGGAAGTTCCCTGGAAGTCATAATCCTCTGAGCACCTGGTGACTAAGGACAAGGTGGACAGTTGAGGGCTGAAAGTTCAGGATGTGCAACGTGAAGAGCAACAGTACCATGCAGAGAATGAGTTGGGAAGATCTAGTGACCAGAGATGCACCCATGGGCATTCGTAGGGCCCATTTAACCACACACACATATTCCTTCAACCAATTATCACACAGATCAATGGCCATGTTCCAACCACAACAAAAGAAATACTGTCACACATTGCTAAATATACAATAGGAAAACCAACACAAGAAGTCCTAATCCTTGATGGGGTCAACTTGGTCCTCTGCTCCGACTAACAAGACAGTAAAGATTACATGGTTACATGGGTGATCTGAAAACCTTCGAACCCCAACATGAAGATGGTGACACTCTTCAATGAAGTTGGGAAACCTGTTTGCAAATGCATTGAAAGACACTCACCACATCTTCAGCTATTTTGAATGCTGTTGTTGTTTGATAATCATTTTAGTGAGTCGTTGTAAAGGTTTTGGTGAAAATGGGAAAAATTTGAGCAGCAAGCTGCCATAAATATTGGTTTTTTAAAGGCAATACACCTATGCAAATCAAAGACGAGTTGAATGCTGTGCATGGGGACTCTCTGCAGAATCATTTACGACCGTGAACTTATGGGCAGCTCAATATCAACATGACTATATCAGCTTGGCTGATGATCAGCATTCAGGATGGCCAAAAAGTGCAGCAATCACTAATAACACCAAAAAAGTTCAAAAAATGGTACTAATTTAAGGCTAGAGAGATACCAGAGACCATGGGCATATTAAATTAATGTGCTTTTACCATAAATGTATTGCCTGAAGAATCAGACATGCGTAAGATCTCCACACATTGGAGGCTACATTCACTCACTTTGGGCAAAAAAAACAGTCAAAAGAATATTTTTATGGCCCTGTTGCAGAGGTTTATGCGAAGCAAGTCAGATTTTTTGCATCGATTAATAACTGTTGAGGAAACTTGGATCCAACATTACAATCCTGAAGTGACAAAAACAATGCTGACCACCTTTATCAACAGTCGGGATATCATTGACAGAGAGTTTCTTCGTCAAGGTTGCACTGTTACTAGATCATAGATGTTTTGGATTGGATACTCTCCAGAGATGTTTTGGATCGACTTTTGAAATGAATTATTAGAGGCCACAATTGTTGGGCAGTAATGAGTACTGGTTATTACACGGCAATTCATCCGCTCACAAGTCAGTCCATTATTGTAAGGGAGTTTTTGCTGAGACACCAAGATGTCAGCATCAATCACTCTTCATACTCTCCTGATTTCCCCCCCCTCCTCTCCCAGGCTAATTTTTGTTACTGAAACTCTAATTGAAGTTTAAGGGTGAGTAGAGGCAACTGAAACAGTGGGTGATAAAGCAACTGAACTGTATTTGAGTACAGGCATTCCAGAAGGTGATGATAAACCTGAAGATTCAGGCTACATGCTGTAAAAAATTGAGAGAGACTATGGAGAAGCCCGATAATCAATAGAAGTCATTTTATTTTGCTGTTTGATCTGTGCATGTGCTATCCTGGAACTTTTTGAATACACAGTGTATATCACCATGATGGTATAGTACACTATATGCACAAACATGCTTTTCTCTTTGAAAAAAAGAAAGAACACATCCAAGGTATTAATAATATTGTTGCAAGGCTAAATGGAAGAGAATCAAAAAAGAACGTACTACAGGGAAGCTGCATGGAACCACTGAAAAATACACAAATTTCTGGCGCCACAAAGTGATTTTATCTGCAGAGCCACAAAAGATGAGCAAAGGGAGAAGCTGTTTTTGGCACGGATATAAACCAAACAAAAAGTAACTAGTTTCTTATTACCAAACTTGATGTTTTTATCTCCCCATACTTCCACAAACTTCAGAAGACAAACAATCAAAACCATTATAACCTAGGATCACATTTTGAACAAAAAAATCATTCAAATTACATAATAATATTAAGAGAAGTAATGAAGGGAGAACAACTCCCCTTACCATACCAAATAATAAATAAAACACGGACGCACACACAGGTGTACACATGTAGATACACACATGCAGATACAAACAGACATGCACAGATGTAGATGTGTAAGCACATAGACAAACAAATGCACCATACCACAGACGCACACAGAGATCAATGCACATAGACCTGCATGTGCAAAATGAGACATGTAGGCACAAACACAAACATACATGCATTCAATTCCTTTGTTATCATTTTTTTAGTAAACTCAAAAGTTTCCCTTAGATTGTACTACATAGCTATGTTGATTCAAAAATCCATAATCTTAGAGGGAATAAAATCTCTTGCTAGGGTGAAAGAATTAAATGGTAAAATTATAGGAATCGCACTTTCATAATAACAACAAAAATAAAATAGCATCAAATATTAAAAAGATACCCAAAGAGAGTGCACACCTCTGCAGATATGCAAAGGCCCAGTTTACATGAGGATGTTGATCACTGCTATGGAGGCTTGAGTGCACCAGAGGAAATCTTTCAGTACATCATTTCAGGGCTATCAGCTACTAACTGTACTTACCTGAATACAGCCTGACAATAAGGGAGAAATGATATTTCATTTTAATAGGAAACCAACAATTATACAAAAAAGCAAAAAGGTATAATTAATAACAACGTCTAAAACACTGAAATGTATTTAGAGCTGTAAAATTAGGCAGATGTCCTGCAACTTCAAATTGTTCCTTCAAGGTGCATTACACAGTGATTTAATATTAAAGTTAAAGCAAGAAGCTCAAGATTCTTACCCTACATCATGCCAAATCTTAAATGGAGGATTTAGAATGAAAGCTTAAATCATTTCATTAACATCTTTACATCAGCCACCTTCATTAGTCTTCAAGTGGATGCCAAACTCTCTCCTTGGTTCTAATCACAATTTCTAAGAGAGAAATAGATTATAATATTAGCTTTGTTTCTGTAAAAGTAGAAGCTTGTTAAATCAATAACATCAAAATGATCAACCTTAATTGGGTGGGTAGGTAAAGGTAGATCTCACCCAATAATAAGTCTGATGGTGATTACATTTTACATCTAGTAGGGAGGCCAGTTCCTTTCCCATTGCTGCCTGTAGTTACTCGGGAAGATCTGGCACCCGAAAAATCACACAGCTTGAGTAATGCTGAGGGTACTTGGATGCATCAACTAGAATCAAGCCTTGGCCCTCTAATCAGTTATTTAGGGTTCTACCCACTAGACTACCATGACCCTTAAATCAATATATCGATGATAATTTTTCTGCCTGTCAATTTTAAAAATAAATTTTAACAACTGAATACCTCAAGCCATTTACTAAGCATTTCCAATTATCTCACAAGAGTATTGAAAACAAAAAATCTTTCTAATGCTTGGAGTGCTTAAACAAAAAAATCATGAGATCAAAGACATTTAAAAAAGCCCTCAGCACCAAAGTAATACCTTGGATATGTACTCAAGTTTCCTATAAAGAATAAATAAAAATAAATGTTGGTTAGCAATGTTTTACAAACCAACAGGAAACCTGAATCATTTGAAACTGAGAGGTTATACGGTCAATATTTCATAAACCCCAAGGCACAAACTATAACAAAATAAACATATTATAAAGATCACTATAAAAGTTTGTCTAATTTAACAGATTGTTTTGTAAAGTTTCTAAGAATGGTGGCTTATATAATTGCAGGAAAAATATATATTCAGTTATTTTAGCTTCATGTAAATAAATCTTCAACCACAATTACTCATTCCCAGAAATGTAATGTCAGGTTAAATGAAAGAACCATTATTTTATTGAAAATATGAGTTACATTTTATGCATTATAAAGAATTATATTCAATGACAATTGTCAGTATGGTTACACTTGGTGGTGTGAAAAACAATAAAAAGGATATCATTTTTGAAGTGTATCGATCAGTACTAGCTGAAAAGTACAAGTGATCAGAACAAGCTGAAAAATACAGTGGCAACTCACTTAATGAGCACCTCACCTAGCAAATTATTTGCATGATGAGAAAAATATTGTTCTCAAATATGAATTCTTTAACAAGTGACTTTTCTCATAACGAGTGATGAGGAGAGGGGAATTCCCAGAATTATAGTGCCCATGCTGTCTCAATTTGTTTAGCACTTGTTCCACTAGCATCTTGGTGTTGCTAGTGATCACATATTTTTTCAAAATTGTGTTCAGGTATTATTTGATTTTTTCGCAAAGTTTTATTGTATTTTGTGCACACTTTTAAAGATTCCCCCAAAGAAAAATTCACAAGAAGACGAGTTTTGCTTTATGAGAAAGATCGCAGAACAGATTATGCTCATATCACAGGTTTCACTGAGTAATGTAAGAATCAACAAGAAGAAAACTAAAATCATTGAGAAAATGAAGACATATCACAATTCAAGGAGTAAAACATGAGCAAGTGGATTCATCTACTTGGTCAGCAATATTACTTCGGATGGAAGAAATTCAACTAACGTTAAGTGAATAATATCACAAGATTTAAAAAGCATTCATGAAGAAGAGATAACAACTATGTTCAAAGAACCTGAGGTTGGAAACAATGAAGCAGTTCACCAAAACTTTTCCAAAGGGCATGGTATTCTACGGATCAGAGATAGAACGTTGGAAAATTAGGCCTAATGAGTAAATAAAAGCCTTTGAAACATGGTGCTGGCTAGAATGCTGAAGATTAAATGGACAGACAACGTGAAGAATGAGGAAATATGCATAGAAGAGCAAAAGAGGAAAGGACGATATGGAGACCTCAGTGGCAAAGAACTAGATGGCTTGGGTGCACCCCGGGACACAATAAATTCATCAGAAACATAATAGAAGGGAAACCTGAAGGGAAGATTGCATGAGGAAGATTGGTTGACGAGTGATTGTAGAGTTCACCCAGTACTAAGCCCGACGGCATGTGAAATTCACACATCAGGGTAGGGGGTCAGTTCCTTTCCCTGGGCCGGTTATGGTTTCCCTGGAAGATATGGTACCCAAAAAATCACATAGCTTGGATGGAGCTGCAGGTGCCCAGAGATCCTTGCCCAGGAATCAAACCGGGGCCCTCTGGCCAGTAGTCCAACACTCTACCCCTGGACTACCGTGACCCACTTTAAGATAGATGTGTAACAGAAAAGCTATCAGGGAGGGAGGGAATTAACACTGAATACGGAAGAATAATAGGCTGCGCTAAACCAACCTAACCATTGAAATACTAATGCTTAATAGGTAATCGGTGAAGTAACTGTAACAGGTGTTTCTTATCTTGATGTGCTAGAACTATGGCTCTTCCCTCACCTGGAAGAAGCTGAACCAGAGAACTTGATTTGACAGCGAGACAATTTGCTGCCTCACTGCCATAACTAAGGACACGATTGGTTTAACAACAATACAATAATTTCAGAGTGTAAAAATAATTTGCCTTGACCAGGACCATGTGAATGATTTTTACATTCTGAAATTGTTGCATTGAAATGCCTAGTAGCGGATGACTCCAACAAAAGTTACTGTGGCAGCACCTCCAATAGTTTCTTGGAATTAGTTAAACAACGTTATACCCAACCACCCAGTGGCTGGTTGGCAGAGCTTGTTTCGCATGGCCTTCATGTTCACCCAATCTCATGCCATGTGTTTTTTAACTTTGGGGATTCATGAAGGATTATGTGCACATGCCTCCACTACCAGCTGATCTACCAGACTTAAGAAACAAGATTGAAGCAGTCGTTTCAACAATTACTGCTGACACACTAATCAAGGTTTGGGAAGAACTCGCCATTGGCTCATATGTGCTGTGTGACAAATGGTGCTCACATTGACCAATTGTAGAAAAAACTGATTGAGTTGCCCTTTCATTTTATGTACAAGGGTAGGCTGAAACTAATGTACGCATGCTTGTAGACCAAAAACAAAATGACCTTCAAAAGCACTCCTGGTAGCAAGTGGAAGTAACATTCCCCTTCAATACACATGTGCAGGCTTGAGTTTGTTATATTCATCCAGTGTATTTTCAGAAGCAGAAGTATGGAGACGTGTTCTAGTGCCATGTCAACGCGAGTTAAACAGCGTGTTGTCATAGACAGCTGCCTTCACCTCATCATCTGAGGTGTAATGATTACCCTTGGTGTCTCTTGAGCTGAGGAAAACAATAAAAATTGCAAGGCACAAGATCAGGGGAATAAGGAGGTTGTGGAATCGGTTCAAATTTCAGTTGTGTGCGAGGTGTTAGGAAGAGCGTTGTCATGTTGGAAGATTATTGGCACCAGGCGATCTTTGACATGGCACACTCGACCAATATGGTTTGCAGTATGCTTTTGAGTGATTCGCCGGTCATTTTGAATCAAATATTTGACAAGTTAGTGATGTTTATGGTCTGTGGCAATGATTGGACGTCCACTGCATGTTTCATCAATAATTATGGCTTTTCCAGGCTCGCAACCACAAAAATATACTACCCATCGATTTACTGTAGACCTATCAACAGCATCGTCACCATAAACAACCTTTAAATGATGACGAATCCCAGTAGGAGTCACTTTTTCAGTAGTTAAAAATTTGATAACAGCACACTGCATACCATCTCCATACTTGCACTTCTCAAAATACACTGGTTGAATGTAACGACCTCAAACCTGCGCATGCGTGTTGAGGGGTGATGTTACTTTCACATGCCATAAGGAGTGCTTGTGAAGGTCATTTTGTTTGTGGTCTACAAGCATGTGTGCATTAGTTATCAGCCTGGTATAATTTATAATTTTAAGTTAAGTGTAATAAATACTTCTTCATAAAGTCTTGAAACCCTGGCATTCATTGTGCAAAGGATAACTTTATTTCAGGCATAACAAATTGCAAAATTATCCTTATTTTAAACATAGTCATAATTCTCCCATTTTCAGGAATATTTACTCAAGTTTTCACTTTTTTTGCCCCAAATAAGAGTAAAAGAGAGATTACACTAGAGGTTTCTGTGGTTTCAAAGGTATGAAAGAAATCATCATGAGTTCAACACATTTTTCACCTACAATTGATAAAAATAGAATTAGTAAAATCAATTACATATGCAAAATAGATTTTAAAAGTTGGGCAATTATTGACCTAAAGGAAAAGACAAATGTAAATTAGAAAATCTATCTGGCTAAAAGAATAGTTAATCAATTCAGACCTCAGCAATTGAGGTGCAGCCTGCAATGACTAACCAGGGCCGGCTAGCACACCACCCAACCACCCCTAGCCATGCCAAGCAGTATCAGTGATCAGCAGGACTTTTGGAGGGGAGGAGGAAAGGGGAATACAGTACTACAGTCTATGGTGTAAAACATGTGCAACATTGGAGTGAGTACTGTACTGCTGAGTTCAATCAGTCACAGTGTGAGAAAAATCCAAAGGCAAGCTTGAAACCACCCAGGCCAAACATATCAGTCTAATTATCATTTTCCCTAATTTTAACAAAAAAAGCTATAATTTTCGGAATTTTCCAGGTTCCAGGAAATTCTACAAGAGAAAGGTTGAAACTCCTATATCAACACTTGTTCTTCACCCTACTTTAGACTGTGATACTGCATTCATTTTTTCTCCAGCCAAGTCCCCTAACACAATTCCTCCTGCCAACGGTGACAGTCACTAGAATATCGATGTAGGAGTTTCAAGCTTCTAGTGGACTTTTGGATAAAATTTCATGCTATAGTTCAGAACAGTCAGCTGGCTCAATCCCAAGCTCAATAAAATAAATTTAATGTTTGTTTCACTTTACTGTAGTTTCAAATTGTGATTTGCACTGCTGAACTGATAATTTTATTGTACTGAATGGGTGGATCATTAAGTATACCTGTATTGAAACTTTTACATAAGAGACTTAAACTAATGGCTTTTCTGTAAATATTAGACAAAGAAGGCATGCTTGAAATTACATGAGATGAAGATTACTTTTTTTAATATGATTTTTTTTTTAATTATTTAACCAGAAATGGTATCAGCCATTCAGGTGGAAATGTACAATATTTATTATAATAATTTACATAGCAATTAGAAGTTGGCACAATCAACAAAATTATTTCCCATTGTGACAATACAATGCAATTTTCTAAATGATACTGACAACACAAAAATACCTAAAATAACAAAAAATAATCCACATTTATCACCTGTAACTAATAATTATCAATTATTGCACATAATTCCTAACCTAATAGCAAACAAAGCATGCAACTACATCTGTATTTGGCATTTAAATTACTATTCAATGAAATATCCCATAAAAGCATTTAAAATCACACTCACACTATGTTAGAAGGTGCAACAGTTCCACGGATCAATGGAGGAGGATGAGATGCCACCGAAGAGCTTAGGGTTGGTTGTGAGGGAGGAAGAGTAGCTGATCCAGTCATTGGCACCTGTTCATTAGAAAAGGGAATTACTAATCAACAGTCATTATAATGGTTACACCTAAATTATTTATCCAAAAACCTTATTATGAACACAAATATGAATATGTATCCAGGCAAAAATGGAACCAAGTCCAGGCTGGACTGTATGTTGTGCCTGACAGGGGGAGGGACAAGGCTTCTTTGGTTGTCACCCAATGATATCCTTGCAAAGTAGAATCAATAACAGCAGCAGCAAATACATGGTCCATTATGAAAGTAATGCTCATGATTTAATTGTGATGCGACTACCCATGGCAGAGCGGTAAAACTGGTCGGGAATTGTGGTGGGGGGTCTATCCTTCCAACGCAGCCAGTCCAGTTTTGCTCCAAGCAGTCGGAGCAAAAAGATGGGCCTCTGCATGAAGTGTGTTTTTCGACTTTGTAACACAGCAAGATGGAGCAACCAGGCCCTCGTTCTTCATTGTTACCAACTTCCTGGCCCGGAGCACTACCCCCTACACCCCCGGTGGTCCCCCAGCCCCGACCTGGCTCTGTAAGAATTTTATGTTTTCCCAACTGAAGAGAGAGCTGAAAGGAAAGCATTATGAGACCGTGGAAAACATCCAAAAGCATGTTACAACATTTCTGAGAGACATTCCCGTTGAGGAGTTTCAAGGTGTCTTCCAGGCATGGCAGACACGTCTCCGCAAGTGTATTGTTGATGCAGAGGGAGAGTATTTTGAAGAATTTTAAGCGTTTGTACAAGTATGATCAATAAATCTATTTTTCCCAAATGCGCATTACTTTTATGGTAGACCTTGTAAGATACAAGAATAGATCAGGGACATGGGATGTTAGGACAATGTTGAGGACAGGGAAATTTGAAAATTTATATTGAGAGTGGGAGAGGGAAAATAGATATTTTAGGGCTGTGCGAGGTGAGATGGAAGGACAGCAGGGATCATTGGACTGATTATTGTAGAATAATATAAATTGGAAGGGAATAGGGTACACATGGAGTGTTAGTAGTACTGAAAAAAAAAGGATAGTGAGAATAACAGTAAACGTAGAGGTGCTGGGTGATAGAATATTATAAACAGAAGCAAGAGATGAATCATCAAACTTGGCCATTTTAGAGTCAAAATGTAATAAGGGAGAGGAAATACAGGTCATAAAAACAATTAGAGAAAATAATTGCAGGTATCTCTAGAACAAAACAATTGACAGTGATGGGAGTTTGGAATGTGATAATACGGAAATTGAGAGATGGGATTGACGTCAGGGGATTACAGGTTAAGAACAAAGAAAGAACAAAGAATGAACACAGCCAGAAAGCCAGAGTTCTGCAGAAAAATAGTTTAATTATAACACATGCTTGGCTTAAGAACCACTTGGTTGCCACCTCACCAAATGGAACATTTAACTCCCCAGAAAAAGAAAATTCCGGAATATAAATATCTATTCAGAGAACTACTCTCATACTCTTGACTTAAAGGAAGGCACCAAACCAGCTGTTTATACAGGAGCATAATTTATGAGTTAGAATAGAAGTAAGGTGTAGGCTAGACTAATTTAAAAATATACCCTTGAATATAAGAAAACAAAATAGAAGGGTGTTGGAAAAATTAATGAAATAGATTAAGAGACATTATATACATAATTTAGGACAGAGTCAAGTAAAATGAAGGAGAAAAAATCAGGAATTTTCACTGGCATAAATGAAAAGAGGAATTGAATAGACATCCAGGAAAATTTTGAATAGAGCATGATAAAAACTATATCAATCAGCGACAGAGTAATGGCATTGAAGTTGAAATGAAGGAGTAAATAGTCAGAGTGTAGGCCATTCAATAACTACTTATAAAATAAAAGAGATGTCACTCATAGAATCAGAAATGGTTTGCTTTTATTGAGCCTCATCTCTCACTACACTTTGGTCAACAGTTCAGCTGTATCCATTGCAAGGTTTCATAATCACAGTTGATTGAGGCAATAAACTTTTACTTATTTTGAGAAATGAAAAAAAAAATGAGTTTTGTGCACTGATCAAACACGTCTACTTGAAAGGGTTAACAATAAAAGAGTTCAAAGCTGAGTTAGATGAAGTTCATGATACATCTGTTCCTGTGTTTGCCACTATTTACAAATGGGTAAATGAGTTTAAACATGGTTGTACATCCAAAAATGAAAACCATCGTTCGGGACATCCAGTAGAAGTTACTTCCTCCAAAATGATTGACAAAATTCAAGATATGGTTTTGAATGATTGACAAATCGAAGTTTTTTTATGAATATGCACATACTCTAACGAGGGCAATGAAGTGGTCACTTTTATCTCCCTTAAGGTCAGCATTCACAATAACTTAGAAAATTAAATCTCAGTTGACATGGCTATGTGGAGGCTGGCAACAGGTGAGATATCATAAACAATTTCTAAGGCCATCATTTTTTTATTAACATCCTGGCCATATTATTTCAACACTTTTATGTTCATTTTGGATTTAACACTGGATTATAAAACTTAATTTTATTTAACTAGGGTCAAAATTAGTCTCAGTTTAATGAAATATTACAGAACTAACTAAATAAAAAGATTCTTTCAGTGCTCATAAAATTTTCCTTTTAAAAAAGCAATATCGCTGGTCATATCAATACCAAAAACTAACAGTTTTTGAAGTAAGCCAGCTCTTAGACAGTGGGATGCTGCACAACAAAATCAACATTTCAAAAATAATTCCACAAAATTTCCAAAAATATGCCACGACAAAGTTGGAATAAATAGATATTCAGAATTGAACTTAAGTTTGACAGCACATCACTTTCTAATAACAACATTTCCCTAGAGTGATTTATTTTCCAACATATCATAATCTCACAGTGAATTCACTGACAATCACCTAACTTCAGTTTTTATTTCAGGTAAAACATTATCTTGTGATTCTCTTTTCAGGATTAACTTGGGGATTATTGACTGTAATTATTTGATGCTCTGTACACATCATCATCAGAAAATAATTATATATGTAGGTATTGAGCTCATTTTTGTTATAAACCCTTGTCAAATAACGTGTTTACTGTAAACAAAAATGAACGACTTTATATTTTGTAATCGGATTAAATGAACTGATTATCTTGAGCAATATGGACTTACCTGAGCATAATAAGGTCCAGGTCTTGTCCTAATATTTTGGTACTGACGATTTGAGGCAGTGGTTGCAGGATTTAACTGTGAGCAGAATGACTTAATTATAATAGTAGAGAACAATGGCAACACTAGACAGAAGTTAAAATTACTACAGCCATTAATGATTGAAATTCACTGTACCATAAATTAGCATAGAATTAATTGAATAATAGTGAGTCATCTATTTAAATTGAAACAAAAAATGTAATTTCAAGAAACTGCGGGAGAAAAATATCCTCCTTACCCCAGGAATGGCAGTAGATCCCAATCTCATAGACTGATTCGTAGATTGATATGTGGGTTGACCACCAACTAGACCAGACCAACCATTTATTGCAGAAGCACTGGAAGTTGGCACTGGACAAACATTCATCCGGTTAGCTGAGTGAACGGTAGTGGGAGTAGGAATTTGAGGCTGGTGAAGTGATGGCGTGGATACGTGGGGGTTAGACGGTAACATTTTTAATTGAGAATCACTGGACAACAATGACTTGGAGACCAGATGATGGGAGGGCAAGGTTGAAGGTACAGTGGGCTTCGCGATAGGCGTAGGTGTACCTCCTGGCTGTTTAGTCCAGGCACCTTGCATTGTACCTGTAGATACGTTGTCAAGAATAAGCGGATTGATCACTTTAGAAGGCCAGTAGTCTTGGAATAGTGTACTCGCAGGAAAGTAACTTTTTATGTCGTTTAAACTGATCACAGAACAAGTATCACTCGCAAATAACTCGTTTCTTATTCCTTGTACTTTACAACAAAACTTTAAATATGAAAGATCCCATCCTTCAAGCTGCTTTGCTTTTAACTTTAAATTATCCGTTTCACCTTCGAAATAGAATAATGGTACATACTTTTCACCGTCTCTAACGGTAAAAGGCACCACAGCCTCTCCGTTTATTCTAATAAAACCACATTTATCCTTGGGATCATTTTTGTGGAGCAAAAGTTTACTGTATGTCACCTCGAGAAAATTGTAAAATTCTACAGCATCTTGAAGAAGAACAACCGAATCCTTACACGTAAAACTTTCTTTTCCAAACTGCGTTTCACTATGCCTAACATTTATTTCATTGAGGAGTCTGGTCTCGGAGTCAGTGATGAAATAACTTCTTATGCAAGTACAGCTATACAAGTCGGGATGCACATGCGCCAGAAATTTATTTAATAACTTCATTTCCACCATTCGCACTGCAACGTACTTAATACCACGCCTAAATATGTATGGAATATAACACTTCCCGAAGGTTTCCCAACCAAATCTACCCCTCGCACTGTCTTCATCGATTGGGGTCTCCTTTTCTGAATTTTCCGATGGTTTCTTAGATGCATCCTTATTTGATGATGCTGTCTGTTTTGTCATAAAATTCTGTATGCTAGTTTGCCCAGACTGAATAACATGGTTATTAGTTGTGTGACTATTGCGTGAAGCAGCAGTTGCAGCCAATTTCGTTTTGTTGGCTTCTACCATTTTTGCTGCCAATGCACTAATTTCAGCCTCATCGGGCAACTCTTGCTTGACTTGTACACCATTTGTGCCTGAAAAACAAATTTAAAAAGTTAATACCGCAAATATCACCAAAACAGGTTCCGAGGTTTACGCACCGCACAAAGTGGTTGGGTCAACATTGCATTTCACAAATATTTCATGACAAACCATCAACACGGTGAATTAGGACGACACAAAAGATTTTCTACATTAGCGATTCTTACACGATGTCAGCAACAGAGTGTCAATAAAATCACATTTTGTAAATATTGACCGAGGAGTAACTTTTTATCCCAAAAAGTCACTTGGAGATATAATACTATGACTAATAAATACTGAGGGATAAAGAATTGAGTGCAACGTTGTCTCAAACGACATACAGGTAAACAACACGTTAAGCAAAGTGAGTTATTTTGCAACAGGGACATATTTTTCCATTGTTTATTGGGTGACTTGAGTAGCATACCTGCAGTTGCAGATTTTTTACTGAGAGCAGAATTGGCGCCAGATGAAGACAACGCCATAATTTATTAATTTCAAGTTAGATTAACGCCTAACTCACTTGCTGGATGCATTGAACAACTGACTATCGAAACATCGAAACGCTGTGCGGATGTAGGACTCGGGAATACGCTGGAGAAATCTCAGGGCTAAGGTCTCTTGGCGGTTTTTTTTTATCAATTTCCAAATCATAACTTGCAAAAAGCAATGCCCAGATAGTTATTCGACAAATTATGAAAACAATGATTTTCATACTTCATCCGCTTTTGATCATATTCTTACACGTTACGTTACATGACATATCTTCGATTTAAAAGTAAAAAAAAACAACAGACCATTTTAGCCTCTACGTAGGGCCTCCATAATACGCTAGCCTCGTTCTCTCGGAATGTGAGTCATCGTAACATAATGGCGGCCAACCCTAGCTTTTAACCAATCAGAACGTGGGAAGTGGTCATAAACCGCTACTACAATGTAGTTGGAGCACATATAGAACCTCTTCCTTATGACGTCACACGTTTTCTTGAGACCTGCTAGGAGAGTAGAATTCTTGCCATTGTTAAAGGATAACAACAATAAAAAACAACCACGTGATTATTTCCGAACATCACTGTTTCTAAAATGACGGATCGAAAAGGAGACCCAGACGCTTGTTGTGTCTTTACAAACATTGTCCCAGTGCTTGTACATCGTTTATTAACATTCCATGCCCTCTAGCTAGTTTTCATCGTGACAGCAATTCAGCGTTACAAAAATTAACTCAACGTGACAGCCCAAGTCACCTCCATGAATCAATGTAATAACAACTATTGGCTCGGTTCATATCTTCTTTAGTGCCTCAACCCTCATTCTACAGCACGAGAGAGGCTACATCGGGTGTTTTAGAAAATTTACAAACAGAATAGAATAATGAATTATTAAATTAAACCTCGAGAGGTTTCTAAGTGAGGAGGTTCAGATTAGCACAGCAAGGACTTTCGGGTAATGCTGTGTCATCAAGACAGAGCGTAAGGAGCTTTCGTTAATAATATAGCCTCGCACTGTCTCATGTTTTATGAGAAATATGGGTAGTCTTGAAATGATTGTCACACCTTACAAATGATTTTGGCGACCTATGGACTTTAAGGGCTTACTTCTTAATGGCAAACTTTCCCTTTAATCAATTAAGCCACCGAAGCCCAGTAATTAGGATAGCTAACATGACCTTGAACGCCATGTTGTTTTCCGTTCACTAAAGACATCTCAAAATGGCGGCCGAGTACTACATGATTATCATGGAATGTTACGAAAATAGAAGATTTGTTGAAGTTGCGACATACTAGGTCAAGAGGCAATTTAGAAGTTATCATGTCATCCATGATAAACTTTCTCGAGCCACAATAGCGAAAATAATAGGTACATTTGGCAACGTTGCAGTCTAATTTTCAAATTCACTAGTTTCAACGATTTGCGAGTATGAGAATTTTACGCGTAGCCACTCAAATCATCATTTTCGCTGACGTAGTGAGTATGTACAGCAGAAGGGGGCACTGTACACATGGCGCGACCAGTCATTTCAGACTTATTATAAGAGTATTTTGAGAGGAATCAACCCCAGCCGCGTACTCTTAAAAATAGGCAAAGGAAATTTTTTATTAGATGTAGTGGTTTTTAAATTAGAAATTAAAGAAAGAAGAAAACTCTCTCTAGAAAGCAGTCTAAACGCTTCGCAGCGCCGGGCGCGCTATCTAGCGGGCTTAACGGTTAAAGCCACTTGCATGAGAATAAGGACGAGTGGCGGTTGAATTTAATTTGAACTAACTTACGGCAGCAGAATTCCTAAGCCATTCTACTTTCAATATGCAAAACCCTTCCAGGAGGGACTTCTAGGAAAAATATTTCAGGATTTCAAACTTAATGATCACCTCTAAGGATTCGTAAAATAATGCGTGACATGTATTATCGGATGTGAAATTATATTTTCACGTAGAGCACTGAACTTTTTTATGCAAATATTACTTCGAAGGATTTTATTTGTTGTTTCTTTCCGCATATCCTGCATTTTCCTTTAGAGAAATACAATTATCATTATTGCCATAGACTCAAATTAATATTCTCAAAAATAATCACGGTGATGTCGTTCGTTGACACTTTAAACTTAATGTAATGCGTGGAGCAATGCAACTTGCTACGTAAAAACTGTTAATATTAATTGTTGGTAATTATAAACGTGCCCGCAGCCGCACCCTTTTCAGACTCAGTAAATCCTAAAATTCTTCACCGAAAAACGTAAAATTATACATATTTTGCAATTAAAATTTTCTCATTTCCAAAATCGCTGTGTAGAGACATTTGTTAGATTACCCTATTAGAAACTCCTATGTGCAATATAACTAGTACCATATGGCACATAATTCCATGTCTTTGCCATGCTGTGAATTAGATCACCAGCTCACTGGTTTGGCAATGGAGGAGCTGTAATCTAATGAGGAATTTCAGAATCTTTCTTGCAGCACAGAACCAGCATAAAATCATGACTTAGGGAGAAACAGACCTTGTCTAGTTCTCGCCAAGATCAAATCCAAGGACCACAGCTAGATGATGTGTGGTAGCCTTCCAACACTTCACTTGCTGCATGAAGAACAAAAAGAATGTACTAAGTATTTATCCTTTTTATGTAAATGGGACAGCTGATGGATGTGCATTTGATTAAAAGAAATGACCAAGAAGAGTTGAGTTAAAAGCAGGAGATTAAATTATGACCTGAGAGTATAGCTGACTCTAAAATGTGCTCCTACTTGCTGTTAATAACATACAGGGACTTGAAGTAGTTTGTGAAAAGTCTGCTTAAAAAAGACTTTCAAATACCTGTGTATAATGTGACCAGGATTATCAGTCTTTAAATGAAACAGTTTCTGGCGTAACTTAAAAAGTTTATGTGGAAAAGTAATGTGGTTTGATTATTAAAAATCAGTCTTTAAGTTGAATGGAACTAGTTGGTCCAGGCATTGAGAAACATGAGATGATGCATTTTTTTCCATTTGGAAAATGTTGAAAGGAAGACCTAGAATAGGTTCAAGGAAGTTATAAAAAAGATCTTTAGGAATTATAACAATAAAAACTACAAAGAAATAATAGAACAGCTGCTATATTATTTCAAAGAGTTGGGGTGTTCAATGATTTACACGATTCATTTTTGGATACTTTGTGAAATAATCTTGAAAAATCATAATTCACCTGGCAAGAAAAAAGTTGAGTGATCCACCAGGAGCTGGTAATGATACCAAGGAACACAGAAAGTCAGTATAATGGGCGAGTCCTGTTAAAAAGAGATGACCAAAAAGATGAATTAAAAATAAAGGCTTCAGTGGAGAAACAAAGCCAATATTAGAACTTGTAAATGTGAGGAAGGTTTGCTACTCTTTATAATTTCTGTTGAGAATTGCATAACTACAGTTTTGAAAATAAAAAGTCTCAAGCACTTCTAGCCTAGCAAGTCTAGTGCTACTTAATTTTCTCTTGAATTCACCTGGAAGATTAATGTATCGATAATTTCTCCTTGCTTTTGTAATGAATCTATAAGTGATAGAAAAGTTGAGGATTAATAAATCTCTCACAAATTTCCAGACAACTTTTTATGGCCTTAATTTCCCAACCCTGTGTTAGTAACAATTAGTTAGTTATCAATGTTTTCCCATTAATTTAGATGTAATTGTTTGGAGTTGCAATGGCATATTCTTCAAACTTACAAATGTGCCCAGATTAAATTTTCTTATAGATTTTGGTAATCACTGCCAACACCATTTTAATCAATTACCCTAAGTATTGAATTTGTCATGTAAAATCAAGAACCACTTTTTGGGATGGTAGTAATTCTGATTCAATGAATGCAGTAATACAACAAGGTATGAAAAACATCTGAAACACAGACATTCTAATCCGATTATATTCACAGTTAAAAGGGAGAGAAATCTTATCTATCTAATCTTATGTAATAGTAGCAATGCTGTTGTTTAGAGGCCCCAGTAACTGTGGTGAGATGGCAGCACCTGCCTCACACATGATTCTAGTCCACTTGATTATTCAATGGATCTAATGAGACATTTGCATTAATCCATGTTGGGTCTTTCATAGTTTGTGACCCTTAGCTCATATATTGCAGTATTTGCTTCTCATGAAATTTTTGTACTAACAAGTTTTAAAGCTTGCAGTTCTAAGCAATCTAATAAATGAGAGTACAATGTTCTATGTTTTTTCGTTCCTGGTTTTATATAAGGTATGGCCTGAGTTACATGCATATTTTATTTACATATAGGAACCATGTAAATGTATTAAAATGAACAATTACTCACTGCCTTAGACAATTTTGTATTCCTTTGTCCAGCTGAAGTATTGAGTGGAGTGTGACATAAATTATCAGACTATAGAAGGGATTTCATAAGAAATGAGTAACTTTTCCATGGATATTGAAAGTGGAGGAGGAGGAAAGAGGAAAGACTATTGTATCTTATGGGTGAATACAAACATTAGTAAATATTTCTTTGAGCAGAAGTTTACAAATACAGGTGAAATTTCTCCAGTTCACTTTTACACAGCAAAACTTACATTATTGAATGTTTGTAATTACTTTATTTTTGGCCTTGGAAAGTACATAGGTAAATATTTTCACACTTCTTTATCAATATAAGAAAGTTGCCATGCATGTAGATTTCTGACTTGAAGAGTCAGGATTCAGACAAATTCAACTACATGTTGAAAGATTTGTACACAAAAAAGTGATTCCAAATTTCTGAAAAAATTGAATTATGAAACATATAGGATGCTTGGCTGCCATAATGCAGTTAAATAAGCCTGCACATTTTTTTGAAATCAATTATTTTAATTTTATTACATGAGGTAGAGTAAAATATACAATCTTAATTTCAAAATATGAAAATAACTCAACAGAACTTCTAAAAATAATTTTCAAAATAACAGGTTTACTATTCCTTTGGATGGTGCATTCCAATTAAACTTGAAAGCGGCAATTTTTATGATTTTACAATTTTCCCACCTTTATCAAATTCAAAGCCAAAGGACGGCTTACATCCAAAAATATGTATGCATCCACAGAAATATTCCTGCGTAAAACAATTTTTTATCATGCTTTATTATTTCTATAAATGTTTGTGACATTATTTTTATTCTATACCATCAAATTCGACCAATTTTCACTGTATCACATAAATGCAGAACTATGTTAGAGTAATCTTCTTTAGCATCACATTTACTTTCTCTAGGCTCTGGTAATTATTTAAATACATAATATAATTAAAACAGGACAAACATGAAGTGGTCCATAAATAACTCAACAGCCATACATCACAGTCATTCTCTCAAAGGGCTATTACATTCAGAAAAAAATATATAGATACACAATTGTATAAGCCTTTAACAGTAACAGGGGAATTTATAAATGGATATAATATATTTATATTTACATCATATATGAATGATTCATTAGATTTCATTGCTTTTTAAAATTTTAGAATTGCTCATGCCTAAACATCACTTAACAGGCTTTAAATTCTTCTTGTACAGCCTTTTAAAACTTTTGGTAACAACAACAAACTCTATACCATTCTTATTCACATTATGATAATCTAGAAGTTGTACTAAATTAAATCAGTCGGGGGCATTCATCAGAGACTGTGAATCAAACATATCATCTAAGAAACAATTTTGAAGCATGAGTTCAATAGAGTTTGAAATAGCCTCCTGGCACTGATCTGCAGGTCTCCCTCGACTGAATGGAAAGAATGAATTTGGATTACTCTTAAGGTAAGTTTTTAAACGACTTCTATCACATGAAAATGGAAGTTCATTGAACAAGTCAAATGAAGGACTGGGAAGCATGACTCCTTTCTTCATAGCCCCAAGCTTTTGTTGAAGATGTGTAATCTCTTCTACCAAAATGTGAGTTTGAAAATTTACTTGAGGCTGTCCTCCTCCAATTACTTCAAGGACCGGTAACCATCGAAAGTAACACTGTTTCCACAAATCTAAAGACCATATGCAATACTGGATTGGAAGAGTATCGTGACAGCCAGCTGCATTCTTTGGACACTCAGAAACTTTCACTGTTGAATTAATTGTCGCTGCAAAGCTAGTTGGCATTGACATGCGCTTGTGAGGTGTGAAATGTTTCACCAGTGAATTTCTTCGGAAATAATTTGGAGTTGTCTGCTCCAATTTTGTGACATGGCTTTGAGTGCTTTTTTGACCCAATTTTTTGGATATTGCAAAGAGGGGATTCCGGAATAGAGCCACATCTTCTGCACTGAATTGCTCTTCCCAATCCCAAATACACCTTAACTGCAAAGGGTTACTGCTGTCCTGAAAGAATTTTTTCTCCATTAAAATGATATTTTACAAATAGTACTTCAATAACAGTAACTTGAGACATTCCATTCTAAGGCCAAACTTGGTTCAATTTCAAGAATAGCCTGAATCAAAGAAATACATAAATGAACAATTATTATTATTAGCATTCTACCAATTAAGGACATTTTGGATGGATACACATTATAAAACTGTACAATGATACAATTCCAAACTTCTCATAACAATACACTATTTGTCAACTGCCAGTACATTAAACCCTAATAAAATTCATTTGGTATGGGATGAGAATAAATGTAAACAAAAAGGTTACGTGGTTGCCAATATGATAGGTAAGCTGGAGGAAATAATCAGAGGAAGGAAGAACATGTATGCGGAATTGAAGTGGGACTTACTGCAAAGTCGGACGTCAGGTAGTGTTTTTTTTAGGAAAGGCATGGAAGTGTATAGGCTGTGTCCTTCCAAAATCTAACTTAAATGGTAGAATAACTAATAATATATAGAAAAAAAGGGAGGCTCTAAGCAAAGTGGTAGATTAGCACCTATTAGGCAAAGTTCAAGCCCAGGGGCAAACATATTCTTAGGAGCCATATACGTGCTGCCTCAAGAGTTTCGCACTCTAGGGTTAGTGTGACTAAGGGATAATTGAGACTTTTTCTTATATTTTGTGCCACCATGATGCTTACAACTATACCAAAATTCACTTTTGTGAAAAATTAAAAATAGTAGATTAACATTTGTTTCAACTAAGGGTTAATTTTCCCTTCCCTAATTGTGGTACAAATGTAACTTACTTGTGCTGCATTTTTTCTATCTTGTTCACAGTCAAAGAGGAAAGTGTCAAACACTCCAGTCAAAGATGAATCCCATAATGTTGTGAGATAGGTTTCAGTAAATTCAAATCCTGAAGGGAATTGCTGCAATAGCTGCCAAACACAATCCAAAAACACCAAAAATATAGGAGACTGAAAAGAGGAAATTACACAAAATATATATTGAGTATCATTCAGTGAGCAGTTACAAACATATTAATCATAAAAATGTTACCAGTTAAACTTTCAGAGGAGCAAATCATATCAATAATTAGGGTTAGGACTTTAATTTCATAATAACAGCATCTGGGCACAATCCCTGTTGGTCAAAGACAACTGGGAAAGAACAAATTGATGGAGTTTGTAATCTCATTACAATGTCTACAAAATACCCTCCTGAGATTTTCAGAAGGGACATGTTATGTAATATTACTTAATGTAGGTGATAAAAACAAATAATTAAACCTTCATGTGAAGTTAAACAGAGTAGAAAGTAAAATGTACAAAAAAAGAGACTTTTCAGTTAGAGTGAAACCTCAAATTTAAGGATATTTAATTTACCTAATTCTCTATTATACATACAGGATGGGTTAAACAGCTCTTCACATAGACCAATGCAATTAAAACGTCCAGTTTACTATCCAAAACTTGGATTCGACATAAAATCTCATTGCCTAATGGTGACAGTGTATTTTTATCATATTTTTTCCAGGTTTTGCCCATTTGACCATTTTTGTTTGTATTTTGCTTATTAAAAATTAAACTGATAAATGGGATTTCTGAAATGCAGAAATTTCCATGTAGAAATCATTCACCTTGAACAGGGTGAACATTAGTTCCCTCAATATCTGCCTGTTTGCTTTACACAATTAAGCTACTGACCTCTTACACTGTGAATTTCAAGTTCAAGTTGTTAAGGTGAACTACCATACATTCATATATTCCTTAATTTTCGAATTGATCATTGGACTGCTTATCTGCTGGTGTGGCAATTGAACCTTGCTGTCAGCATTTTTTCTGGAAGAATACTTTTTAAGATGCTATAATGGATTTATAGTATAGTCTGCGGTGCTTTCGATTTTTGAATTTGGTTGCAAGTTTTAGTTTTCAGAAAAAAGTACTCTCTTATTTGGAATATCTAAAATTTTAAAAGAATATATGACTTTTGTGCTTTATTTAACATTTATAAAAGATACAGTAAATCATTCCTTGTGCTGCTGTGGCACTGTGCAATGCACGTGGGTCATTCAATAACTCCTTAAAAATGTAAAAAAAAGCAGATTATTTTGACCTTTATTTCTTTTTCCGCATATCTCCTTTTAGGTAGATACTCAGTACCCAGCATATCTCCAAATTTTTTAACCCAATCAAAGTAGGATTTCAGAAGGTCCTCAAAGGTCATTTTCCAAGTTTGAAAATAAGATAATGTCACTAAGGTTCAAATCTGGTGAATATGGGGGATTTACTACCTTGATCAAAAAGTTCCCGGAATAACCACCGTGTGGCGCTCCCATCGTTCCGATTTGAGTTCTGTTTTTTTGTTAAATTGGTACATCTGTTGTTGATATTCCCTTTAAATCTTAGTGTCATAACTTGACATTTGCAAAAGTTACGTAGCCAAGAGTACATCTATCTCTGTGTGTGTTGGCGATTTTTTACAATTGCAGAAATGGATTTAAATTTGCAACAACGAACTTGTATTAAATTTTGCGTAAAAAACGGATTTAGTGGCGCACGGACGTTGGAAATGTTGGAAAAGTGTTTCGGCAACGATTCTCTAGAAAAAACGGTCGTTTACCAGTGGCACGAGCGGTTCAGAAGTGGTCGTGAGTCAATCGAAGATGATGAACGCAGTGGCAGACCATCGACATCGAAAGTCGGTGAAAAAATTGATAAAGTAAAAGAAATGTTGGTCAATAACCGCAAATTAACCATCAGAGAAATAGCGGAGGACTTGAACATTGCCTATGGATCCGCCCAAGACATTCTGGTTAATGATTTGGGTTTCCGTCGTGTAGCAGCAAAGTTGGTGCCAAAAGACCTCAATTTCATGCAAAAAAGAGACCGTGTTGACGTCGCAAAAGACATGATTTGCGAGGCTGAATCCGATCCCACATTCATCAAAAGGATCATTACTGGAGACGAGACGTGGGTTTATGAGTACGACACGCAATCCAGACATCAGGCAAGTGAATGGCGTTCACCAAATGAGCCGAGACCAAAAAAACCACGTCGTTTTCAGTCAAAAAAGAAGGCAATGCTGACGGTTTTCATGGATTACAACGGTGTAGTGCATCATGAATTTTTGCCAGAAGGCCAGACAGTAAACAAAGAGTATTATTTGGGCGTTATGAGACGTTTCCGTGAAGCAATTCGCCGAAAGAGACCAGAAATCGTCGCACAGTGCGTCGAGACCGTCGCACAGTGCTATCATTATTCGTAATTTTTTGACGAAAAATGCAACAAATACCATCCAACAGCCACCGAATTCACCTGATTTGGCTCCCTGTGACTTCTTTCTGTTCAATCGAGTTAAAAAACCATTACGGGGAACGCGTTTTAGCAGCCGAGAGGAAGTAATGGAAAAATCGCAGGAAGCACTGATGGACATACCGAAAACCGAATATAAAAAATGTTTCGAGGATTGGATCAAGCGCTGGCATAAGTGTGTTGCAGTCGATGGGGATTACTTTGAAGGGGAAAATATAGATTTAGATGAATAAACTTGTATTTTTAATTTTCTGAATGAATTCCGGGAACTTTTTGATCAAGGTAGTAGTGATAATGTTAACTTTGATTCCATAAGGAGCTCTGTCTTGATGGAAGAGAATTTTTTTCTCTTCCAATTAAGGGCGTTTTTCTATATTTCTTTGCTCAACTGATGCTATGCATAATACTTTCTTCCATTTATTGTTTGCCCTTTTTGTAAGTAATCAATACAGATGATTCTGCACACCTAAAGAAACTGTGGCCATCACCTAGTTAGTTAGTTTATTTCAGTTTTAGCCATCTTTGGAGCCACATTGCCTTTATGAAATCACTGTTTCAAATGTTTCTTTGTCTCTAGGCTGTAATAGAGCACCAATTTTTTATTTCAAGATAAGTATCAATACAGAAACTCCTCAGGATTTCAAAAGGAAACTGCCAAACCGGTCTCAGCATTGGCCACATGATTGCACTTATTTTCTACTGAGATGTACCCAATTAACCAAGATATTTTTCACACATTTTTTGCACAAAATTGAAAACACAGTATGTTTTGATTTGCTTGTGTCTTCAACTATTTGGTGAACTTTGATTTGTCGATCAATAAAAACCAAATCATTGATTTTGTCAATTATTTTGGAGGAAGTCACTTTCACTGGATTTAAATATAGCCATGTTTAAACTCATTTACCAAATTGTAAACAGTCAGAAATACAGGAGCAGATGTGCTATGAACTTTATCTAACTCAGTTTTGATCTCTTTTGGTGTTAAGCCATTTAAATAGAAGTGTTTATTCACCTAAATAAACTATTATTTTCCATTTTTCTAGATAAACAAAAGTTTGTTGTTTCACTCAACTATATGCTGACAGTGACTACACATGTGATACTCAGGTGTAAGAAATCATGACAACGATTAAATGCAGCATAATAAAAGTAAATAATATTAAGCATTAATTAAGCATAATATTTAAGCACCTAAGTACCGCACAAATAGAAAAAAGAAGACTTTGAATTTTAACCTGGAGTAAGTTCAACTAATGAAAACTTGAATAATGGTTTTAAACTGTACATGAACTCTGTATAAACTAGCAGGAGCAAATGCTGCTATCAAAAATATAGCAAACTGGAGAATAACATATATTTAGCATTATCCAAAGGAATAAATCATTAATTATCAAAGCATAAATTTCATGATATAAACCTTGCCACCGTAAAATTGATGATGCCAACTAAACTTTTCCAAACCCCAGAGGTTAATCAAATCAATGACTAACCAAACACCCTAGTGATACACACCTGTTCATTCTCATGACCAGATACAAAGGCAAGTCTCTTGCAGAATGGGTGACCAAGGGCAACCCATTCCTTCTGAATCAATGACTGAAATCCAACAATGGATCTCCAGTTCGAGTCCAGAGTTATTTGCACCAAACTTGAAATCACTGGAGCCATATCTCTCCCATTTCCCTCTGCACAAAAAGAAAATACCAAGTATTTTAATCAATCACTTCATGAATTTGAGCATCATAATGCCATTATTTAAAAATAAAATATTTACTGGGGCCTTTGTTATGGTAAAAAAGAAAGGTGGTCTGAAACAGCAGCAGAGTATTATTGCACTGCAAAAGACATTACTCTCATGCAAACAACCATTGCTAAGAATTTTATGAGAAATGAAAATGACTCATATGTTTATAAATAAGTTAGAATTATGCCAAATCAATAAGTGAACATTCTGATATTATTGTTGCATGGAAAAATATATATACACTTGAACTTTTGTTTTGATGGCATACACACTGACACAATGAATATTATATTTACTGATAATATTTTCCCACTTAAACTTGCATAAAAATTAACTGACTACACATCTCAGATTAATAACATGATGATGGTGCTTCCCTTGCCCATGGGTTACTTCCCTGCAATAGTGCAATTCTCAACAATAGATGTACAAACAACACATCCTTGGCTTTGCCCCTGAAAATTTATAATAAGGAGGTTTTACTGTAATTTGTTGAATTGATGAATTCTTAATGTTTTCATTGCTTAGAAGCTGCAATATATAAGGTGAGGCGAATGATTTTTACATTCTGAAATTGTTGCATAGAAATGCATAATAGTGAATGAATCCATTAAAATTTACAGCTGTGGCATCTCCTGCAGTTTCTTGGAATTTATATAAGGTGAGCTTTTATAAAACACCCAAATTGCTCCATACCTTACATATAGTATAATGAATGAGGTCAATCTGTCACACAGTTAATGGAATACACTAAATTATTTCATAAAAGTCATAAAACATTTTATCAATGACTATGGGTATGAACATGAAAAAGTTTTTGAGCCACCTTGATCAATTCATCAATTCACCTTGTTCATCCACGTATACTTGGAAGTTTACATGAAACTGACAAATACAAATCATTTCCAAGTTCAAGAAACTTCGGGAGATGCCGCAACAGTAACTATTAACGGAGTCATCCGCTATGTGTGTATTATATTGCAACAATTTCAGAGAGTAAAAATCATTCGCCTTGACCGGGATTCGAACCCGGATCCCTCGATATCCGGCCGAGTGCTTTAACCAATTAAGCTACCGAGACGTCCTCTTACATTCTGAAATTTTGGGGGCTTTAAAGGAACAAGATGTTGTGACAAAATACCATACATACAATGTCACAGGCATTCGTAGTCATGCGCGAGGCGCCACAGACCACGAGGTTAAAGCCAATTTCAAACACTTAGGCTGTTCATTTCATGAAACTGCGGGAGATGCCGCAACAGTAACTATTAACGGAGTCATCCGCTGTGTTAAAGCACTCGGCCGGATATCGAGGGATGCGGGTTCGAATCACGGTCAAGGCGAATGATTTTTACTCTCTGAAATTGTTGCATCATTTCCAAGTTGTTGTATGAAAGTTTATGAACCCTAGAATGTTTGAGGGAACATGTTTACCATGGCCTCTTCTTAAAAGATCATGCAGGTTAACTATATTTCATAAATACCCAAATCTAACACCTTGAGGAAATCATGTTTCATGAGCTCAAGCCAAAAAAAGTAATTTCTATCCAGAAAGAAAGAAACGTAAAGAAAATATTTTGATGTACTTTCTTACGATGTTTGTTGTAATAAAACAAAATATCAACATGCTATTATGCATGTATCATTTGGAGAATTCTCAAAGAGAATATACAGGGCTTAATGGAGGGTCTACTGTCACATGTGGACATACAAGAGAATCTTACTGCAGCTCAAGAAGCACAATAATACACCAATGGCGTATTTCAAGAGATGTGAGAATGGTGGACATACAAGGTACCAAGGGATTGAATTCTATATGGTTAGCAAATACCAAATGAAAATAAGACTTTCAATACTTGGTTCAAAGGCATTTTTTGTACTAATTTTGAGCATTACGCCAGTGAACTGAGAGGTCTTCGCCAATTCTTACCCATGGTGGGGCATTATTTTCTTTTATTTTACATAATACTCATGACAAAGTACTTCAGTCCTAAACAGAGCATAAAAACTAAACTGATAACTAGCGCACCCAATTTAGTTTGTGTTTTTATGGACAGGTAAAAGGGTATCACAATTTTACAGCCCAAATATTACATGGTAAGAAATATTTATTTTTTTAATTCCTTTGAAATTGGCTATTCTGAATGGATTTCCCAGTTTTAGGCTTGATATGGTGAACTTCGAACAAAACAATGACCACTTGGTAAAAATTCATCTGAAGATGATATACTATACTACATCAAAACTGGTGATGTATTAATCTTATCTCATGGTTAAAATAAAAAGAGACATTTCAGGTGTGATATAGTGGAATATCATGATTAATTAAAAATTGGCAATTTTCCCAAAATAAAATTTTATTAATACGACCGGTTTCGATGTAACTACATCATCATCCACCTCCCCTCCCTCTTCCCCCATTTTCCACTACCCTCCCCTTACTTGCTTTTCAGCATATATAGTAGACAATGAGAAATGACTGTTACCAAAAGATGATGTAGTTACATCGAAACCTGTTGTATTAATAAAATTTTATTTTGTGGAAAATTGCCAATTTTTAATTAATTATCTCATGGTAATTGTTATCATTTGGTCATTGTTATGGATACTCAGAAGTTTGAATGTTCCACAAGGTGACATGGAGCCATAACCCTGGATAATCCAGATAATTCCTAGCTCCATACATGCCAAATTCCAAGAAACTGCGGGAGATACCGTAACAATAACTTTTAACGGAGATATCCACTATATGTGCATTACAATGGAACAATTTCAGTACATAAAAATCATTCACCTTGATCAGGATTTGAACCTGGAGCCCAATTAAAATAAAAAAAAAAACAAAATTTTGGAGTGCAAAAGGACACTTCGATAGCTTAACTGGCTAAAACAGTTGTTTAAAGTTGGTTTTAACCCTGTGGACTATTGTGCTTTGCACACGATTATGAACGCCTATGACATTGTACAGTACACTGTATGTAACACAACACTATGTTCCTTTAAAGCTGTGAAAATTTCAGAGTGTAAGAGGGTGCCTTGGTAGCTTAACTGGTTAAAGCACTCAGTTGGAAATCAAGGGATTTAGGTTCAAATCCTGGTCAAGGCAAATAATTTTTACACAAAAACGGTTGCATTTTAATCCATATATGCAGACTGGATTAGCCTGGGTTGATTCTATTCATATATAATACTGGGTTACATTTGGTGTGATTCTCTTTTACTGCTAAATTCAAATTTCTTACCTTGCAAAACAACTGTGATTCCTTTATCAAGTTCATTCACAACATCAGCAGCTATTTGAAGACATCCAGAGATAATGCTCAGCCATTTACTAGCTTCTATTTGGCTCATAAAATGATTATCTTGCACCCAGAACTGCCTGACTGTTTCTATAAAAAAAATAAATTTCACATCACCAGGCCATTAGAATAACTGAAATTATCTAAGCACAAATATATCACCGCAGTATTCCTCTGCTTTGAAGCAAAACTGTTTTAATGGATTTTATCAGTTGCAATGGAATTTAAGTTATTTTTGTGAATATTCTTGATAAAATATAAAGAATATTCTTGCTAAGAGATAAAAGACATATGTATCAGAGCTGTTTTTAATGAAATAGAAATATCCAATGTAAATTATTGGACACATTATCCACTGACAATCAAATTTCACAGATTACTTTGTAAAATTGTACATGAGAAACATATTACACATTTATTAAAACACCTTATTTCTTTAATGCCATTAAAAATTCCCAGTGTGAGAGGTGGAATTGGTAGAGAAAATTGGCTGAAGTGCTGAGTTCTAATCCCAGTCAAAGTGAATGCTGATTAAAATATGAAATAACCTGGTTTCTGGGTCCACATTGAAGGGTATGGTGAAAATTTCTCAGCCTGACAATAAAAGGCTGCAATTTTCAGTTAAAAAATGATTTTATATTTCAACATAATATCCCTTGACTTCAACGCACCTGGTCCAACATTTCTCCAGCATCAGTATATCTTCCCATCTATAGCCTTCTCAAATTCTTCATTGGATGCAAAGTGCTTCCCAGAAACAAATTTCTTCAAGTTTGGGAACAGATGAAAGTCTGAGGGTACTAAATCAGGACAATAGGGGAGATGGCTGAGCAAATCGTACCCCAAATCCCATAGTTTTCCCATCGCCAACACACCTTTATGAGCAGGTGTATTGTCCTGATGTAAGATGATTTTTTTTTCTTCAAGTCAGGCCTCTTCTCATGAATTTCGGCATCCAGCTGGTTAAGAAGGTTGAAGTAATATTGCTCTGCCTTTTTCAAGGTAATCAATTAACAGAATCCCTTTTGAATTCCAAAACACACTGGCCATGACCTTTCTGGCAGATGCAATCGACTTTGCTTTCTTTGGTGCTGAACCACTGGCTTTACACCACTGCTTAAACTGCTGTTTCATTTCTGGCATGTAGTGGTGGACCCATGTCTCATCCATGGTGACAAATTGCTGCAAAAAATCAGTTCCCTATTGAATTGGTCCAAACATTGGTGCGAAAATTTTTGGTGCATTTGCTTTTGATTGGCTTTGAGCAAATGTGGCACCCATCTTGCGCAGAGCTTGCACATCCCTAATTCTTTGTGCAAGATATTTCGCACCCTTTCTTCCAATATCCCCATGGCCTTAGCTATCTCATTAACCTTCACTCGCCTATCATCCAACATGATATCGTGCACCTTTCCGATGGTTTCTGACTGTCATGGGTCATCTTCGAAGGATGTGCAACTACTTTTTAACTCAGCTGCTCACTTTTTAACAGTTAACATTGAAGGAACTGAGTCCCTTTGCACTTTTGTCAACTTCAGATGAATTCCATTAGGGGTTAATCCATCCAAAATGAAGAATTTTATGACTAAGATATTCAAATTTTCCATTTTAACAAAAAACATTTAAGATGTATCTAATGCAACAATATGAGTGAATAAAATACTTGAGAGAACCAGTTGAAACCTATCTTACAAAGTAATGAGACGTGCACCCAGGCAGGAATCAAATTTTTGCTGATTGGAACACAACGCTCTGTGTCAGGCCAAGAACTTTTCACCTCACCCTCTCATACTCCTCATTTTGCATTATTCATTCTATTAATATAATCTCATGCATCACAGTGACTAGACCACAAAAAACATGTCAAAAACTGATAATTTTCTGTGATGTATGATTGGACATTTATACAATTACAGGTTAATCAGATATAGAAGAATGACAAAAGCAACACTTATATTCATTTTTTGAACACTTATTACAAATTCAGTACACTAAATAGTGGAATTTACAAAGTTTTGTACAAAGGTCTAGCCTTTTCCTCCCTATGGAGACATTCTATGAAGTCAAGCTGGAAAGTGTGAATTTCATTAACAAAGTTTGTTATTACACATCTACAATTTCTCAGTTTGGCTAACAATAGTTATATTTTACTGTGCAACTGATCAATCAAACTTCAACCATTGATAGGTTTTCGGAGTGATTAGTGTTTAGCATGCTAAGAACATTTTGAAAATATGCTTAACTTACATCAAGAAATTAAATGAATGAAATACCTTACCTGGTATACACAACTCTCGGAGTTTTATAAAACTATTTTGAACATCTTTTGGTGATGACAGGACTTGCAAATCGATGATAGTTGGCTTCTGAAGATTGGGGTGGGAGCGTCTTACTTTTTCAAGCATTATATTCTCTTGATCCCTGAAGTAAGTGATCAACTTCTCAATTATAGAAAACATTTTAAATGACATGAAATAATTTCAACATGCAGTGTTCGAATTCATTACATAGAATATTTGAGGCAGTTTAAGGAATCAGTGAGACACATCTTTAATACAGTGATACCTTGAAATAAGAGCTTATTACATTCCAGAACTCCATTCAAGTTCCACATTATTTGAGTTCCAGAACAATTTTTCCCTTTGAAAAATAGAAACAGAATTAATGTTCCTGGGTCCCACAAACTCAAATTTTTAAAATTGTTCAAACAGTAAATACAGAGGACGTAATGGTAAAATTTAAACTAACAATCATAGTATTTCAATAAAAATATAAATTAATGAAATTATAAATACAAAAGCATTCTTTTCCTAAAAATTAGAAACAGAATTAATGTTCCTGGGTCCCACAAACTCAAATTTTTAAAATTATTCAAACAGTAAATACAGAGGACGTAATGGTAAAATTTAAACTAACAATCATAGTATTTCAATAAAAATATAAATTAATGAAATTATAAATACAAAAGCATTCTTTTCCTAAAAATTTGTGATATGATGCATGGGTAAGTCAGAGGAGGAGGAAAATGGTTAATCCTTGAAAGGCAAGTCATTTTCAGTAATAACATTAGGTTGTTTTACCTTTGACAAATTCCAAGAAATATTTTTACACTCTGAAATTGTTGCATTGAAATAACATTACATCACTGGGATTCTGGTGCAGCTGCATTTGCCGACCAAGTCATCTTTTAATTCTGGAGGATGCACCAGAGAATTGTCCAGGATAAGGAGAGCTTCATTGGAAGAGTTTTCTTCCGCAGATTAGCTTTTACTAAATGAGCAAGCACCTAGTTTATAATTCAACAAAAAACTGCCGGGTAACCCACACATTCACATTTAATCTCCACATAACAATACGATTGCTCTCAATAATGTTGTTCTTCTTAAAGACTTGTGGATTCTCTGAATGACACATGAGCAGAGTTTTGATTTTTCAGTCCCCACCAACAGAACTAGTACACCGCCCAAGGTATCTTTTTCCAAAAGAGCCCTCTTTCATCACAACTAAACATTTGGTTTGGAACATGCTCTTCAGCATTCATAAACTTCTCAAAACAAAAACTCTTCTCCTGTTTCCAAATTAGAACTGGCAGCCTCTTCCTTATAATCTACCTTTGAATCCCTATGGATCCCAGTCCTCTTACAGTTTTTGAACCAGCCTCTACTAGCTCTTAACTCCTCCTTTTGAGAATTAGGCATTACTTTAATTGAATCATCATGGAACATATTGACTATCTCACAAATAATTGTCTTCCAAATCACATTAACACCTAACTATTTTTCACTAATCCAAGAAAAGAGTAGTTCACTGTAGCTTCTGAGAACAAACTGAATGACAAAGCAAATATATGGCCCGAGCTCACAGGAAACACACACAAACAATGTGCTGAGCTACTAGTACTGGGCATAACTTTGTGGAATTGTTTCATTCTGATACAATATTCAGTGATGACTCTTTCCCTTTGTACACTGCTAGTCTTCCCTCCTCTCTCATTACACACTAACGTTTCTCTCCCTTCTCCACCTTGAATGAATATTTATACCTGACTGCACCTACAATATTTCTGCTGATTTTTGCATCTGATTATGCTGATGTGAAAAAAACCTAGGTTGTGTGTAATTAAGTTGTAAAGGAAACCTAAGGTGACCATTTCATTATTTCAGCATAGATTTCATGCTGGTATTTGGAATTCTGAGGTGAAATGTTTTTAATTCAATTTTGGAATTGTTAATTCATTGCTAGCACAATCCGAATTCTCTGCAAACTGGAAAAAGATGCTTTTATGTCCTGTAAAGAAATTTAAAAACTCTAGGTCACCCACAGAGTTTCATCCAATATCTATTTTTGCGTGACATCAAAACTTACAAAGAGAACAGTCTTCCGCCATGTTGATGAAAATATAATCCTGAGTGAGTATTTTGAACCCTTCCAATCCAATTCTCGACCGGGCTTCAGAGTATCTAGACTGTTTTGCTGAAAGTTACTGTTCCGAGGGAAATTGAAAATTGCATGGTTACTTTCCTGTTCCTGTTTGACTGCAGTAAAGCCTTAGTAAGGTACACCAACAACTTCTTATTAAAAAAATGAAGAAATATAATTTCCTTGTTCAGTGGTTTCATTCCTATCTTTCTGGTAGGATTCATTTTGAACTTAACTTTGTACTTTGTCTATTTCTACAACATTATATTTTTACACGACTATGGCTTCAACGATTAATACCATATTCAGGTACAAATACAAAATATTCACAATGAAAAAGATTTGAGGGGTCCCTCAACTTTCTAGATTTGACAATATCAAGGGAATACGAGAAGTTTAACTTCTCTATTATTAGACAAGACAACTTCACTGACCAAACCATTCACGTATCATTCTGACATCAAACTTTCCACCTACCATTCCATATTCCACAGTTTACTAACAATTCCTATGTCCCAATGGCAATTTTCATAAAGAATTAAACATTATAAAACAAATTGAAATTAGAAATGGATATCAAGCCCAAATGATTGACAGACACTACAGGAAAAAAGGGAAAAGGCTTTTCAGAGTCTCAATATTAGAATCACTTTCTATAACAATTGTAATCTAAGAAATCTCTCTAAATTTGAAGACATAACATTGAAGTTTAAACTGGAGTCGAGTATATAAACTCAAGTGTGAGTCCTCAGCTGTATATATTGGGCAGACTGGCAAAAAGTTAAGGGGAGATTACAAGAACACATTGCCTGTTTCAAATGCAGGAATTCAAATTCAAACTTTGCAAAGCACCTTGTGGATAATGGTCATGATAGTGATTTTTCCCTGGAAATTTTACAATTGTGTACACACAGATTTTGAAATTGTAAACGACCTTTTGAATGCTTCTTGCCCTATCCTCCTCAACCTCTCTCTCTTCCATATACCTTCATACCCTCCCTTTTCTTCTACTTTCCAACCCTTCAAACACACCCTCTCCCATCCTCCAGCACTGCAGGCATTCAACTCTGAAGACACTAGCTCTATGGACTTCCTGTATCTGCCTCCCACAATCCAGACCCATGACTCATCCCCCTCACACAACCATCACAACCCTACCCCCCTCCTGCCCTCTACACTTCTACAGTGCATTACCCCTCCCCTTATTTTTGTATGTAAGTGCCTCTCAATTTGTATTCGTACCTGATGTTAATTTTTGAAACCATGGTAGTTTAAAAATATATTATTGTGGTAACATACAAAATATGAAATTTCATGGGAATCAGAATGGTGTGGAGGCTTCCCACTGAGAAGGCCCGGGTTCAAGCCTGGAGATAACAAATATTTTCCAGTGGTATCCCGATCCCTACTTGAGGTGCTTTACGGAGAGCGCTTTGAGTCAGTAGGACGTCCATTGGATGGGAAATTAAACTGCGGACCCCTTGGCACCTTTCGACAAGAGTAGGCTAATGCCAACACAGGGTTTCTCTCCACCCTTCCTTTCCTATCCATCCCTAATAGCACAAATGACCTTTGCTGTCAGTCGCCTACTCCAACAAAACTACAACTATGAAGTTTTATTCCAAATAAATAGTAGCAAATTCCATAAAACCACACCAGAAAACATCAACCTTTATGGCAGAATTCCAGTGGTTATGGATCCTGATAATCATGCAACCATGTCTCCTTTAGAAATTAACTGCTTTCTCCTTATGGTCATTCCTTGTACCCTAACCATAGCCCTCTACTTCAATACCATCTTTCCCTTCACCCACTAGTGCTTCAACACCCATCAATAACAGATGTTTCCTTCCAAGAATATCCACAAATATTTTCTGTAATCCATTGTATACTATGTGGACTTCTTTCTCCTTATGATTGCTTAGCGGCATGTAGAAATGAAATGTAACTAAGTTCTTTGGTTCTGCTTTTACTTCTCATCACCCCAAAGAATCTATGAATTCAATAGAAAGTGGAAACAGATCAACAGATGAGATGAATTTTAGCCTTCAGAAGAATGAAATCTCATCAGACTTGAAATCATAAGGCAGCTCAACTTCTTGTCACTACCAACTTACTGTAATGCAAAGAGAGACTGCACTTTACAAAATTTCTTAGGTTATGTGCAGGACTAATTTAAGTGGGAAAACCTCACTGCATGCCTATTTCTCCAACATGGCCATGCCATACCAAATCTCGGTGGTGATGTCACTGACCAAGAGTGATTGACATATTCCCTCTTTCTTCCTAATTTTGCTGACAGACATTGAATCAAGATGACACAGGCCTGCTTGAAATTGGTCAACTGAGCACTAGTGTATTTAAGGCTTCATTGTTTATGTATTGAGGGTTAACAGAGAGTTGATTTTTATCAGCATTCTTAGGTCTTATTGGCAACAGAATGGGTGATTTGGAGTTATGCACGGGCAGGTAAGACAAAATGCCCTGATAAAAGATTTGGTGTTTTCCCGGCGTATCAGCTGCGTAAATTCTTCTCGGGTCCTCCACCAGGTTATATCGTCCATCTCGGCCGACATTTCGATGTCTGACTCGGTCATCGAAACGTCGGCCGAGATGGATGATATAACCCGGTGGAGGACTCGAGAAGAATTTACACAAAATGCACTGAATTTATTGCATTCTCTGCGACAACATTTCAATGTTAGAAGAGAAATCACTAAATGAAAAGTGCAACCAGAACCAGACATAGGTGAGAGTGAATAAATGAAGGCCCATGAGGAAGTGAAAGTGAGGAAAGAATTATAACATATTATATGAATTGCTGTAATCTCCAATGTTAGCTTTTTAAAAGCAAAATTAAAGGAGAAGAATGAATAACTCATCATAGCAATTTCCCACTTGATAAAATTTATTTTACGACCGGGTTTCGATGTATTACATCATCATTAGGTCAGCAGGGCACCTGATGATGATGTAATACATTGAAACCCAGTCGTAAAATAAATCTTATTAAGTGACAAAGTGCTACGATCAGTTATTCATTAGGTTTGACTTCCACCACATCCCACCTGAAGCTACTTAAGGGAAAAGAAATTTAAGACTTATAGACATGTATATGAACGTGAAGCAACAAGCACACTATATTTTGATGATGGTACACTTAGGTTGACCTATTAGCAAAGAACAAAGACCCAATAAGAATATTGGCCTCTGCGGAGAATGTGATGAAAAGATACAACTTCCAGAACAATGGAAACTAAAAAAATGTAACTTTTTTTACAGAAGACAACATCAACATGAAACTAGTTACCTGGGAGGCACCATCACCAACGACGGAAGAAGCAAAAGAGTGAGCAGAATAGACCAGGCAAAGAAGAAGACATTCTACCAGAAGGAAAGTCTAAGAACAGCTAACAGGATAAACCTGGAAGTGAGGAAATGTTTCATTAATCCATAAATGAAGTAAACATTTCCATGTGATTGAGGAGTAGACAATTTGAGGAGAAGAACTGTAGTTAAACAGATAAATGGAAAAATAAAAGGGTTAAGAGAGAGAATATTCAACAAGTAGATCCTACAAATGGAATGAGTGATTTTGACTTCACTTTGTGGAACTACTTCATTGCTGGAATAATATACACTTGGCAAGTTCCCATTAATAAGAACTTGTTCTCAAGACTTAGGTTTTGACACCTTTGGCCATATGTTCACTTCAACTACTACACAGAAGAGAAGATGAAAGTATTCTTCAAAATTTGGAATGGAAAGGGAGAGCAACTCAATCATACTAAAAGAGACTAAATCAAAGAGCTAAAATTAGTGACTGAATGGATTACCTGACTGAAATAATAAGAAGGTATTAATCTGTACTATTTTTCCACCTTGATTCATAAAAACCCAAAGCAACTTAACTTCTTTTCTCTAGTTCAAAGTTGATGTCATTTAACTCCCATGCTTCTATCCTAACAATGGATTCTTTATCTCTACTGCTGTAGACTTAATACTACAAAGGTTTAATGTGAATACGACAATGGCGAGCTAGCCTTTGCAATGGGTATTAAACCAATCAAAAGGGTAAATTGTAGATTTGATAGGATTCATTAGCTATATATCAACTGACTATTTGTTTTGAGATCACTATACACAGCAATAATGAGACCAAGCACTATGAACACTAAATGACCACTATACTGTAGTCAAAAATAATATGGAAAAAAGGTGTGAAGAGCAAACTGAACCAGAAGCCAGAATAAGCTTGAGAGAGGCAATGAGAACAGTCCTGATCATTTTGATGGAGAGCCTCCTTGATTTGATTCCAATGGTCAATGAGGAAGAAAGGCCCGTAATTACAGCAACCTTTTGTTTTAATTATAAAGGGTAGAGGTATGGTAGAAAGGAACTATTTCAGGTCACAGAAAAACATGGACATATTTCAAGAAGCCACACCCCATCAATGAAAGGAGTGTTAAGAAAAGTTAGGGAAGTGGAACTCAACAGCCCCATGATGCAAAACCCACCTTCCATACCAAGAAAAGGGATGGCAAAGAGGAAAAGAAAGCATTCCAGGGGAGTAGGATGAGAGAGGGGCTGATGCATGGCAAGTCGGAGGTGGAACAACAGGGATTATGATTAAAATTCAGATTTACACAGGTGCAACAGAATGTCTCTGATATTCAGTAAAAATTCACTGCAAAGTTATGGGGAGGAAAATAATAGGCATTTGATGGTTTCTGGCTCAACTTTGTGGAAGCTCATGTTCATTAAATGAAGAACACAATGTATTTTTCCACTGTTCTTTATTTTGGTACTACTAGTTTCAACGCTTAGGCATAATCATCAGGTACAAATTACTTAACTTGCGATCCATTTATATGCCATTCTTGTGGGGGAAGGGGGGAAGGAGAGGGGGGGAAAGTGGAGGGGTTGTGATTGGCATTGATGGGTAGGAGGAGAGGGGTGTTAAGCATCAGGAAAGGCAATTAGTTGAGGTTCATAGTGGGGAGGGGTGACGGGTAGTCAGGTCTTTCCGTTAAGGTAAGGGATGCTTCCAGGATTGGAGAGAGGTATTCAAACAATAAATCATTGACCAAATGACCCTTTTTTCAAATTCTTCCCACTTATCAATCCTCTTTCCTTTGTCCATTTGGTGTATCAGTTCTGGGTTGAAATCACTCCCATGATTTTCTTCCAACAGATGCTTGGCAAAGTGAGATTGCGTGAGGCCATTTTTCCTAAAACAGCGTTCATGTTCCTCCCCTCATGTTTTTAATGATCTCCCTGCTTGGCCTATGTAGATAGCACTACAGTCCTTACAAGTTAACACATAAATGCCACTTATTTTGTTTTGAAATAAAAAGCGGATAACTTTTGAGATATATGATGGTGGGAGTTGAAGGGGATGACGTGTTTTGCGATGGTGCTTTTACGAAAAATTACAAATTCAAAACCCCATCCCTTTTTCGACACTGTGATATCTAGAAAATTGAGTTTCCCATTATGTTCTTTCTCACAGGTAAAATTGATTTCTTTACATTGAGAATTTTAGGTGTTCACAAAATAGTCTCATTGTCTTTCAGTGTCTGCCCATATTCGTTACATAGACAATATCTTTGCAAACCATCATTCGCATGCATCTTGTTCACTCTAAGCTTCTGGACGTAATCTGTATGATTCAGTAGCAGTTTTCTTCAAATGAAAACAAAAATTAATGCCACCGGTGAATGCTCATTCTTTGGTATAAATTTTGACACACAAGGGTAGTCCCAGAAGTAGCGGACTCAACAAAGAAAACACAAAAATTTTGAAAAAAAAAAGTATTTATTTTTCAACATAATCTCCTTTCAGCTCTATATACTTTTCCCAGTGATGTTCAATAAGTTTGATACCCTTATTATTATATAATAAGAACTGTATTGCTCCTCAAATAGCCATTAACTGCTGATATCAGTTCTTCACGGTTGGAAAATCTTTGACCACCGAGCCATTTTTTTCAAAGTTGCGAATAGAAAATAATCCAAGGGGGCTCTATGCCATTAGGGTGCATTAGGTAGCAATTCTAACTTTAATTCATGAATTTTTGCCATTGCAATAACGGATTTGTAAGCTGGTGCATTGTCTTGATGAAAAAACACTTTCTTCTTAGTCAAATGTGGCTGCTTTTGCTTTATTTCTGTGCCCAAACATTGCAATAAGTTCGCATAATACTTGCTATTGATAGTTTTTCCTTTTTCAAGATAGTCAATGAAAATTATCCCATGCACATCCCAAAAAACTGACGTCGTAACCTTATCTCGGCAGATGAAACAGTCTTTGCCTTCTTTAGAGCCGGTACTCCATTTTGAATCCATTGTTTTGATTATTCTTTTGTCTCGAGTGTGAAGCAATGGACCATGTTTCATCCATGGTTATGAAATGGTGCAAAAATTCTACTTTGTTGCTGTGAAACTTCGCTAAACCCTCAAATGAAACATCTTCATGACACTGGTTTTGCTTGGATGTAGGCAAATGCGGCACCCATCTTACACACGGCTTCCTCATGTCCAAATTTTCAGTTAATATCCAATGTACCACACTTTTTGAAATGCGTACTATGTTTGCTAGCGTGCGTACTTTCAGTTGATGATCAGCCAGCATCACTTTGTGGATTTTCTTCACCATTTCTGGAGTCGTCACCTGATCTGGTCGACCAATGTGATGCTCATCTCATCATATGGCTGTTTAAACTCTGCTACCCAATATTTTAATGTTGTAAACGAAGGGACAGACTCACCCAGAGTAGAATCCAGTTCAGCTTTTATATTGGTTGGGTTGAAGCATTTCAAATAAAATTATCGTAACATATAATGATGACTAATTTTCTTCATTTTCACAAATTCACTGAAAACATTCACTATTGATTGTTGCCAAACAAATACTAAACAATGTGGCATCTTCAAACTTGAAACATACCTGTATGCTTTATAGATTGTGTACTTTCTAATACAGTGATATTTTTCAAACAACTACCACCCTTTTAGGTCAGGCCAGGTGCTTATGGGACCACCCTCGTATTAAACACTTCAATTTATAATTCATATGCGTCGGACAGTTTTTGATGGCACAAAAAAATGGTGCAAGTGTCTAATCTTTATACCAAAAATTGCTGAAAAAAAGTCTGAAATCTGGATTTTACATTTGTGTACCTGGTATTATCCAGTACAGTGGCACCTCACACAATGAATACATTATGTTCCAGAATCTTTCTCTTTAACCCTAGAACGGTAACGCTATTTTTTTTTACCTATTCACGTATCGCAGGGTGAAAAAACACCCCCAATTTTCAAGGGCCAGTATTTCGGGCCCAGTATGACTTTGAGGGTTCCATGAGGGTTCATTTTTTTCCTCTTTTGATCAAAAATCAAGGGAGCTAAATAGTTTTGGCCAAAAGTTTGAAGGGTCTGGGAAAATCGACCAAGAAGAGGGTCGTAAACGTAAACCGTTTCTTTTTGCCGTGAGATTTCAACTGGTCTGGGATGTTTCTTCGCCTAGCGTTCCCGTTCTAGGGTTAAGTAAAACACTTTTCACTATATAAATTAATGCATTCCATGCTGAAAAAAATAAATTAGGTTCAAGGTTTTTTCAAAGAATATTATATACACATTATTTAGGATCATGAATTATCTTCATGTTTTCTCCTTTTGCAGCATGAATTAACCTGGAATGCAAACTCGATTTGTAGAAAACAAAAATACATCCAAATAATAAATTTATATTTATGATACATTACTATTTCTTTTTTACTAGAACTCTCTCCAGAGGCATTTGCTTTTACTGATGCTTCAACATTTTGTTCACATAAAACTTAAGGAAAAAAAAACTCATCTCATCACATTCAAAAACCTGTAGCGGAGGTAATAACCCTTAGAATCTACAAGCCTCTTGAAGTCACCAATTAAATTCTCTACTGCCTTCGAGTCGGAGCTTGCTGCTTCACCATGCTGCACTATGGATGTCAATTATTCCTGTAGTGGTAGTTTTTAGGGGAGGCATCAGCTAAGGTCATTTGTGCCATTACTGATGGATGGGAAAGGAGGGAAGGGTGAAGAGAAACCTGGCATCAGCATTAGCCTCCTCTCAAAGAAAGGCACCAAGGTGTCTGTAGTTTAATGTCCCATCCAATGGACAGAGTATTCATTCAAAGTGCCTCTCCACAAAGCACCTCATGCAGGCATTAAATGTAGTGGGAAGTCGATGGAATAGGGAACGTTGAGAGACTGAGAGATGGAAATTAGGAATCTGCAACAGACTCAAGTTGGCCGAGGGGGAACATGAATTGAGAATAGAGGAAGAAGGTACGGAGAGTTCCGTTAAAGATGCTATGTAAGAATTTCATATCACATATTAACCGACGGCGGTGGAGAAGGGAAATACCAAGGGATGAGAGAGTGAAGTCCCAGGTTGTATTTTTGAGAGAAGGGATGCGAAAACAGGAAATAGCAATAGAGAAATTAAGAGGTCTGTTGAGTAACTCTAAAGAAGTTGGGGAGGCAGTTGACCAGATTGGTGAACAGTATTCTAAAATTGGGAGGACACAACCAAAAAACACCGTCCTAAGTGCAAGAGGATCACGAACGTCAGTGTGGCGGTAAAGTAGGCCGACTATTGCCATCGTTTTCCCAATAATACTTTGAACGTGCTTGCGAAAGGTGAGCTTTGCGTCAAAAATTACACCTAAATTGCAATAAGAACTGACAGATGGCATAGGGCTGTTCGAAAGAGTGTATGAAAGCGAAAGTGGTTTGAGCTTTAAAGAGAAGGTCATAATAGCTGATTTGGAGGGATTAATGCATAACTAACAATCAGAGCACCACGCAGTGACAGAATTAAAAGCAGATTGTAGGGAAACAGCATAAGATGTGTAATCAATCTGTTTGAAAATGTTGCAGTCATCTGCGTAAGCAAAACATTGCATCCAAGGCGGACAACATTGTCAATAATGTCATCCAAGTAAAGTGATAAGAGGATAGGACCAAGGACACTGTCCTGTGGTACCCCAGACGTTACAGAAAGAAGAGTGAAGGAATAGCCATCAATAAGAACACGATGTTTGTGAGAGCTGAGAAAGCTGCGGATTAAAGAAAGAAAAAGGCCATGTATGTTGTACCGATGTTTGAGTTTATGAACAAGTAGAGAGTGGTTAATGGAATCAAATGCTTTCGAGAAGTCAATATAGCAAACATCCAATTGTGAGTTAAGCTCAAAAGAATTTGTGATATGGCGGTGTAGAACAGCCAGATTAATGAGACATGATCCACCGGGGAGAAAGCCATGCTGATGGGGAGATATGTATGGGAGGGTGAAGTGAAGAAGACGATCATGAATGATACGCTCGAAGAAATGAATTTAGTTCAGTTTAGTTTAGTAGAATAAAATGATTTTAGTTTTCACACCTACAGCTATTTTTATTCTCTTATGACCGCTTACTTATGGCTCTTTCTTTGGGGACATTTTCTCATGGGTTATTAAACTTTGCAAAAAAATTACAAATAATATGTCTGAACACAAGTATGGAAAATGGGAGATCACTAGAGACTCTAATATGTTAGTGGAGTGAGTGCTACACATAAACTGAAGCAGCAGACATACAATACGTCTGGGAAACTCACTCTCCTCATCACTCATTATACAAAAAATTTCTCTTAAGATAATAATTTTTTGAAAAATGTTTTTCCTTGTTATGCTAATTACTCACTATGTGAGGTACTTGTTTAATGAGGTTCCACAGTATTTGTTTTGCCAGGAATGAGAATTTAGAAAAGTCCTACTTCACTTCCATTGAAAAATAATGTGGGTGTTATACCATTAAATATCTTCTTCTGATCTGGATTCTAACTTTGGCAGCCATCCATGTATTTCCTGTACTAAAAGTTGGTCAGAACACATTTTTAATCTCAATTTTTACCTCTTATTGATGAACCTCTGCTGTCAAAATCAAACAAAAAGGGTGGGGATTCTGGGATAACCCTTATTATGCTATCAGTATAAGAAACTAATGTTGAGGTAAAAAAGTAGCACCTAATCCTAATAATGTGTAACGGAAAACGTATTAAGCAAGAATTCATAACTTTTATTCATCTGGTCCAACTTTCTCAATTCAATTTTAATATATTTGTGTAACCATTCTATCTGCAAAAGGAATTTCTGTAAAGCTAACAGTTTCAGGCTTAACTTTGTGGAATTCCTTCATGGTGAGGGTAAAAAATAAGGAAAACTTTCCACTTCCACGCACTTTTAAAACACCACGACCGTCGTTTCGATGCTGCGCATCATCATCAGGTCAGCACCTCCCACCTGATGATGATGATGCGCAGCATCAAAACCATGGTCGTATTGCATTAAAAGTGGGTGAACGTGTAGAGTTTTCCTTATTTTTTACCCTCACTAGTAATTTAAATGATATAAAAAGTAGTTTCAACGTACCTCTCGGTGATATTTGGATCAAGATCCCCCATCCGAAGGAGAGCAGCACCTTTAGGAGAACCCCAGCACCACACAGGAGGAAAATTTCCTTGGAAGTCCTTTGATGCTTTTGCATACACCTCATCGCTGACTTCTGATGGGATTATGATGTACTGGGGAAGACTCCACAAAAAAATACATGGTAAATTAGTGTACTATCATTTATCATAAACACGAGTAAAGTGATAGTATACTTATGTTTGCTAATTCACTATAAAAAAAGGAATGGACATATCCAGAACAGGCAGATTCCAGACATTAGCTCAATAAGCTTCATAGTGTTGATCTATGCCACTTCAGCCGAACCATGAAATCATCTGACCTGAAATTCCATGAAATTCACTGTAACCCATAGCGAGGACAGAAAAATAATAAAATAATTCATTTAGTTTTCATAATTTTTCAGAGATGAGTAAGAAAATGGGAGAGTGAAAATTATAAATCCACACATATATGACAAAGGTAGGATTAATTTTAAAAGTATTGAAATAATGTAGGAATTTATTGAAAACTGAGACATTGTAACAATATGATAGAAATGGCCACTTCTTTGAGCTCACAAAAGTCTACAACATGTTTGACATGATGGCCAGAGACAGAGGAGACAGATGATGGCCAGAAAATTACTCCTGTGGACAAGATTCTCACCATATGCCATACTTGCGAAATAACCATAAACATAAAGTAATCAACCCGAAGGTCGGTTTAGTATGTGATCACCCATGTACTAAGCCTGACGGCGCGTGAATATTCACACATCAGGGTAGGGGGGCCAGTTCCTTTCCCTGTGCTGGTTATGGTTTCCCAGGAAGATCTGGTACCCGAAAAATCAACTAGCTTGGGTGGAGCTGCAGGTGCCCAGAGTGCCTTGCCCGGGAATCGAACCCGGGACCCTCTGGTCAGTAGTCCAACGCTCTACCCACTGCACTACCACGACCCAAACTTGCTATGTATGGTTCCTATTGTATGAATATTTTCCACATTATGCAATATTAAAACTATTCAGTAGAAATACACTTAATAAAATAAACAATAGCACCCACTGGCCATGATGACCTTGAGAGAAAGGAATGTCATTTCACTCCACTCTACAAAGCCAGAGGAAAAACAAGCTTGACAACCAAAGCTGGCAAATGGCCACAAAATGCCATAGGTAGTGATGGCTTTTTCAACCACTGCCACAGGGAGTGTGAGCACCACTGATAGCAAGTCAGTCAAGGGTTGAGTCCCTGATTAATAAGACACTTTGATGTCTACATCACCCAGTTGAAACTGGTGGCTCATTGGACAGAGGAAATACCCTCAACTGACAGGTACTAATGGATAAAATTTATATTAAATTATTACTTGGGAGACATCCTAAAATTCTGATTTACAGTAGATATTCTCCAACCAAGGCACTTGGCTCTCTGCAACTCAGCTGACCAGTCATGTTGATCTTGAAACAGACATACATCATGAGGGCAATGATATGAAGGCTCCCTGAAAAGATAAAAAGATATCTTGGAATAGAAAATGCAAAAAAAAAACTACGTTACTTTGGTGTTAAAATATATCTCACCGATAATCATAAGCAAATAGTAACTGATGTCGAGCTGGAAATGCATGGTGGAGTATTGCATTAGTTACACTCTTCCCTTGCCCCAATGGGGAAAACTTGAATATAAATGTTTGAACTTTCATATTCTGTAAAAGAGGAAAAAATTATACCACAAAAGTGACCACAAGTTATTTTTTTTCATATGAAAATCCAGATAAATTTACACAATATAAAAACATACCTTGCACACTATTTGCAATCCTTTGACCTTCCCATTTAAATTGATTCGTGGCAATAATCTTCTCTTTTTACCCCCAATTATTTGATAAACAATATCAACATTTGACAAACTAACCTCATGCTCTCCAAGTAAAAGATTTTGCTGGTATCCACATTCCTGGAACCCAAAAGATGAAAAGAGTCAACAATTGACAAAATAAAGGAATACTAGTAAAGACTTAAACTTCGTCACAATTATGCCATACAATAAAATGCATAATAAAATACCCACATTGCATAAGCAAACTTAATTAAGTTAAAAACATCATGTGCAATCTTAGTAGTTATTGAGAATTTCCTATGTTACACAATATCTTGGTTGATCATGAAACATTAGTGAACACCTTCAGTCTTCAATAAAAAAAGGTAAAACATTTCAAGAATGTTTTTACCTTTAGAACATCTAAGGAATACAGTCATTCCTCAAGGACACAACACAGAAGAGGACATTACGGCAATACCCAAGTTGGATCACCCTATGATAGAAATATCCTAAGTGAGCATAGAAAAAAATATAATTTGCTCACATTCGTGACATATGGGGTAAAATAAATTATAACCTAGGAAAGTATTATGGTCCTGGGGAGAATTTAATAGTTGAATATCACTTTTGACAGTTAATTATAGCTTTGGTATCAGCTTAAATACTTCAAATTGAAAATTGATTAACCTGGTTGGAAAGATAAGGAGGAACAAAAAATATTCAATCTACATTTTTCCATAACAACACTAAACAATGGCTTTCTTCAATATTTGGTTTTAGAAAAAAATCAACATTGGTTTCCTTCATTCCTAAAAATATATAAGTATTACAAACTAAGAGAGAAATTGACTCCCTAGATAAACTAATTTAGGAGAACATGAGTAAGAGAAATTATTATTACATGCTAAAACTTTACATTATTCATCTTCTATAGCATACTTACATATTTATTAGATACATCTGTGGTGATGAAAGATATCTTGAAATTGGTAATGGTTAAAGTTCCTGATATTCCTTGTTTATTGTTGCTAAATGGCGTTAACATTAACACATTTTGGGCTTTTGTAACAAACAATTCACCTGCAAGATAAAATTATTAAATAATATGAATCACAAAATGTACACCTTATTTGAGGACTTTGAAGCAGTTTTTCACACCAATTAGACATTCTTATTGTTATTGTCCTACAGTTATGGCACATGTGATACTGTATCTGTACTATCAATAAAACATGAACTTGTTCAAGGCAAAAACTAATGTGTTTAAACAACGGCCTTTACCATGTGGATTGTTATGCTGTGAGCACAACTATGATTACTTTGTGGCACTGTATACCTGGTGATTCATCAGAACATCTTTCGTGAAAAGGTGAAATCGAGCTTCTTATGACCTTTTTAAGAATAACTACAGTGTCTGATCAATTGCAAGGGATTAACTTTCCCTGTAAATCACCACATGGAGCTCAATATTCCCCACTTTTTTTCCTTTTACAGTGTTGAAAAACCCTTGAAGCTTAAGGAAAAACTATTTCATATAGACATCTCTTTAAGAAGCTGTTTAAAGTTAACTTTGAAAGAGACCTCATCTCAGTTCCTTAGTTGGCTTTAAAAACTGAGCCAGAAATCAAGAGATTAAGGGTTAAAGCCATAATTAAATTATTTATTTACCCACTCTGGCATTTCTAGTATTAGAGGACACATCAATAGGTGCCTCCCCTGAAGTTCCTGGTGTGGCATTTCCTATAGCCTCAGATTTTTTGAGAACTTACTTGTTTAACTCGGAGTAATGCAGGATTACAGATTACATGTAATAAGAAAAATGGGAAACTGAGCAAAATCATGTGTGTAAATTGTAATGATGTTTACTATAATTGACAGGGAAATGTATTCCTGTTAACCTGAGGCAATATAGCTTTAACACTCAATGTTTCAAGAAGCAGGGAAAACCACAATTATGGGAAATATTCTCATCTTAACTTAGCCACCAGATTATGCCTGATGTGTGCATGCACATACAACTTAAGTCTTCACTGTCCAGGGGAGGCAGTAGAAGAGTGGTGCAAAGCAATTGTAAATTCACTGCCTACCTGGGTGACAGTGGAGTACTTACAGCATCATTAAGAGTTTGCTACAGTCATGCGAGATACCATGATTATGAGGTGAGGTAAATGTTTGCTTCCTCATAATCATCAGAATTCCCTGCCATGTGCACAAAAGAGCTGATTTTGTACATCTCTGCAGCTGGCTCTCCTCTGGTGATATGATTTACAATAGGAATGCCTTGGGTACAATTGCAAAATATAACAAAACACCTTATCTGGTGTATTAAATTATTGACTGATTGAGGCCTGAAAATGTGTTTGTTTCAAATACAACTTGACCTTAAGCTTTTGGGACCAATTAAGTATTACTGCTCCCATTTGTTGTTTCACATGCTTAGTGAAAGACTGCGTGCAGGATGAGAGCATGTTCTCATCCATGCAACTAATTAAAAAAATCTGATAAATTTCTTCACAAAATCAAATGAAATGTTCTTTTGAATGAGACTAGATAATCCAATGCACAAAGTACCTTTTCACCAAAGAAGCTTTATTATTATTAAGAGATTTTCACCATAACAGACTTGCCAATGTGGTTTGATTTCGAGTAAAAAAAGCCTCAGACTCCCTATAGAAAGAAAGAATCTTGACAAAATCTGCACGTGTTATAGTACAGTATAGTTTTGGTATATCGTGCAATATGCATGATGCTGTTGGTGTATTTTAGGAGCAAAAAATTTAAATGAAGACTATTAAACATACAAACCAGTAGACACTTTTGCCGAATACAAATGATCGCAGGTGAAACCCCCGCAAAAAACTGCAAATGACTGAAGAATGTGGCAACTCACCTAATTACGAATTAAATCGTGCATATTCAAAGTGAAATATGATTGAAAACTAATTTCAATATTTTATAGGCATACAAGTTGCATTAAGAACTAATGACCAACATTTTGAACGCAATCTATTCGATTCATATAAACTTTAAGTAAACTTAAGACATTTAAATTTTAAACTCCTGGGCCACATTTCGTAAAATGAGAGCAAAACGAAAGGATCCGCATTCGCACCGGGGAACTTTCCCCCCAGTTCGAATAGTATTAAACCAACCAGTCGACAGATGTTAAAATAAACAAATATATATTAGGCATTCGCAAACCTGCAGAGGTAGCACCTGGACGCATAATTGTATAAATCTCTAGCATTACGTAAGGCACTTTACGGTGCATCATGAACCGAGGCAATTTGATAAACACAAATAATACATACTTTTATGAATCAAGGAAAATGAAACATAGGTACCTGGTAACAACTTTGGCACGAGAGCATCCTCAATCGAGTCATTTCTCTCCCCACCGACTTCCTGCAAATATGACACGAAAATGACAAATTAACCCAATCGAATAACAAGTTCCATCGAAACTGCCAATTCACGGTTTTTCCTAATGATATGTCACCATGGGCTATTTTTACCATGACACTACCCAAAGGGGAAGCATACGATAAATAAATGAGCTTAATTAGAGTATGCAGTTCAGCTAGCATACAAAACTCACCCGGAGTTCAATTTCTTCTACGTCAACATAGCTACGAAAGGTCTCCGAAACTTTGTTATCATTCATTTCCGACGCCGGAAACTGACAACATTATCTTTAAACTCCAATTCAGGGTGTTCTTTTATGGACAAATACCAAAAAGTAAAGATTAAGAGTTATACGACAACTTAGAAAATACATTACGCCATTCATTTGCCGAAGAGAATGGTGCATCATGGTGTATTCTATTTCGATTGTCATTTTATTGCAATAAAAGACAGACATTAGGCGTGTATGTCGTTCAACTAAGGTTGGATAATAACATTGATTATTATTGGTGTGTGAAGCATCACTAATAATTTATTTTAAGTTTCACGTAATACGTGACACGCAAGAAATTGATATTGTGGAATGTCTTGTATTTCAGTTGCGTCGTCTTCGACGAGATATGAAAATATTATCATTGAATTGCTATGACTAAATTTTTCAATTACATTTGTCTTGAGACGAAAATAGGCCTAATAAATGAAGAAATTTTAATCATTAGCCTACATTAAGAAGGGGATTGTGGTTTTATATGAAAATAAACGAATCCTTAAATTGTGGGTTGGCTAATTAGAAGTGTTAATTTAGTGACGATTCTAATATACAATATTAAAGTGCAATTTACAAATAGCCTGACGTTGTGGGACTAATTTTATGAAACTAGCAGTAGATTAATTGCATTTATCGCTAACATGCCGGCGAGCTTCATCGAGGTTGTCAGAGGTGTCGTTGGAGAAGTCGTAAGCCAAGATGGCTGCATTTGTTAGGGGTGGTGCGGGAGTGATTTTACAGAAAGAGAAATTACAAGGGTCTCCTAGTACGGGTAGTGAAGAAGGTCAAGATGGAGCAATCGGTGAAGAGTTTGATCCGTTTTTGGGAGATGCTGAAGAAGCGGAAGGAGCTAATGTATCAATGCTTGTAGCACCACCAGAAAACCAGTGAGTTCATTGTTTTCCTTACATTTAAAGGTCTATTGATTCTTTGGTGTTAAATTATTTGGTCCTTTTGAAAAGTTCGTAGTGGTTTATGTCATGACATGATTTACATTCGCGTGGTTGATATTTCAACTTAATATTTTTACTATTACACATCGGTAAGTTTGTGTTGTTATAAGTTAGGAACTCCATGTAATAGGTTATTTTTTGTTGTTTTACCACATATTTGAATTCGTTTCCCGAATTTCAAGGTTTTACTGCCGTTTAAGATACTCTAGGCCTGTAGTAGAAGGTGTTGTTATCACTATTTTCTCCATGTGGCGAAGTCTATTTTTGAAGATAATGAGATTCCTCACGATCCTATTCTAGGCTATAGACTAGAATATACTAGACTTGTCAACAAATTTCTACAAAACTATTTCTAATATTTTGATATTCCTGTTTTTTGTACTGACATATACTATCCATTACTAGGTGATTCATGGTCATTTCTTACTTTCGCTTGCAGGTGGTATCATGGTCGCTTAGATCGTAACACTGCCGAAGAACGCCTGTGGCTTGCGGCTAAAATGAGTAGTTACCTTGTCAGAGAAAGCGACCGAAAACCGGGATCATACGTTTTGTCGTATTTGGGAAGAACTGGAATCAATCATTTTCGGTAAGCGCTCGCCTGGAGTAGGCCGAAGGGATGAGGGCAATCTCATTGGTAAGACTTTTGAATTATAAATTTTGCTTCTTTGTACGATTTATAAATAATTTTTTTGCAGAATAACGGCCGTATGCGGAGATTTTTACATCGGAGGCAGGCAGTTTGACTCCCTGTCAGACCTAATTGGCTATTATACAAGCTGTTCAGACTTGCTTAAACGTGAGCGACTAGTTCATCCAGTTCCCCCTCCCGAACCAGTAAATGATAAGAAAAGGATGGTAGCAATTTTACCATACACAAAAATGCCGGATACAGATGAATTAAGGTAGGTAAAACAAATATTTATGTAGAAGTATTGTTATCGTAAAAATTACCCAGTTGGTAATTCTCAGTCAAGTGATACATGGGCCCAAATGCGATGCCTTGGAAACGCCCATTTTAATATCAGAAAAATAATCTTGTCTCTGTGATGTCATTATATAATATGTCACATCTTTTATTGAATTTTTATTTTATTTGTAATCTCGGATTATTTGGTTTTATTAAAATTCCTAAAATATGCGCAAGTATTTCCTTTTTAACCCCTACAATAATTACATCATGAAAGCTTAATGAGATGAAATAATTTACTTTGTAATTCCACAGCTCCAAAAAAGTGTTTGGAATTACAAAGTAAATTATTTCATTGCAATATGTTATGCAAATTCCATAAAGTTACGCCTGGGACAACAAATCATGAAAGCTTTTGAATTGAAACTGATTTCTAATAGCTACCCTGACATTTTTGAGTTTCAAAGTCTAAGTATCTAAAATATTGATTCAATTTTTGAAGGAATTTTCAACACTTTCTCCACAAGACAACATTTCCTCAATGTGATCACATTGGTGCTCATATCACTTAAATGGAGGTAATTTACATTAGTATTTTTTGTCTTGATTTGAAATATGCCTTTTTTGTCTGAAGCTGAGTAATTCAGTCTTAGCCATGTGTTACCATAAACCCTCATAACAATGATGTGATGTTTGTATGTCGTCACCTAAATATTTACTTACATAAGTGCTGCCAATGATGATCAGCTCACTGAAGTCTATGATTGTAGCCACTGAGTAGATACTCCACACTTGACACTTTCTTATATCACAAGGTTAATTTCTTTTTTTATATTGTTAGTTTCTTAGTACTTGACACCAACAGGCCCAATTCAAAATTTTCATTTGGTCACATGTCAAAGTTATCCTTAAGGATTATTATGAGATCATCCACCGTATGATGGAGAATACATATGATGATGTTTTCTTTAATTGGGAAAAATTGGTTTTATTATACTGTATATTCATTCTGCCATGATAAGAACTCGTGTTTTGTATTCCAGGTTCTTGCTTTCTGCTTTGCATATAAATATATTTTGGAAGTATAGAAATGAAATGCTTTTTTTTGCATTGCAGATTTTCCATGGTTAATTATTTTTTAACTTTCCTTTTAATGCTCTCAATTTAAGTTTAGCATAAAAATCATCATATGTCCATTCCTCATATAGTGGTTACCCTTTGAAGTTCCTCATATACTCTACTGTTAACGAGTTGCATTTTAATGCTCGTGAATTTTTATGTTAGGTATTTGATCTTGTGTATGCATTCATATTGTGGAGGTTATGGGCCTTATTTTTGAAAGTCCATTTGCTGCCAGTGGGCCTCCTTTGTCTTTGGAGTTCTTCTTAGTATGAACCATTGTACTTTTTGTGAGAAAACCTCAGTGGAGGCTTCTTCCATTGGACTATGTTTTCAATCCTTTGAGAAAATTAAGCTGTATGATTATGACCATGGTTTTGAATGCATTATGGGGAACTTAAATGTGAATAACTGCAAATATCGCATTCCATTATTTTTAGCATTTGTAAAATATGTAAGCATAAACTTCCACTTCTTTATGGAAGGAACAATATGGTTAACCATGTGCACTGATGTCTTTAACACCTAACCTGTGCATTATCCCATTCCTGTTGTCAATAGCACGTTAAACGATATTACCACCCTACCCTCAATCTTTCATGAGAATTGATTAGACTTAACTCAATTAGAGTTAACTTTAATTTCAGTCATCCTGATGAGTTTAAATGCCTAAATATTATGCTGAATCACTTGGAAATGTGCATAATCAACAGAGAATATTGGCTTTGTGTTCTAATGTCAATACAATGCATGATGTCCTACTGTCAGAGATTATTTCATAATTACTCCTTTTAGATAGTATGATTTAATAAATGGGCCAAATAATGATTCAGCATGGTTTATATGATCAAGTGCATGGTTATCCATTAATAAATTGCTGGTGATGATTTATTACTAGGGGAAATCGCATCCCTTAGTCTTTCCTTGTTAAGATTTGGCTAAAGTATAGGAAAGAGGAATAAATGTGTGATACGAATGATGATTTTTAGCTTTCAGAAAGGTGACATTTTCTTTGTCCACAATGACATGGGAGATGGTTGGCTGTGGGTGACTGCACATCGAACGGGTGAACAAGGCATGATATTCCGAGAGCTGGTAGAGGATCTTGATGAGAACATTGACCCAAATACAGTTTTCACGTGGTTCCATCCCAATGTCACAAAAAATGAAGCTGTAGATATGCTAGTGAAAGGTATGTTATCAATTTGTTAATTTTTTCAGCCCTATTGTTGCTTTTTCTAATATTCTCTAGTAATAGTCTCTAATATAATCTAATATTTATCTTTTCATATAATTTTTGGGGACTGTAAATTTGTTGTTATTACCTGACCTTTAATGTAATTGCTGTACAAAATACTGCATCAGAGCTTTTTTCCCTGAATTTGCCATTAGAGAAGTCTTTACGTATCTTACAATAGTTCAGGTTCTTACTTTTCTTCCTCAGTCTTGGTGCCCTTTTCAGAGGGCTCCTGGGAAAATAAGCAATCTTTCTGACCTTGAGTTTTGTGGTGCCTGGGCCAAGGATTGTAGCATGATGTCTTGGGGAATTAAATGTCCTACTTCCAATGCATCAAGCACTAGCTTTCAATCTTTACCATCCCATTTCTCCAAGGAGCATGCCATGTGTGCAAAATTCTTATTCAGATATCATTAAAGAGAGAATAGTTTTGTTTACGATTCTATGATCTGACTTCCCCAATGTATGGGATTTTATGCAGAGGTTTCATGTGGTGCACCCCAAGAAGTGTACCTAGTTAGCATATTATTGTGAAAGTTTAACATGCTTGGGTTTTCTACAACTTTTTAGAGTTGAAAACTATCCAGTTTCAGCTTTACAAAATTATCTTTTGATGAAATACTGGTTTGTAGTTCACCTGAGGAGGGCTTTGTGAAGTCTAAACTTGGGTAGTGTTCAAAAAAAAATATTTTGAAAATACCAAGTGTGATTATCTTTTACAATGAATTGTTTCCACCACGTGACAACCAATACCTCAAGTCATATTTTCATATTTATCATAAAGTTGACTGGCTCAAGTTTTAGTTCTGCATATGAAATTCTCAAATAGATATAGAATACATGAGTTTATAAAGATAGGGTGAAAAGGTTCCTTTTTATATTTGTAGGTGTACTTCCAGTTAGTTTCAAATTGTTTGATTTCTGGATGAATTATTACTTTTATCTGAGGGTAATTTTGAAATGGATAGGGCTGTGGCCATACTTTGACTATTCATCAGCCGTATTCAATGTTATTATTTTATTACTGAAATTACATGTTTAAGATATTTTATGCTAGCAACCACGTACACACAGCTCTAATTACTTTGTCAAAACCTATTATATTTTACAATGTTAAGAGTGTTTTAATAGAATTTTTCATTATTTTGATGCTGGTCGAAAATGGGGTGCACATCCTATATGGGTATGTGTGGAGCACATACATTGACTGAAATAGAAAAATATAGCTCTATTTATTACACGCATAAAGCTACAAACTAATCATGGGTAAAAAAGTGTATAAATATGGTTCAAAGCTCTGGCACAATCACCCTTAAACTTAAATCTATATCTTGAATTTTTTAGTAGTATTTACATGTCTGGTAATAGTAAGCTACCTATGATTTAAGACTAGTTAATAAGGAGTCAATTTGACTTAATTAGCTGACTGCAGGAACATTAAACAATAGCTCACATTGCTGCTTGCCTCTCAAGATTTGAAAGTCCCTTGGTGTTGACCATCTAAAGCATTGCACCTCCCTTGCACAACTTTGACAGTTCACCTATAAAAACTGATAAATGGAAAGCAGCTATTAATCTCTTGAGTTTGGGAAGTATAACCAGCCTGGCTTATGAAGTAGACTAAAATACTAATTATAACAAAAGTTACATAAAATTTGATAATTATTGCATTAGTATTTAGGTGCAAATTTACATGGAGATTGAAAGCTCTTATAAACAACTGGTGGGTTAGGAACATTATTCTGGACCTCAAAATAATTTCAAACAGGGTAAATTATAATTTTAGAGGCTGTAGTCATTGGGCTGCATAGATTGAAAGTTACAGAGTGCCTTTCTACTACCAACATGGACATTGATGCTTATGAATTAACTATCCATTACATTTTGCTCATGAGTATGATGACACCTGAAGAAATGTATTTGCACCATAGAACTATGGCAGTTTTTGGAAACTAATTGATTTTGTAGAAATATCTCTAAACAGACACTGACAGTTCAGAAAGCCCTGATAATAAAAACTTGGTTTCCACAGCTCCTATCAGTATGAATACAATTAATACCAATTCAAAAGTATTATTAAGTATTGATGGGCAAATTCCATTAAATTTCAAGAAACTGTAATAGTAACTTTAACAGAGTCACCCGCTATGTGTGCATTATAATGCAACCATTTCAGAGAGTAAAAATCATTCGCCTTGACCAGGATTTGAACCGGGTTCCGGGTCCGGGTTTGAATCCCGGTCAAGGCGAATGATTTTTACTCTCTGAAATGGTTGCATTAAAATTCCATTAATTTTTATTATGAAAACATTGTGTTCTTCCAGCTGTTGATTAGATGGCCTCACCATAGTAAGAAAATCCAAGTGATTTTGATTGCATATATGAACTAATGCAAATATGTCATTCTATATACTGCATATAATGGTGGGTTTCTACTGCATGTGTAAATCTTAGTATATGTTTTAGAATAAGCTCAGTCTTATTCTCAGCTAATCCTGAGCTTCTCTCTTGAATGTTCAAATGCTTTACTTTGTAAATGTGGACATACAATCATTATGTTGGAATGGGTAGGCACTAATCTGGCGAATTATTTTATTTTACAGCTGGACCAGGAAGCTTTCTCGTAAGGCCTAGTGACAATTCCCCTGGCGACTATTCTTTATTCTTCCACATTAATAATCAAATCCAACGCTTCCGAATAGAAAAGAAAGGAGTACGATACCTGATGGGTGGCCGGACCTTTGAATGTCTGGATGCAGTAATTAACAGATACAGGAAGGAGCAGATTGTGGAAGGGCACACTTTAATTCAGCCTGTATGTAGAGTAAGTTCAGGACTATCCCTGTTTGTTTTAATTATCTTTTGTTAAAACTGAATCTGGGATGTTCTGTTATTTTATCTTTATTACACTAGCTGTTTAAAATAAAAGCTTCTAATATGGGCTTGGGTTTTTCTAGATGATGACGGAAACAGATGGCCCTGTAAAATCAAAAGTAGTTCAGCATGCTGAAAAAATTTATGCCACGTTACGGGAGTGCAGGGAACAATCTGGATTAAAAAAGAACAAAGGTAAGCAAGCGTATGTTATTAGCATGGATGTAATTTGTTATTTTTATACATCTGAACTATCCATTTGCAAGTGGTAAAATATATAAGATGATTTTCAAAATTGTAGTAGTTGCTGTTAGTGGTCTGTCAATTGGCCATTCGTTTGAATTCGATGATTTATTTGTCAATAAATTTAGAAAAGATGGGCTACTGATATTTCATATAACATTCACCATTTTAAGATCTCATGGATTCTGCCTTTATGATGGAATGTAGAATTGGACATCAGGCTGTCTCTTTGTTTGAAGCAGGTTCCCCTGATCTGTGTAGTGTCTGAATATTTTCAAATTTGTAGTAGAAGACAGTCTTGCATAGGTGACAGTAGACAAAATCTGAATCATACCAATGGTAAAAGTAAAGGCGAATCTGAAGTGACTGAATAATATTCCAGGCTAAATTATTTCAGCTATTAAAAGTGATAAGGACAATGTGTTACTGATCTCAGGCATTCAATCAAGTTTTTGGTGCATTATTTCTGCGGCAATGACCTGTCAAAAGTGCTTAACATATTAATAAGTAATGAAGTGACATGAATACGCATGCTCTTGGATCTGGTTTGACTGGAACCTTCTTGAATCTCAGTCACCCACATACATTTAGGGTTTCTTGGCAAGTATTTCTGTTGAAATACCTTTGCAAATATACTTAATATGAATATTTAGAAGTTATCATGATAAAAAACTTCTTACAGGAAATATCATTTTTGTTAAAAATGATGATTGAGGTTGTGAGACTGTCAGTATTCGTGGTTGAATATTGATTGATGGATACCCATTGTACCACTAGTTGAAAACAATCAATGGAGCCACTGGCATTGGCTGACATAAATGTAGAAATGTAGAAAATTACACGCGCACAAATTCAAAAAATTTTAGTGGGACAACCCCACCTTCTCTCTGGAGGGAGATAAGGATGAAGCAGGAGGAGGGTGGTGGAGGTAAAGTTTGGTAAGGTTGGAATTTAAATAGAAAGGTTTGGGAGAGGAGTGGGGGGTGAGGAGGTGGCGTTTAATGCCTGATGTTGATGCCTGGGAAATTCTCACTCTTGTTCCTGCCTCCCCTCCTTCATCCTTCTTTTAGCATTCTAACATTTCAGCACTCATTTTTCCTATGGCAATTAATCCACAATCAATACAATAATTAAACTGCTGCATATCCAAACTGAATGTATTTCCCGATTAAAATAGTCTCCCTCACCTCCCCATGTCTCCTACACATTATTGACCAAATTCTAAGCCTCTTTCTGTACTCTTTTGAACACAGGTGAAAAAAATTTCTCAGAAAGTTGTCCTCTCTTTGTATGTTTCACTTCTGAGAAGGCCTCCATTTACTACTTTGTCTAGCTACTTCTACCTCACCTTCCCCATCTCTACAGCTCTTCAAAGTTGATGATGGATTCTGCCAAACATTTAGTCAACCTTTTGTCCATTCCCTTTAAATGACAACAATTTCTCTCCTGAACTGGCCTCACATTCACCCCCGCCTCCAAAGTCAATCATGTGATGATCCTCGCAGACATATTTAATTTCTGCTGGTTTCTTAGTTGGATGGTATTTTAGCATTCCCAACCTTTACCCTGGCTCTAGGCACCAACTATCCAAACCCATTCACAATGCCCTATGAAGATGTTTGCGTCTCATCCCAGATTATTAGCAAATTATTAAAAGCAAATTATATTCAATTTAAAAAAAAGAAGGGATATGCCTCAGATCTCTGATTAAAAGGCCAAGCTATAGAAAGGGTAGGCAGCCCCAAGTTTTTAGGTTTGTCTATTGATGAGTCCTTAAACTGGGGGATCGATACCAATGGCTTATGCTCCACTTTGGCCAAAAGTGGATTTATTCTACGAAATCTGACAAACATTGTTGAATTAAATATCCTAAAAATGGTTTACTAAGTCAACTTTCAGTCAAATAACAGCGATAGAATTATTTTTTGGGGAGCCTCTCCTGGCTTCCGTAAGAGTTTTCATAATGCAAAAGTGAAGCATTAGGTCATCATCATCAGTATTTCAATCCTAGGATTGGTTTATTGCAGCCCTCCATTCACCTCTATTTAATGTCAATTCCCTCAATCCTTGATACCTTTTCTGTTTTAAGTCTTTCTTAATTTGTCCTATGTACCTGTACATGTCTCTTGGTCTTCCTTGTAGAAACTTCCCTTCTATATTTCCTTCTATTATATTCCTACCCCTCCCATGGACTATAACCTTGTCGTGGTGGAAGGGCTTGTGTTCCGATGACCCCTAGAGCCGTGCTGGCAGGAGTAATAATAATTGCTCCTGGTAGGGTCACCCATGCCAGATAGGTCGAATGTTAGGAGCCAGACGAAAGGTAGTCCACACAGCATCTGTTCCTCAGTGAGGCGGCTGCAAAGGCATCTGACCCCAGAGGGGCAGCAATTAAGTGATGGTGTCACATTAAAAACACTGTTGAGGAAGGCAACGGGAAACCACCTCAATTATCATTCCCAAGAATGTAATGATGGGCAGGATAGACGTAGATTGGAGACTTTTGAAATGTGGGTGTGGAGAAGAATGGAGAAGGTGAAATGGACCGAAAGGAAAACAAATGAGGAAGTACTGGAGATGGTGGGTGAGGAGAGGGGTTTGTTGAGAGAAATCCTATGGAGGCAAGAAAAATGGATGAAAGGCATATTGAGCGGTAGTGGAATGTTGAAGAAGGTAATAGAGGGGAGAGTGTTGGGCAAGCAAGGAAAGGGCAGGAACAGGATAGGGATGTTGGACGAGATGAAGGGAGGAAAGAAGTACACAGAGATGAAGAAGGACCTGATGTAGAGTAGGTTGCTGGATTGGGTTTTGTTTGGAGTTACAAAATATTTATTTATTTGATAGTTGTGTCCATCCAAAAACCTACCTTAACCGGTAGATTACCTTCTAATAATATATTCCTAATCAATCAATTGTTCCTCAATGTGTGTCTAATCATTCTCTTTCTTCTATGCCATAGAGTTCTCCATATGGTCCTATCCTCTTTGGTTCTTCTATTTACGTCCTCGTTTCTTAAATTGTCCACCCATTTAATCTTCAGCATTCACATCCAGCACCATGTTTCAAAGACTTCTATTCTTTCTTGGTCCACATTTCCCATGTTACAAGTCTCAGAACCATAGAGTGCTATGCTCCTCACGAAAGTCTTGACGAATTGTTTCCTTTAATAGGTATGTAGCAAAAATACCCCCATGCCAAACTTGCAAACCTTATTTTAAAGTATTGACAATTCTATCTTCACCTTGCGTGTACATTTATTACTTAATGTATGTATATTCAGGGAAAGGAACTGGCCCCCATACCCTGATGTGTGAATACTGTATTCACATGCCCTCGGGCTTAGTACATGGGTGAGCTCTATCATCACCTACTAAACTGACCTTCGGGTTGATTACTGTGTTTATGGGTTTTTTATGGTATGTGTATTGTGGGTCGCGGTAGTCCAGGGGCTAGAGCGTTGGACTACTGATTGGAGGGTCCCGGGGAAGGCACTCTGGGCACCTGCACTCCACCCAAGCTGTGATTTTTTGGGTACCAGATCTTCCTGGGAAACCATGACTGGCACAGGGAAAGGAACTGACCCCCCTACCCTGATGTGTACCGCACGGTGATTGTATTCACATGCTGTCTGCCCTGATGTGTATTCACACGCCGTCGGGCTTAGTACTGGGTGAACTCTACCATCACCTACTAAGCCGACCTTTGGGTTGATTACTGTGTTTATGGTTTTTTTATGTATGTATATTAAGGATAATATGGAACAATAAATGTTCATGGTTATAATACTCAACAGAGTCTTGATATACATCTGTTTTGCCACTCTTCTGCTATGTATAATAAGAGTCCCTTTCATCTAGTCTTCAAAGTTTTCAACTATCTGCCACCATGCATAATATCTGCTCATAGGTGTACATTTAAGAAATATCTCAAGTATTTTCTGATAGATAAATGCTATTATAGTATAGAAGAGATTCTGGAGTCTTCAGAAAACTGAAGCAGCTGGTTATTTGTTCTCTGACTTATCATATATTTAACTTCGTAACGTCCTGGGACCAATAAATATTATTATTATTCAAATACAGTCGTTACCTTCCCCAACAAAGGCTCGATCATGGTAGTTCTCTATACTATAGACTCCACAATGGAGGTAAACACACAACTTCCTGATACCTCTTCCTACCTTCAAGTACCTCAGGATCTAAATCCTGCTCTTAAGGAGGAATCAATTCATTTTTTCTCAATTAATGGGTTCAATGAAGGTTTATCCCTAAAGATATTTCCTTCCTTCTTTCTCCCCACCCACACACCCCTCATGGTTATATATCCCGATGATCCATGAAAATCCTGGTCATCCAATTTTATCCTCCCACAACTCCCTGACATAGAATTTCTACACTTGTAGGCCATTACCTCAGACAAATGTTCACTCCCAACTTTCATTCATGGAAAATACTTACCATTTTCTGGAAACACTCCAGTCAACTTCTCTCCCTCCAGATACTGAAACATGACTACAATTGATGTCACACCACTTAATACCTCTGTTCCCCACTGAGAAGATTAATTTAAAGGTTTAATTTTAATTAAACTAGTTAAAATTTAATTTTGATTGAAGTCATTCTTGTTGAAACAGTAATCCTATTCTTTTTCTGATTTATTTTCCAGTTCTTAACATATTGCTCAAGCTTTGGATATATAGGAGCATATGAATGTAAAGTTTTTGTACTCATATTGACTTTTACTCTATCCACATTCAGATTACTCCATTCTTGTAACGTCTCCTGTATCAAAGTTGGGCCAAAGCACCTTTCAGCTGCTCTGTTTCCGTTTTCTGAAGCGTAATACACAACTTCTAGTTTAAATTCAATAATGTATTACAACCTTCTCTTTTGGTTCCATGAGGTTATTCTAACTTTAAATTTTTATGCAACGCTTAGATGCTGTTAATATATAGATACAATTGACATTTTTATTAAAGGCAACCATTTTCTATGCCTTTACAGCCCTCTCATTATTGAAGGTAGAGCGCCTGTAAATTGAGTTTATCAGGAGAGATACAATGTTTTAATGGACTGCCTACATGCCTGTTAGCCCAATGCATATAAATTTTGTGGTAGCACCACATGTGAGATGAAACTAAATGTGGTACATTGTATACATTTACAATTTATTTGGAAGTATTTTCAAGGAAATACTGAAACTGTATTGCTTGCTACCGACTCAAAATAGTGAAATTGTTGACCATTTCGTATGCCTAATGCAGGAAAAAATACTTAATTTTAAGTATCTTTTCCAGCGAATTGTCTTGTGTCTTAAAGGACAACATCTTGCGTGTATACCCTTATAGATGCAGGTTAATTTAAGAGCTCATTTTCGTATTTAAAAATTGCATCTAATTGATCAGGAAATACATGACTTCCTTAATATCCAGCAAGCTGTTACATACCTTCAGCCATCCTTACATTCTGCTGTGATTCTATTTGAGTGTGAATATTTTGATAATGATAAGACGGGATGTAAATATGGGTTCTTATTTTACAGGAATCAAAATGCAAGGATATTTGAATAAAAAGAGTGAGAAGAATAAGAAATGGAAATCTATGTACTTTGTTCTGGTTGTAGATGGCACAGACACACATCTGTATTTGTATGACAATCCTAAAGTAAGTATTAAAATATATGTATTTAACACTTCAAAGTATTTAAGTATATAAGTAAGCCTAGCCATAAATTACTAAATGTTAACTGAGTGAATGCTCTTTTATATCTTTCAGAGAACCAAGCCCAAAGGTTTGATTGACTTAAGCTGTGCTTACCTGTATCAGGTACATGATAGTGTTTTTGATCGACCTCATTGCTTTCAATTAGTGGAAAGAGCTCTGCCTTGCTTAGCCACCATCACTTACTTATGTGCCAACTCTGCTGATATATCCCAGGTATGTTTTAACTAGTCAGATGATGGTACATAAGAGGTTTTAGTATGCTCCTGCCAAATTTGAGAATGAAAAGGAAATTAGGATTTTGCCTACCCTGCATAAATTTGTATAAAAGTTTTTCTGTTTGAAATCTTTACACAATCACAACATATATTTATCTACACAATTGTTCTTTATGGAACTAATGTTGTTATTTTGTTATATACTATCTATGTCATATTTATCATAATGTTATTCCATGTTAATGTTTATAATTTTGCCTTTAGATTAAATTGATATGATCCTGCATTTTTCTGGAACCAAATGTGATATGATGACATTTCATTCAGGAATATAGTCCTCAAATATTATCTCGGAGATCTAAAATATGATGTTCGTAATTGAACAACATCATGAAAAATATATAGATAAACATGGTCTAGCTGGGATCAGATATCCTATGCAGTCTGTGAAATGTCATGATGGACCCAGGTGACATTTAGATTGTCAAACACAGAGTGATATAACTCATAGCTCCTAGAAGATGGCAGGAGTTGGTATGAAATTGAAGAAAGATCGGTGAGGAAAAGTGAAGCCATATTGGCGATACAATGAGAAGATGCTCATGATCAAGAAAAGCTATGAGCATATTAGTAGTGCAGGTCCTGTATGCTTATGTCCTGCCAGGAAATCGAAAAAGTACAGTGGAACCTCATACAACGAGCATAATTCGTTTTAGGATCTTTCTCATAAAGCGAAACACAATTATCAGTATTGGTAAAATGGTTTGAATGCTATTCTAACTTGATGGAAAGTTTGCCCATTGCATCGGCAGAAGTAGTTTATCCATTGCTAACAGGGGTTGTACAAAATGACCCTAATGATGGCTCTGTAGATAATTTGTAGTGCTCCATGTTCTTACTGGAAACATTGACTTCCCCAGAGAATCAATGGCTTCTTATTTTGGAATATTGTAATCAGGTGTTGCATTACTCTTTTGGAAATCCCTTCCCTTGGAAATTTCTTTGAGACTGAAAAAGAAGTTACCGGTGAAATATTCAAGATCAATCTTCCATAAAGTATTTAAGTAATTTAATGTAATGACTTCCATGTCTTAGAATGTGCTCAATGATTTTTGTGTGTATTAAAAATTTTTTTTTGAAAATAATAATATCCTCTTTAAAAGAGAAATAGCTGACAAATTATTATCCTCTTTATTTAGAATTCGATATTGAGCTGGCAAATGTGTTGTTGATATTGATGGTTTAATAGTTAATGTCATCAAAATTGTGAAATTGAAGTGGAATTTCATAGAAGTGTGTGGATTAAAGAATTGGATCATAGGAGAATTCGAAACTATTACAACTTCCTTGGTTTTGATGTTTCATATTATTTGACGAAATACGTTTTACAAGTTCCTAATGTATGTTAGCAGGTGAAAAAAAGGACTGGCAGGTGTAGAATGAACATCTTGGAGGGTATGGTGATTATATTTTGCAATTATCTGCTTTTGGCATATCATGCTACGAAGAATTATTTTCAAGAAAAAATTTAGTCTTTTTATTAGTTTCACTCTTTTAATAAATGCTTATGTGCATTCCTTAAAATGAACTAATTTAGTTCTTTATCGTAGATCGGAAGCTTTCGCAGCTGTTGAGAGATGCAGAGGTGGTTCTTGGGTTAGACTATGTGAGAGACATTTTAGCTCAACGTTTCTCTCCCGTTGCATGGAGCGTCTTCAGGAGCGAAGTAATCTTGCGTGCTATTCTGCCGGTATATACCTCCGACCGAAAACTGAGGTATATTTTCCAGCGGAATAGCATGCTAGATTATTTCGCTCCTGAAGACGCTCCCCGCAACGGGAGGGAAACGTTGAGCTAAATTGTCTCTCACGCAGTCTAACCCGAGAACCACCTCTGCATTAGTTCTCTATTTTTAATATTTTTATCTTGCAAATATATGTATTGTGAATGTAAATTGGTTCCTGTAAGTAAAATAAGGTTTTGTACTAAAAGCCTTAACAAATGTAAACTTTGAAAAATTCTAAGTAACTGCAGGAGATGCTGCAACAGTAACTTTTAATGAAGTCATCTGCTAAATGTGCATTGTGATGCAACAATTTCAGAGTGTAAAAATCATACACTGTAACTTGAATTTGAACCTGAATCCCTTGATGATCAGCTAAGTGCTTTAAAGCCAACTTTAAACACGTGTTTAAAGTTGACTTTTACCTCATGGACTGTGGCACTTCACACAGGATTACGAATGCCTATGAAATTGCATGTGTAGTATTTCATCACAGCATTATGTTCCTTTAAAGCCCCAAAAATTTTGGAGTGTAAGAGGATGCCTCAGTAGCTTAACTGGCAAATTCCAGGAAACTGCAGGAGATACCATAACAGTATCTTTTAACGGAGTCATCCACTAAGTGTGCATTCGCATAAATTTCTAAGTGTAAAAATCATTCACCTTGACTGGGCTTGACTCGCCTGAACATCAAGGGATTCAGGTTCCAATCCCTGTTAAGGCAAATAATTTTTCACTCTGAAATTGTTGCGTTGAAATGTAAACTTATTCAGGTCATGAATACCAAGGTATTATTAACTTGATCAAGTGCATATGTGGCATTAAAGAAGTGGTGGCGTCAAATGTTGCATTCTCTGGATTTCTAGGACTGGATCTCAGCTTTAAAACCACTCTGTGTCACTCAGATGACTCGCTCACCCAAAGTACAACGGCTAAGGGAGTTGAGGTGCCTTCAGCTCCATGTCCTAGATGCTCATAGGTGATGTAGTTTTTAACACCCTATTGTATTTATGTAAATTATTCTACCAGTCTACGGCATTACCTTCTCTTTCTACTTTCAGACTGCCATACAAGCTGGTTCCAAATCCATTTTGTATCATTTCATTAAATCAAGTAAAAGTGGCACGAACCAAAGTTAAAAATGGGCCAGATCCTGTTTGGGATGAAGAGTTCATGCTTGAGTAAGTTTATCTACATGAGTTCTGGTTTCAATGGATATATGACAGAAACTTATTTAGAAATAATCATTCAATCTTAAGTATTTTCACAAAGTTTGTAATTTCATCCAGTATTCATTATTGCATTTTAATGTTTTTTAAACATTTTTGCAGTGATATACCTCCCGATGTCATAACATTTACCATCACCGTTTATAATAAAGGAAAGAGATCTAAAGATACTGAAGTTGCTGAGTTAACTGTTGAGCTTGGAAGTCTGACCAATGGCGATGAGGTTTGATCTGATTTTAGCTGAATTTCCATGACAATCATTTATTTTAGCTGAGCCATGTCTGTGGTACTTAAATTATTGTGTCAAGGTAGGTTTATGATGGGCCAAGTGTCTAAGCATTGCCACATGACTAAGTCTGACCTGACACAATACTAAATACCTGAAACTACTTGTATGCATGCAATAAATTCTTCAACTCCACATACTTTCCACCTTTCTTCCTCCTGTACAGCAGTATTCACCTTTATAATGCACCCTTCTACTGTGCTTTCCCTTCAGTTTTCCTTCTATGTTACAACAATTGGCATTCTAATAGCACTCTGTATTATCTTCTTCATCTTTTTTTCCTGTCTTCTTGGAATTTCTTCCAACCTCCTCCAAACTCACACTTCAAATGCATTTAATCTGTGAATCTGCTTCTACCTATTCTGAGAATATTCTATCACTTAGCTGCTCTTCTTCCTCACTTTTGCTTAATATCACTGCACCTCCATTACTGTCTTTTCTTGCACAGTATATTACTCAGTAAATATTGCTTCAATAATCTTCACTGTCTCTCGATTTCCATTTACACAGTCCAAGCATCTAATGTTTCCTCTTCATCTCCTTCATATTTTGTAACTTCCTTGTCCTCAGCATCATCTTAATATTTCAAATCCTTGTATTCTAACAGTTTTAATTCTCTTCCTTGTTGGCTGTGCAAGGATGTTGTTGATGGTGACCCCAGGGGCCTTGCCTCCTCTGCTGTCGAGCTCCACACCCATCCTATTGGGATGAGCCCCATACTTGCCAGGACTCATTTTCTCATTTGCCTTCATCATTATTTTGTGGAATAAATAGCTAAACTAATTTCAAGATGTGATAATACTTCAATAATGCACTAGAGTATACCAGTGGTAAGGTACTTGTTATCCAAAATTTATTGAAGGTATTAAAAAAATGAAATTCACATTTACACCTCTGCTAGCTAATTTGTGAATTGTAGACATTTTTTTGAAAATGGTAAGGATAAGTTAGCATTATCTCTGGTTGAAGCAGAAATTCTCAATTTCAAGTTAGTGGTAAACATGGATTCAAAAGCATTAAATGAAATAATTTAAACAAAACATGTTTTCACTTAGATATCAAACTCTGGGGTAAGATGATTTTTATTGTACTGTCTATTGTGGAAAATAGTGGTAGCAAACTAGTGTGTTCTTTTTTATTAATACATACGTTCAAAGTTATATTTTTACAGGCGATTCTTTGAACGATGTAATGAAACTTGAAACTTGTGTCTGTGTTCAACATTTTTTTTATTTTACTGGAAATTTTATTACTATACACCAGTACTTTATGAGAATACTGGATAAGTTGTTTTGGTGCACTGATATTTGGAGTATGAAATGCTGTCAGGGATAACAATATTAGTCATTACATTCGTGGAATGATGAAAAATATTGAGTGTGAAAAATGTTATGAAAATTCTTTTTGAGAAATATGAGTATTTACAGTAATTGAAGTATGAATTATTGGTTTGAATACCTTGCTTGTTAAATCATATTGTATTATTATATCTGATACTTTGCATTTCTAATTTTCATTATCTTTTTGCTTTTCATTCAGAATGAAGATTGGTATTCATTGTCTGGCATGACACCAATTGGAGAATGGGGTTCATTAAGGTTAAGAATAAGATATCTTCATGATTTAATAATGCCTCAGGAAGAATACTCCCCAATGCAGCAGTTAGTTCTTGACCCTAGTCTGGAGGTAGTACGGGCCTTGGCTGACATTTGTCACTTGGATAGGATTCCTTTGGCGAATTCTCTCCTTAGAATATTCAGGTAATTACAAGTCTTGTATTTGAGCTATCTTATCTAGTTCTCTGAACCCGATTATTTTATCGCATGTCGTTGCTCTGTGGGAAGTGGAATTGTGAATTTGTGATGTGACCCTTGAAAAGGGGTTCAGTCTGGCAACAATCCGCAGACTGTGATGACCCACAGACAACTGGTTTGGGTTGTGTTGCTTTCCCAAGACCTCTCACCATTTTTCATACCACAAATCGTCCCACTCCAGTCATTTGCTTCACCAAAAAAAATCGTTTTACTAACTTTTTCAGTCAATCCCTGTATTTTAAACAGAAGTTTGAGTTCATTACTGGGCTGCAAGGATAGTGTCTATTTTGACTGAAAGGTGGGTCATCATTTATGACTCAAGCTCTTCTCAATCTAAAATCTCAGAATAGTACTGTATTTCCCCACCCATAAGATGCAACCTGATTTTTCAGATCAGAAATGACTTAAAATGCTTGTCAGGCAGAAAAGATCAAATTATTTTTATGCTAACACTATTGCCTACTGCTGGCTCAAAATAGTGATATTATTGACATGTGTAACAAAGGCAGCCATTTTCTATGCTTGATTTGGCAAAAAAATGCAAAAGTATTTTTCTGGTGAATTGTCTTGAGCTTATAGGTCCAAACCATACCTATGTCCCCTCAACTCGTAAGATTCAGCTGATTTTAGAGCACATTTTGGTGTAAAAAAGTGTGTGGTATGGGCTGGGAAATACGGTATGTCTATTTAAAATTTTCTTTTCTTCAAGGTATGAAAGGAAGGAAGCAGATCTACTCAGATCCTTGAATGAAGCGGAAATTGAAAAGGAGGAAGAAACGTCAACACTTTTCCGAGCTGCATCTTTAACTACCACACTCATGGACCTTTACATGAAATCTGTTTGCAATTCTTTTTTACATTCAGCCATTCAGGACACAATTCTGAAACTTTTAGAGGCGAAACAGTCTTGTGAGGTAAGATCTTTTTATATTTGATTTACATATTTTTATTCCTTTAACTCAGTGCTGTTTTACATTATATTATGACTAATGTCAAATGGTTTGCAACTTTCCAAACCTGGTATAATTTGGCCTAACGTTATGCCTTCAGCTGTTCTGTTTGTTGAGAGTTTTCTGCCACCAGTTGTATACGTATTAATTGTCTACCTGTTTATGACATTTCTTCCTATATTGTTCATGCTGAACCCTCATTTCTTCCAGTAAGAGTATCTTATTTTGTGTACGAGGTGTGTTCATAAAGTAAGGCACGTTTGGTCACAGGAAAAAATATACTCATATGAAACACATTTTCTTGGCACTTTTAGTTAGCTACAAACCTACTTCACTTATTTACATAATCGCCGTTTACTTCTAAGCATTTTTCGTACCGCTGCACCAGCTTCTTTACCCCCTCTGCATAGAAACTCGCTGCCTGAGGGTTGAACCAATCGACAATGCCATTCTTGAGTTCCTCTTCGGTTTCAAAACGTTGTCCACCGAACCACTGTTTCAAGTGCAAGAAGAGGAAGTAGTCGCTGGGTGTAAGGTCAGGACTGTACAGTGGGTGGTTTAAAGAGTTCCCAACGACCCAAAAACTATCGTTCACTGGACATTCTTTGCTCTTTGTGGTGGTCAGTGAGCATTTTCGGTACCCACCTTGCACGCAATGTGTAGTATCCGAGGTTTTCCGTAACAATATTGTAGACTGTAGTGCATCCTAGTTGAGGAAATTGTTCAGCCAGGCCATTAATTGTCAATTGACGATCACATCGCAGTTTTTGTTCCACTTGCGAAACAATTTCATCGGTCAGAATACTTGGCCTACCACTTCGCTCTTCGTCATGGACATTTGTTCGTCCATTTTTAAAATCACAGCACCATTCTCTAACCTTTCCTTCACTCATAACTGTAGGTTTATAAACTAGGCATAATTCCCAATGAATTTCAGTAGCCGACAATCCTTTTGCATACAAGAATCGTATGACAGAACGCACTTCACAGCTGGCGGGATCAACGATTGTTGCGGACATTGTTGTTTGCATGCACGGACAAGCAAACGACTTCTGAAACAAAACAAATGCTGCTATAGCTTCTCAATGAATCAGTAGATGGCACTGCAGGAGCAAAACTGTGTTCTTAAGCGCCAATATTTAAATATAAGCAAACGGTACTTACTTTAAGAGTACATCTTCTATATTAAATCACTGATAATGTTATAACATTAGTTCAAGGCAGCCCTAGGTCAGGATGTCAGAAAATTTTTGTGTTCGAGAAATCAGTGAAGGCATGGGGAATAGTGCAATTTATGGAACAGAACGGAAAAGAAAATATTTAGTTCTTCTACATAAATTTTATTACACATGACCTAGGTTTTGACTTACAAAGTCATCATCAGGTAAAGAACAGAAGACACACACCTTTAGATAGTAGACAGAGAAGAGGAGAGGGGAGGGTTGAAAGTCGGAGGAGAACTGGTGTGTGAGTAACGTGGGAAGAGGAAAGGGTGGTGGGTATGGCATCAGGGTGGGTGATGGGGGGAGAGGGCGGTTGGGTATGGCATCAGGGTGGAAGAGGGGCTGTGGAGCAGAGGGAGGTCCAGCAGGGGGGAATGGGAGGAATAGGTCAGGTCATTAACTAATATACCCTTCTGAAGGCTGCTTTTGGAAATTTCCAACTGTTCCAAGGCATCTAATCTTAATCCTTTTTCTCTAAGTGAAGAATTTCGGGAACAAAGTCACTGGTGTGGTTATTGTCCATGAGGTGCTTGGCAAATTGGGAAGAAGGGTTTCCGTTTTTAAAAGAGGTGTGGTGTTCTTTCACATGTTCACTGAACTTCCTCCCGGTTTTTCCGATGTAACCAGCCCATATATTTACACTACCTTTCTTCCTCTGTTCCTTTCTTATACTCCGCTTCACATCCCCTCGAGTGGATTCTACTAGCTGTGTTTTTTATCTGCAATCCCACACCACCAAATCATGATAATCAAGTAGACAGATATTCCCTTATATCGGTGTAAGCCTCTTAAAGTGAAATCTTTGACCTAAGGAAGCACTTATCTGGTCCCTTTACCCGAGTCACTGACTGATCTGTGCACCAACAAGTGTGAGAATTTCAGTGTAAGGTCAAGTCAAATGAATTTTACATATCCTGTAAAATTCTTGAATTTTTGTACTTAAAAAATAAATGTATGCTAATAGGATTAATGGAGTATATTTCAGTATCATTGAGTGGTTATAATTGTAGTCAGAGATACTGTTGTATTAATACTGATTTCCTTTTTGTTCAAAACAGCTAAATCCAACGAAGATGGAATCACCAGATGACGCTTGTGATAACGCTGAGTTTTTGTTGCAAGTACTGGATGAAATCACTTTGTCTATATTTTTATCTGCTGATTCATGTCCAAAGTAAGCATTTTAGTAGATTAGACACATTTTATAGGTCTTACAATTAGAGTAGAAGGGTGTTGGAGAGAAGGATTGTGAGGTGAAATTATAGAGATTTGTACATGATAAAATAGCTAGATACAGGATATAATAGTTTAATTATTGCTCCTCTATGAAGTGAATGAGTTGAAATTTAGTTCTGAATCAAACATGCACTGCCATCTGTGTGTGAAAAAAAAAATTAATATTGTTTTATCCAATCTCCAAAATTTCCTTTAAGGTTTATCCAAATTGGACCTAGTCTAGGATACTTTGTGAATTTTTTCCCTATTTATGAAGAAAATTAGAAGCCATTACTCACTACAATCTTGGCTTGATTGGTCCTCAGACAAAAAAATTAATGTTTAACTTTATACACAGGGTGCGGCAACATTACTTCCTTTTTTCAAATGCAAAATGGTTTCAAAAAAGTAAGTTATGTTGCCACATCCCTTATTATTGGGACATACGTAAGATGTTAATTAGACTTTATTTTCAGGACTTTAAGATATATTTTTGGCTGTCTTCAAAGAACTGTGATGACTAAATGGCCACATGAAAGACTTGTTAGGACAAGGGTAGTCAGTGGTTATATTTTCCTGAGATTACTATGCCCTGCCATTCTGAACCCAAGGCAGTTCAACCTTATTGCAGGTATGTTTATTTATTGTCTCATGTCTGAAAGTATGGCGTGCTCTAAATTAAAGAATTTTAATGTTAATATTGCAGGGAATGGTTAAAGTATTCATCCTTAGAATTGATAATTTTGCTAGTACATGCCAATCACTGAGTCCCCATCCCCTCTAAGCTCGGAACCCATGGCTCTTTTGCAATGATAACAAGGGCCCTTTTTTCTTATTTATTGGGGCAAAAAGTGACTCTGCCATGGCTAAATAAAAAGGATATTTTGGATCCTACAAGTCATTAATATTGGATTTTTTCTTTTCATTATTGTGTGATGAGTTCTCATTGATATGTATGAGGATTATTCACATTGGAGATTAATGAAAGTGTTAACTGAGTCAGTACATGATGGCAGAGATATATCACTATATCAGTGTGTAAATAGTTAGAAAGGTTGGCAGGATTTTATCCGAGCACTTATGTGCCATTGCAAACATTTTTTCACTATCACAAAGAACCCATATTGAGTTTGATATTACTGTGTAAAAATCACAACAGAAGACACTATTACTCTATTTGTAATGTGTTGACTAGTCTACAGAATATAGTTTTTCATGTTGGTTTTTTTATGATATAAGCATTGTTGACATTGGAGGTTAATAATCACTGTAAAATGAAATATTTTCCTTTCAATGATCATGTTAAAAAAATGCATTTGAGTGACAATAAATTTCAAACTCCAAATTTTTAATAAACTCCTTAAAAAAAACTTATTTTGATTTATTTTAAAAGCATACTCCCTTCTATGCTAATTTCTTGCACATTGCTTTACCCTTGTGCACTTCTTCACCTCAGACTTACATTCACATATTTTTTCATGGATTCTCCTCTGCTCCTGAGACTTCTAATGTTCTTAAATCGTGGAAGTCTCTGTGGCCATGTTCACCCTTTTGTCTTCCTCAATCTACAATTTCACCACTCTCAAACTATTTATTATCTTTTATTTCTGTGTGATATTTTAACTTGCATCAATTTTCTCAATGTGACCCAATTAGCATAACCCACCATCTTTCCTATCAGAGCATCCAATCTACAACCTTTCGTGACCCATTTACTGACTTATTTTACGCACTCTCTTCTTGAATACTCCATACTCACTGACCATCAACACTTTTGCTTCTTATGGAACACTCAAATTTCACATTCATACCATTACCATACCTTTTTCACTGACTGACAATGAGACAAATGTTCATTGCTTTATCCACAGTATGGGGAAAATACTGTTTTTTGAAAAATTTATGCCTCAAGAATCCAATGGGAATATGTATGTACATGTTTAGGAGGTCCCTTGGTCATGTTTTGACTGTTCCCTGAATGAACTTTGCCAGTGCCTATGTGTTCTATTTTTGTGTGCATGATATGCTATTAACTTAAGTAGCAAGAAATTTTATATAAAACATATTTATTAAGAGTAGCTGGAGATATTATAAATATGCTGTTATTTTAATCAGACATATCCTTTAAAACCTGTTAGTTCTTGAGTTCATTTACTTTCTGTATGTTTTTATGACATTTATGGTCTTTTCCTGCATCCACTTAATACATTTTATTTTATTGATACTTGGCAGAGCCACCACCTCCTATGGCATCACGGTCTTTAATTATGGTGGCCAAATGCCTTCAAAATTTGGCAAATCTAGTTGAATTTGGTGGAAAGGAACCATACATGGAAGTTGTAAATCCATTCATTTTAAAAAATAAAGAGCGAATGATTGTGTTCCTTGATCAACTCTCTGTAAGTATTAATTGGGCTTGAATTATAAATAATTACCTTTACTAATTGCTGTTAAGCCTATGCATGTTATTATTTTGTCATTATTTAAGGAACTGAGAAAAGCAAAATGTTTACTAGGCCATTTAATAGTTGTTTTTTTCCTCACCATATATGGATTATTAGCACTGTGACTTTCATTTATATGAATTCCAGAACATAACTGAGAAACCAGATTCCGAAGATGGACGAATTAAAGGAGATCCAGCTCGAGATCTTGGAACTCTTCACCATATATGTGTTTCCCATTTGAAAGAACTTCAGACTTTAAGTAAAACTCAGGTAAAGGAATTCTTTCAATTTCACTTTTTCTGTACTAAAGGAATATTTTTCTTTCATTAACTCATAATTGATTTATAACAAACCCTAGCAATACTCATGTTGTGGCTCACTAATATCAATAACCCTACAGATTTGCTATTAGTGCTCATACCGATGAAAGAGGAAAACTTCCTGTGCACTGTTTTTTACAATTCAGGGTCATATGTCAAAATTCAGAAATCAAAGAATGTTAAATTGACAGAAATCAGAACCAGTGACATCATCAGGGCTGGAAAACTAATATCAGATCTAGTTGCCAGAATCCAGAGTGGTTGCAAAATTTAGTCAATTGTTAGGATTCAGGGCAATAAAAATGTTCAATATTAGTTGTCACAATGTGTGACTGAGTGCCAGCATTAGGTTAGGTTGCCAAAAATTATGCCTGGGCCCTACAGTTTTTGACCAGCTGTTAATAATCTAAACCAGTTGCCTCAATTAGGTTTCAGGTTCTTCATTTCAGTGCAAATTTAAAATATGTGTGCTTTTGACTTGAAGAAGATCATGCTTCAATTTATATCAACTGCCAAAATTCAGGGCTGGTTGCTACAATTTTGAGCAGAGTGTCAAGCATGAGGAGGGAAAATTTAATGCAGATTGCCCAAAATTACGATCACTTTAACGATAAAAGGCTAAATGCCAAAAATCAGCCCAATTGAGTGAATTATGTATTTAATGCTTACTCTAATGTCATATCTGTGTACCATGTTTCAGTAGTACCTCTCAAGTGTCATGCACACAGTTTCCATAGAAGGGCAGTTTACTAAATTTAAGAACATTGATTTAGAGGGTGCTCATGATTTATTTATTTTATGTATTGATTAAATTTATTGGAGTGAGATGAGACTTGTAGTCCCTTCCTTTACCTAACCATTAAACATTGCACATAAAGGGATGACAGTGTGTCCTGACATGAGTTATTGAGTGGCAGGTAAGTATTTTACCCCACCATATTGGGGACGGCAATAATCAAAATAAGCTATGAGAATATTGATAGTGCAGGTCTGTATGCTAATGTCTTGCCAGGAAATGGATGAAGTAGAGTGGAACCTTGTAAAAATAGCATAATTCATTTCACGATCTGATAAAGTGAAATAGCATTTATGTGAAACAACCTTTTGCATATAAATTAATGTAAAATACAATAATGCATTCCATGCCAGAAAAAAATAAATTATGTACAAGATTTATAAAAGAAAATTATACATTGTTTAGGGTCATGGATCATGCATATCTTTTCTTCTACCTTGGAATGAAACAACTGGGAATGCGAATGCTATTTGTAAAAACAAAAAATAATCAAAATAGTTTATTGTTTATGATACATACCTGATTCCTTTTTACTGGAAAGCTGTCTAGAGGCATTTGTTTTTGCCGACGCTCCAAAATTTAGTAAAATACAGCTCAGAATGGTCATTAAATAAATTTCTGGCATGCGTAACCCCTGCTTTATTAATTAAAAATAGCAATTTTCCACAAAATGAATTTTCATGCGACTGGTTTCAATGCTACTACATCATCATCAGGTCTTTGAAAATTGCTATTTTTAATTAATCATGATATTCCTCCATATCACACCTGAAACATCTCTTTTTATTCCCTGCATTATTATTCTGATGCCTCTTATGCATGGTACGATGCAACAGTTTCCCATGACCTCATCACATTTAGCCTGCTGTTTGGGACTTAACACTTCTTGAAGGCTCATGGAGTCTCAGTGGTAAACAGGCAGGGGTTTAATTTTCAAATCGCTGCTTGCTTTAGCCCAAAATAACAGTGTGAGATGGCCTTTCTTTGACTTGTGGTCGGGCAATGCATTCTCCTCTATTGTCATGTGTACAAATATAGGTTTGCTTTGGCATCTTCTTCTAGAAGAGACCCATCTAGTCACAATTAAAGACCTCTTGGGACAGGTAACTCTCAGAATCTATAAACTTCATGTAGTTACCAATGAAGTTCTCTTCTGCCTTTGACTCGGAGCTTGCTGCTTAACCATGCATCACAATGCCATGGATGCTGGTTCTTCTCTTGAACTTCTTGAACCACTCATGGTTCCCCTAAATACTTCTTTGGGCTTTTGGTGATCCTGACATCTATCACTTTCCCATTCTCACAAATGATAGTCTTATTATTGGTGTGGCATTGCAAATAATTTTTGTTTATCCATATGGGAGTGACTGAATATCTTGCGAAAATCAATGTGAAGTGTGCTCCTCATCTTCCCTATAGTGCTGACCCATGCCATGTGACTTCCAGTGTTAAGAAAGACAATGTTAACCATTTTTCATCATTTTAGACAGACATAGGTAAACTGAACATGTATGTTTCAGCTGCAATGGTTACCACTAATGCACTGCTGAAGTGAAGAAATGAAACCTGACCCACACAAACATCCAGCTAACTCTAGACTAAGCTAATTACATAGGGCATGCTATTATGAGAATCAAAAAAAATTATGATTACTAGTTAGTGAAGAGACTTCATAATTATAGTAATCATTGGTGTACACTCTGTTGTAAAGATGGTGGATATGCACAGGGTGTATGCAATTTCTTAGTCACACGTGGCGGCCATACTTTTATAGTCAAAGACAGTTTCATTTTAGTTACTGATGTTTTCATTTTAATATGAATTATTTTTAATTTCCAGCCTACAATCAAGAAATTGGTGACAGTAACTGAGATGCTGAGCAAACACAAGCAGAAGTATCTGGAAATGATTAGGTAGTTCTTGTGCTTCCAATTTTGTGATTTCTCTCAGACAGTTTGTGTTGAGAGTGATTATTTCACCTCCATGGATCATAGTGATGACAAGGAAAAATACTTTTATGTGATCGTAAACAGACTGTTTCATTATCATCATAAAGTGTTCACTATAATTAATAAATAATTTCTGCAAGTTCAGTGCAGTCATAATTCCTAGTGATATGAGTGCTTGTTGGTGTACTATATATACTAAGAAACTGCAATGGTAGGTTTCACTTATTAAGGTCATAGCATTTTTAAAGTTTTGTATCAACGTCACTCGGTGATAGTGGAGTGTGTGATTGGAATTAATGCTAAATATTTTGATTGTAATATAGATATTGTAAATATTATGATCAGTGTTTTAACATGTAATGCATTTTGTACAAAATGATCCACATACATTAGTGAGATCTAGTGCTTTATGTATAGTGCTTATGATGTATGATTTTTAGCTTTCGTTTAAAAGTCTTTCATTATACAGGACATAACACCACTGAATGTGAAAACATGAGTACTATGTGAAGGTAATGTAATTTGTCATTATAATGCTGTTTGGACATCCGTGGATGGTTAAACTAAATCTAATAGGCCATCCATGGAAGATTCTGAATACTGTATCTTGTATATAGAAGATTTGGATCCTGGAAGCTAAAGACATCAAGGGTAATTTCGTTGCTCAAGTAATTACGTTATGAACAATACATTCTTGTATTCCTTGAAGCTAAAGATGTGGAGATATTCCTTTTCATAAAAAAATATGGTATGACATTTCCACATTGTTGACAAAAACAATTTTGTAGAAAATTAACACAATGTGCAATGAATAAAGTCTTACATTACTATTATCCTCGAGTACGTATTACTTTTCGCTTGCAAATAAGCCTTGCTTTACCCAATTTAGGCTTAAAAGAAACAATTCAACGGGATATATTATTCATGAATCCACCCTTACTCATCAAAATAAAAACACTATGTTAACGAAAAAAATTTATTTATGTTGCATTAACTCCGGTTAGAAATAAAAATGGCCAGGGTAATAATTCCTGTGACCTACTAGTCACGACCAAAAGAGAATTGAGAAGGCCATCACAGCACAACAGAAAGCAACATATGGGCTTTTCCGTTCCCCTATCCTTGCGCACTTCCAAAAGGTTCCCAAAAACCTGAAATGCAAATGCGAATATATTACCAAGGCGATTTACGTACTATGACGCGAACAACAACCAAGAACTAAAACATACCCAACTTTATTGCGGTCCAAAATACTCGGAAATATCGATCTAATGTACGCACAAGTACAAATAAGAAGCAATACAACAGTCAACAGACTTTGGAAATTGAAGAGCGCCGACTGGAAGGAATTTTACAGCAAATGACATAGATACTTTCGGGCAAACGCTTAATTATATCAGTAATTATTAAAAACGTACCATAATTGCGTTTGGTGATCAAATTAGACAACTAAACGTCAAATAACCATAGCAATTCCACCAGTATACTGAGGATTACCTTTTACTTTTAAACATTTACTTCACAAAGTGTATACATTTAACGTAAGAAGAACCAAACAACCAACCTGGATTCTATGTAACGAGTTTCGTACCTCAAATGTTATAAGAAAACGGTAGTCATCACAAGTATTTTATATTTTATGATATAAGTATATTATGTTTAGTCATTCTTACAAAAAAATTAAAATTTTCAAATGAAACAAATGTTTAGTACCATTGGATGAATTTTATATAATTACTAGTTAATATTTATGCTGATCTGTCCTCTAATCCGGAAGTTGCACAGTGTAATATGGTTGACCGTAGTGAAACGTCGTGTTTTTCTCCGCGCCCGTTTTCTTTATGCTTGTGAAGTGATTTATTTGGGACCTCTTTACTGTGTCATTCCTTTTATCGTGTTTTCAAATTTGAGTCTGCATTTTGGATAAATTCTGCTCTCTGGTAAGTTTTGATAGTGAAAAATCCCTTTTTTTTAATGAATTGATAATTGAATTGCATTCCCAAAAGTGTACTAAACCTTAATGCCATTGTACCAAGGTATGTTTGGCTAGGGTAGATGTAGTAAGTGAGCAAATTAACAGTGAAAATGTTACTGTTGACCAACATTTAGTTTGTCTAGGTTCTTTAGCTGTTGTTGTTGGTATGAAAGTAGAGATCTCTGCGCCCGGGATGCAAGAATTTATGCATATCATTTTAAAATATTGCAATTGATAGAGTCAATTTCTTAAAGTCAACATAATCTCATTTTTTTGGAGAATTTAGTCCACATTATTCTCCATTAAAAAGGTCTCGTTGAAACTTAATTCAAGTATTTTTTGATCAGCATTTCTTTTTCAGTTGACGATTTGTTTAAGGTATCTTAATTGTTTAAGGGGTTGTGGTGTGTGCAAGTCTATCCATGAGATAGTCCCAGCAGTCTCAACGTCTTGTGAATGTTCATTGGAATACTTATGCTTCGTTTATAAGTTTTGCTTACCCTATCCGCGTTTAGTTAAAACTAAAGATGCGGGTTTCTCCTTATTTGTATTCTAAGGTTTTAATGGCCTTAAACCTAATTTGGATAAAGTCGTGAGGAACTCTATTAATATATCTGAGAAACAACATTCATTATGTTATTCTGCTCTAGATTAGTTTTCATTTTCAATGCGTGGTATGAAAGTTGCCAAAATTTCGGTTTTTGTGCCAGAATTATTTTTACTTCAAATGATATGGAATTTAATCCGTCCGCAATTAATGCCTTGTTTCGTTTACCCCATTAATCCAGTGACTTGTGTTCCCATCGGCTAAGACGAATATTGTGAATTGAAATCCACGTATGACATTGCTGTGCATGTAAATATGTGACGGATTTAAGAAGTTGCGACGGTGCCAAAATCCCGTAGCCTGTGGATCATCAAAAACCGTCTCACCATAAGAATTTCTCCAGTTAGAAGTGTGCTGCTTTCAACAATATACGAATACGTTTTAGTTTATTGTATGCCAACAAAATATATTTGAATAACCTTCCGAAGCGGCGTAATTGCGGACTCACCAGTGTTTTGAGTGGACTAGTAATCTTAAAAAAAATTGTTTTGAAAATAATTTTCTGAAGACCAGGGGCATATCCTGTGAGAGGTTACAGTGGAATTAAACATGGGTTTAAAAAAAAAATATTCAAATCATCAACTCCTTAATTATTGTAGCTGAAATCAGTGTCCCAAATCGTCTACAGGTGCCTGTTTGTCTGAATTTAGCCCCAGTAATATAAACCCTCTAACTTGTTTTAATTAATTAGCGGACTGTTATACTTTTATGCAGCGGTAAACTGGAAGTTCTGTAGGTGTCCTTAGGAATTTGTCTTTTGTGTTATGCAATATGAATTTTTGCTAAGTAATTTCTTTCATTCAACATGCAATTAATAATCCAATTTTATCTGTGTGCAGAATGTGAGGTGTGGTTTTAGCAGCTATTGAGAGACCCTGGGAGGGGGGGTATCTCCTCCTACCACCAGATGAAGTAGTTGTACAGTGCTGTGCCGTTGCTTGGGGATTGCTCATAACTACCCATTTTCATTGACTGCGTGCAAAAGTTCAAGTGACTCCATCATCTAATTGTAAGTACTCATTTGATGGATCTATGTATTTTATTAAAAAAGCGAGCGGAATCCTCGGCACTATCTATTTTACTCTGTGATATGTGTTTAATAACTTTAAATAAATAAATTTAAAGCTTTTTAAGTGATTTAGAATAATGCTATATGTTATTTATTCTTCGTGCGCATTTAGTATGTATTTTTAAAAGTGAGTCATCAGTTAATGTAGCCACTAATGATTGTAGAATCAGTGCTGTAAGTTGTACCATTTCTTTCTTCTTCACAATTGGCATGAATGTTTAGCGTACCTATCATTCTTGTTGTAATCTGGCATGCAATCTGATGTGATCAGTATTTGTTGATCACATGAGTGTGTTCTAGTTTGTATGATTAGTTCAAGGAGTTTTATTGTTTTAGAGTTTTCCATCTGTTGTCATCGTAATTTGCATGCGCCGCTGTCGCTCTGGTTGTGTGAGACTTGCTCTTTATATCTATGTAGTATTTGTTTTCCTACAGTAATTGCTTTCTGAATGAGTTTTTCGTATTTGCATCCGTATTTGATGATAACTATGAAAGTATTTGTCAGTGCTAATTGAAATTAGGCTGGTGCATATTTAATGCATAGTCTTGACTAAATGTCTATTTTCAGAAGTTTGAAATCTTTGTATTAGTCCCACTAAAGTAAATTCAATCCAGTGGTTTTTCTCATCATGAAGAGAAGTTTATGAAGTATGGAAAGATGTACGTAAGCACATTGAAGATTACTATTAGACTTAACAAATCATGCAATGAACAAACTATCAAATAATAGTAATGAATAAGGGAATGACTCTTATCAAAGGCCTCAGTGGCACATGAATTGAAAGAAAGAACGTACTTTTCCACAGACGCTGTCTGAATTATACTGTGGAAAATGTCGTCATCTCTTTCATTTGATGGGCATATAAAACTTCCATCATGTGAAGCCTGAACCTGTAAGGTTTTTTATTGCGGTGTTTAGTTTGCTGTATGCAATTAGTGTCCAAAAGTTCGATCCCCGTTCCACCCATGTATCATTCTTTGTTAGCCTGGAAATTTATGTTAACTTCCCATAATGAGTGTGTTGTTTTAAATACTACAGTAAACAAGAATGAAGTTGGATAGAAGGGAATTTATTTTACGTTTTTCAATAGCAGATTTATTTAAGAGCTGGCTGTGACCTATTAAATACCTAATACCAAATCTTAGTGTATTGTGGATACTTCTCTGAGTGTTTGACGTAATTACGTTATGCCTGCTTTACTTCAGGCTTGGTGAAAGAACGAGGCGCAGCTCTCTCAGTGTCGACATTATCAGCACCCTTAATGATTTCTGTGGTTGCAACGATGTAGTTTCTCTTCAGGGAGTGTGATAAAAGCACACGGTTTGGGAAAGAGATTTGAAGATGTCGCGTTGCTGGCGGAATCCTCATTATAATATTGTCTCTCCAGTGATTTCAGTTTAGCCCCGCCCATAAGAAAATGTTGATCCAATTCTGGAGGAACTGTAGTTGAGGAAAGTTCTGTTCTTCGAACTGTAGTTTTTAGAATACTTTTCGTCTTCATGGTGTGAGGAAATTAATTTTTTTGGCTTGAGAGTTTTCTCTAAGGTTATGACTGTGTTCTATTGGTTCTACCTATAAATCTTTTTCGAAAAGTATCACATTGCACTTGGATATCATTTGAATTCTCTCTGGAGATAGTTCATAGTTCACTCGTCTGATATGTTGTTAAGCCCTTCTCCATCTGAAAATGGCGTACAAACAGTTCGATGCATTAATGCAAAACCAAGTTGAGCGCTCAACCCTCTTGGTACGGCCATGGGATTTTGCACAAGTTTGAGATTCGCCTGGAAATCGCTAGGGATTCCTGGAATGGTATTCGACGGTATGATTCACAAGGCGGCTCTCCGCCCGTCTCGTCTCAATCCCGCCCGCCGCCTTGCCTCAGGGGTCGACGCTGAATAACGCTGCCAGTTTTAGAACTCGTCCCCCAATCACCGTTTCCGTGGGCGTTTGGTTTGTCGTTTTTCCCGTGATTCGTAAAGCGTGCCACGCATTGGAATTTTACATTGAATACAATGTATAGCCAGCTATTCGGAGTTGATTTCACGATGTCGACAATTCCAAATTGTTCCGAGGAGCGAAACACGCGCTGCGCTTATGGGTACCTTTGTTTTCGTGATGTGATTCTCGAAGCAAGTAAAATTATCTTATGCATCGCTCGCAAGTTTGCCTGGTTATCCTATAATTGTGACAAGCAGTACCTCATCGAGATTAAAATGAATCAATCCATCGATAGAAATAAAGCTAATTAGAATGCTAAACCAGATCACGATATTCAACGCGTAATTTTTTTTAAGAATGGGAGAGTGGAGCCCAAGTTTATTTGTTATCCTGCGGTAGATCTCACCTGGTACGCAATAAGCTGCATGCGGAATACGCACATTCAGGATAACGTTCCGCATATCTCTGGAGTTAGTTGCCATTCCGAATGTGATTAATTCTAAAATAGCACGAAAAAGCTTAGCGTATGAATAGGCGACAGGCGGGATGAATTTGGGAAGGGAAGGAGGGAGCTTGGGAGTCACTGGGGACTGAAGCGGCGCCCTTCCCATCGCCGATGATGACTGCCTCCCGCCCCCGATCCCCCACCTTCCAGCCCCCCATGCTTTTGTTGCCATCAGTTTATCGATCTAATGTGGAGTTAGCTCCTTTAAAATTTACCGTGTGGATAAAAATGAACTGAACTTTGAAACTTAAATTGAAATGAATTTTGCGTTGTCCTATTGAATTGGAATTATCTATTACTTGGCTTTTTAGTCCCTTCATAAAAGGCACCTGATACGGTAGGTAAATACGTTTTATTTAATCCTATTTTATCGTAGGCAGAGATATTGCTTTATCTGAATTTCCTCTGCTTGTTCTTGACACCTTGTCTGAAGTTCATTGTCCCTCAGTGTTCTTTGATGCTTAGTTTCCGATACGTGTTTTAAACATGACCAACACAAGGAATCTTCTTCTTACCAGATTAGTCCTCCGCCCTCGGCCTCACCGTTATAACGTACATTTTATTGCAAGATGAGGGTTATTGTGCGTGGAAAATGAAGACAGATTCGGCGCTTTATCGGTTTAGAAATCCTTCTCAATGGGTACCCAACCCATGGGTCAAAAGCAGTAGAAGTTGCTTCAGGTATTCCCCAGGGAAGTGTTATCGGACCTCCTTTATTCCTACTAAACGCTAACGATATTGACTCCGTAGTCACTAAAAAGAAACGTTCATTTGCCGATGATGCAATGGTTTACCGTGATCCTTAGGACACAGCAGCGTTATCAGATGATCTTAATGCTATGTATAATGCTGGTGCGACACCTGGCAATTAGAATTAAACTTACAAAAGTGCGCATTGATGACTTTTTGGAAAAAGAGCAATTCCCTCCCGAACGCCTCGCCTACTGCGTCGGGAATGCACAAATGGAATGTGTAGAGTCAATTTAATACCTAGGCGTTATCCTCACACACGAGGAATATGTGGAGAAGATAACAAAAAATCGGGGTTAATTAGAAGAATGCTAAGTAAATGTGATGGGAAGGTCAAAGAGAAATGTTGATATTTCGCCGGTTCGGCCTCATTTAGAATATGCTGCAAGTATATGAGATCCTCACGAAGTTGGATTAATTACCGAATTGGATCGCGTCCAGTGAAGAGGAACTAGATTTGTTAAACTTTGTTATGATAAACTTGGCGTGGCGTATCCAAAAATATTAGAGCAGCTAGGCTGGGAATCACTCAAGGAGAGAAGGTTAAATTACAGCTTAAATCTCTTGCATAAAATGGAAGGACATCTCTTCAGCAGTGATGTAGAAAATGTATTATTATACCCATCATAATACGCTAGGAGAGATAATGTAAATAAAATGAAAGAGATTAAGCGTAGAATAGGTAGAATTAAGATGTCATTTTTTCCATGAACGATAAGGGATCAGAAAAACATTGTCCGACGGCGGTAGGGTCATATTCGGTCACAATTAGTGCGATGTTTAATCACCCCCTGCCACGCAACCTCTTGGTGGCTTGCAGGGCATTAAAATTACTAAAAAAAATCCTGTCCAAATTCGTTGTTACGGATTTCTTTTAATATTCTCGAAGATACGGCAGCCAGTGTTGTCAGTCATTGTTGCGTACCGGAAATTTTTTATGACCACCACAGTTAACAACCTAGAGATCGGTTTTACTTGCGATTGTAGAACTCTCCAAGTACTAAGCCTAAGTTTGTGTGTGAATTTCACACACAAACAAGGTAGAGGACCTGTGGCACCTATGTTTTCCGAGGAAGATCTGATACTATCAATGGCGTCCATCATAAATTCAAATTCAGGGTTGACATTGGGTGCAGATGATGACAATGACCAAGGCTTTTCCCCTCTCACCAGAAAACGGTTGTCAACACATCCGTCGACTGCCCTCGTCGATTTTGGATTATCGCTATTGGGGGAGGCGACCGACAGTAGGGAGTATTTTCGCCGCTATGCACAAGTGTGTAATTTGGTTGAAGCATGATGGATAGAAACCTAGAATCGGCATTAGTCTACTCTTAACGTAAGGCGCCTAATGGCCCACATTGTAACGTCCCATTCGGCATTCTCCGTTTGAAGTGTTCTGAACACGGTTCTTAGTGAGGATTGGGATGCCAGGTAAATTCCACCACCACCGGAATTCGAACCAGGAACCTCAGTTTGGAGGAAGAAGGGTGCGAACTAGCCACCGAACCAATCCCATCACGATAAATCAATGTTTGTGAAGTGAGGCTTGTTTGTCCCCCGTGTGGGGGGGGGCGGCGGGAGGAAGGGAAGGAGCAACTGACTCTAAGGAAGGTTCTTTTTGGGAGCAAACCAAACGCGCACCATCCCGCGGGCATTTCACCCCCACCCCATGTGCGCATTTTTGTGGCACAAATGTTGCGTGTGGGTGATTTCGTGGGCGCGGGACGCAAGGGAAAGTGACCTCTCGCTCTCGGTCCGTGGGATTCGCCGGGGGCGGCCCTGCCCCTCTCTCGCCAATCGAACCGCTGCCCCCACCCCCTCCCTGGGAACACTCAATCCGGTGAACGCCCTCTCCTCAAAAATCGTTCTTCATATCGAATTTTACTGAAACGTTGCGAAAAGGATATCTTGTGGGAGCCCCCCTACCTACTGTCGAAGGTGATGGGATGGACATCCTAAAATTATTTACCATTTCTGTAAACATTTTCTTTCCGAATGTGTAGTCCAAAACTGAGTGCCGGAACCGAGTTCAAATGATTAAAAATTCGTCTTTTTATTTTTAGATCGGGTAGTATACTCGCTTCACGATGCGTGATCCGATATACACGAACAATGCGGATGCTTGCCAATGAATAGCATGTAAAAATTAATCCGGAAATAGCCGTTGTTAATGGAGTCGGTGGGGTTTTTTTTGATCCTCAAGCTTGTTACACAGTTCTTTAACCTTCGCTGAGTTGTCTGTGGCGACATTTTACTGCTGGCGGATTTGTTGGTCGCGCCTGATGTAATGGTGCACCGTTAATGGCGTCCTGCATCCTTTTCTAGAGCTGTTTAATGGGAACGGATCCAAACAGGCGTATCTGAGCGTTCCGCGGGAGCGTGTGTCACGCTTGTCTCTGCTTCTCGTTCCGATTTGACCTCGCGGCCCTTCACTCTCTTGGGTGTTGTGACGGGGAAAAATATTTGTAATCGTAGAAATTCTATTTCGATTGCCAACCCATCAAACATGAATAGCAAAGGAGAGACGTGCTTCGTGATTACATTCGCGTCGTAAACAAATATGTTTTGCTGAAATCATTTGGTTTGATCCACCAGGTTTCAATTGTAGTTATTTGAAGTTTTGCGTTTAGTATAACTTAGCTAATACTCATGTAGTATCTGCATATTGTTTTCTAAGAGTTACCATTTCCCTGCCTTAGGAATTAATTGCGTTGGCAGGAGTAACGTGGTGGAATTACTTTCACTTTTATGCGTTTGATTAATGCTCCTAGAGAACCTCTCGAGAGTGCTCGGCAGCATTATCAGAAGTGGTAAGCGTTTGGTTGGTTGGTGCATGTGCTTGTTTCCTGTCGCTCGCATTCGCTCGAGGTGATCGCTGGAGTGCCGGCGGAGGCTCCAATCGCCTCGCCGTCTATGAGCAGTCGCAAGGTGGGATCGGGAGCCCGTGCGAGTGTAATATTTATTTACAAGGTGGGCGGTCTACTTCCTACCTTGCTGCTATCCAGATCGCTGATCATGTTTACGAAATCGACTGTGACATAACGCCATTCCTCTCTCTTTCGCAAAGCCAGGCAGGAAAATTGTTATTGAAGCCAGGGAAGAAGAGAGATGAAAGGATATGTAGAGGAACTATATGGTGAAGGCAGTAGACTAGCAAGGTTAGACAGACGATATGATATATCGTAGATGAGTGTAGCTTAGGTCCAGGCAGACTTAGTGTCGAGACCGAAAGGGCATTAAGAAAATCGAAATCAAATAAGGCCTGGGGGTAGAAAACATTCCCGCGGAATTACTTAAGGGTGTAGCAAATTCTAGGAAATAAATTTAAAGGGATTATTTCGTAACATATATGAAGGACGAAATTGTCCGGAAGATTTTGTCAGATCAGTGCTAGTTCCTATTCCAAAATTTGAAAGGCAGCCCATAGGGGAAGTTTGATTTTGCTCGTAGCTCAAGTGGTTCTCAAAATCGTCAGTAAGAGGATAGAGAGGAGGGCAAATTAAGGGATGATCATTTCGGGTTCAGAAAGTGGAGAGATAGGCGTGATGCTATAGTACTAATGAGGTCAATAAAGAAGAATAACATTAAAAGATTTCAATCAAATTGAGTCGTCTGTTTCGTATATTTCGGGAAGACGTTCGATGGAGAAAATTGGGTAGAATTAGTGTATTTATTGCAGAAAACAGGAGTAGAGTTGAGGGATAGGTTACTTATCCGCAACCTGGACGTGCCTGACTAATCAGGTGGGTGTGGCGGACGGAGGATTGGGATGGGAAATTGGGGGAAGAGCGGTGTGACACGGGGAGAGGGGAGAATGTTGGGCAGCCCAGGAAGGGGTGGGATAGGGCTATTGGGCAGAATGCAGGATTGAAGTACGCGGAACTGAAGGAGTGCTTTTTGAGTCAGTGTGTTGTTTTTAGTAGAGGCTGAAATGACGTTAGAAATGTATCGTTGTACAATCTGTTGTCTCAATAAATGAAAGTAGAAAAACTTTGTTACAATCCACCACTTTATTTGATTGTAACAAAGTTTTTCTACTTTCATTTATTAAAATGAACTTCCACAAAGTTGAGGCTGAAACTATTGAGATGATCTGTTGTCTCCTTTGTAAGGCTTCTACGAATTCAGTTGAAGCGATTGTAACCCGGATGTGCAGAAACTTTGAATTCAAATGTAAAGCTCCAAATTCTTTGTTTCCAAATTCTTCCAAAATCCAGTTCTTCATTATTTGCTCCAAGTTCCTCGGCCCCGTGGGGGCATGGATATTTGAGTAAATACCGGTTGAATGAGTGATATAACAGTTTTGGTCTAGTCTGACTACTCTTATGTTGCACCGTCACGGACATTTTATTTTCGATATTTGTTTGCGAAACTTTGAGTTTCATTCAATACGATCATTACAGAGTAATAATACTTTCTTAATGATGTGCCGACTTGTTTTAATGAAATCAAGTCGATTGACTGCTGCTTGGACTATATAATGAATGCTAGGCCATATAATTTAACTTCGTCTGGGCTTGTATCTGGTGTAGCGGGGACGACCAATTCAATTTCAAAACCCGTTCAATCAGTATTGAATGTTTTCATTATTCCATTTGGTATAAATTAATGCACATCAAAGAAATCGTGTCAGTGCTTATTTGAAAACGTCCGTGTATCGTAGGGAGAGATAGTCTGTTCTTCCCGCCCGTGTACGTCCTTAGCACACTGGTCGACTCGTGGTGAAAGGCGATGCATCTGGCGATTCGCGACGAATAACTGCCGGCAGCATTATCGCCGGTCTCGGCGGTTGGTAAACGCGATGACTATTTTTAGGTGGCATCGAGGTGAGGTGCCATAGCGGACTGGGTGCTCGGCGAGAGGGAGGTGGTTGCATTGATGCGTGGAGGGGGATGCTGCGTGCGTGATGGACTCGTTTCCCCACGCTGCAACGCATCCCCCCCTCTTCCCGCGACCCTCTCGCCCTCCCTATCCCCGCCGCTGCGAGTTGGACCGGTTCTCCTCCGCCTCCCCACCATACGCCCGCCATCCTTTCGCTCTCCCCGCCACCCTTTCACCCTCCCCGCCGACAAACTCGCTGCACCGACCGAAGGGGTCCTGTCTCCTCCCGGTCATCCGGAAGGGTTGTCCCTGCCACCCTCGTACCTCCTTTCCCCCTTCTAAGTATTCTCTCGCGGATCTGGGCCGACCCAACAGATGGCCCGGATGGTACGGCTGGGGGTGCACCATGGCCCCGTGGGCGGGTGACGCGGAGGTGATTTCGGAATGGCACCTTGGGAGCCGCCTAACTCTCGACGCGTTTGTTTGCTGACCGTGATAGCTTTGGAAACTTTATTCGAATGCGAAAAACGCATTGAGTACTGCAGTGACAAGAATGCTATAAATCATAGATTAAAGTGGGTACAATCAAACAATCAGCTAAATTAATTAATTGGACTTGTTGAGCCTTACACTTCCACGGTTGCTGCTGAAAGATTTCTCGCAGAATCACATTGTGTTTTCTTTGCACAACTGACGCTTCCTTTGATCAGGAATTGCCGGAGGTAAAATAAAATTTCCTACCAAGCTGTGGAATGTTAATTTTTTTCAGACACCATGCTAGAGGGAGGTCCTATTTCATCTTCCTCGGGGACATGGCATAATTCGGCTTATTGTATCTCAAGTTTGGGAGAAGTGCTGTAAGCTCTGTAATATTGCTGGAACCCCGCCCATCTGGTTAATTGCGTAACGATACACCCACTGAAGCCCCGCTCTCCCAAATTCGCCGGGCTTCTGTGAAAATTTGTACACGTATAGCCACTGCACAAATCATGGTGTCTTTTTTGAATATCTTCGCATTTCCGATATAAGACTGTTGTTACATTGATGCTACAATTCGCCGAACGGCAGTTTTTCGTAGCTTTGTTTGGAAATGGTCGAATAAAAAATATAATAAATAAATTGGGAAATTTGCTATTCTTAGTGGAGCATATCGTACATTTTTTTACGTGCAAAGAACACGCCAGGGAAACGTATTACCCTTATGTACATGAAGATTTTTTAATGCTTTTCTAAAATTACATTACATATTCATTTTCCCTCGTCATCACCTCCTCATCATCCCCTTACCAGTGAAATTGTAAATTGTTCCATGTAATAATTTTTTTAATGACAAGTGGCTAACATTGATACATTTCATTGTTGTGTATGCGTCTCCTAAAAGAAGGTGTCAGGTGTTTGATTGCAATGCCATCGTGCACTTTTAAAATTAAATATTTCGTAATGTTGCCACCATTAAAATTAAAAGTGCGTATTTAGGCACTTTTAACCATGTGGCATAGGTTCGCGATGATCCTTCGTCGCATTTTTCGGAAACCTAGGCTGCTGCAAAAGTAGACCCTGCCCTAATTGTGTTTATTTGGCTAGAAGGTTCAGCATGAACCTTTGGAATTTTTCTAGACGGATTCCAAGGTCAAGTTAGATTCTAAACTAGTAGCTAATGATTTGAGGATAGTGGTTTATCTTTAGTGGGAATGAATTTCAAGAATCGTATGATAGAAGCTTTCCGTACTATGAACTATTAAAGAATGAAAAGGGGATCTGAAAGGGTGGTTAATGTACTGGCTTTACACCCAGATGTCCCGGGTTCGATTTCCGGCGACGGCAGATACTTTTCAGTGGTATCCCGATCCCTACTTGAGGTGCGTGCTTTGTGGAGAGCACTTAAAGTAAGTATGCCGTCCGTCGAATGGGACGTTAAGGTGCCAACCCCTTGGCGCCTTTCGTCAAGAGTAGGCTAATGCCGATGCCGAGTTTCTCCCCACCCTTCATCCTTTCTTGTCCCAATGGCGAAAATTGCCTTAGCCGTCGGTCGCCTCCCCTAAATACTACTACTAAAAGGATCGAAAAGGTAAACATGCCACAAAGTACCTTTCGAGAGTCAGTACTTACCAACACTCGTATGAGGCCAATGTTGGCGGAACTGGGAATCTAAACATATAGTATACTGGGTTTTCGTGCCCAAAAGATGAAACCTTCCACGGTACTAGCCACTGAAAATGTCGTCTCCCGGCCCTTAAATCGCCTTGCTTCGCGGCCCCGCCTTCTCAGTCATATCTTTTTCGCGCGGCGAGTGTGAGAGGCGCCTTCCCCCTTTTCAAAAGCCGTGAGCGAAGGTCTCTTCATAGCATAGGTAAACAAGGAGAAGGAAGACCTTCGTATTCAAGCGAAGGGGAAGTCACAGCCCTCGCCGCTCCTTAATCACTTCGTTGAGTCAAGGATCAACATTCAACACGTGTTTGCGGTAAATTTCACTTTCGGTTACATTTCCTCTTATTACGTTCCCTGCCGAGCACACACACACACACCTCTTGTCGCCTTCTCAGTTGTGGTCGTAGTCCGAGCGATCGTCGTTGTTGATTTGTTTTTGTTGAGGTGGGCTTTGCCGTTTTTTTTTAAATTTCATTGATGGAAAAGATTTTCACGCTTTGCAGCTTGATTAAATCAGAAAGAGAATATTGTAAAATTCATTCGCCTTGACCGGGATCCCGGTCAAGGCGAAGGATTTTTACACTGTGAAATTTTTGCATTGAAATGCATATTAGCGGATGACTCCGTGAAAAGTTACTGTTGCGGCATTTCCCGCAGTTTCTTGGAATTAGTCTCTTGATCTTCAAGCGACAACCCTTCATGCATTCCTTTCAGGTTCTTGCTTCACAATTCTGTCCATTTATTATTGACTTTCCATAATGGTCTTTTTAAGAGGCTCTCATACCCCTATCATGTACCCTATTATCGGCCATTTTCGCAGCAATGTTTTCCGGTGTTGGTGGCCATTGTCCCTCTCGTATCCACTTTTGGGAGGAGGAGAATGATCCGGTACACTGCTATGGGGTGCGAGACGGAGGGGAAGGGTGGGGGAGCAACCGGAGGTGTGCGCGCCTGGGATGCAAATCCATTGGCGGTCGTGCTGCAGCACGCCTTCGCCCGCCGGACGCATCCAGCCTTGAAATTACGGGGGCTGACGCCGGGCGGGCGCGTACTATTCCCGCGGGAGTGCCGTTTGTTGTTTTACGCACGGTTGTGGAGGGTTTGGTGCGCATGTGCGCGCTTTTAAAGGGGCCACGGCCTGTGACCCCGGCTTGCTCCCTTGAAATTTGCCCGGGGCTCATGAACGGGATTCGCCTCAAGCGGCTCCAGATGGCCACTCTCATCAGCTGATGCATTCTTCGGATTTTGTAATTTTATTTTTTAATAATTAATCCCTAGACGTACTTGATGTACAACTTGCTATTTGTCGCTTGGAATCACTCTTTGGCAGCAGTTGTCTCTGTGTATAGGGTCGATTTTAGTTTTTAGATAATTTTGAAATCATGACTACAAAAATGCGAAATCTTGCTTTTTTGAGCTATTTCGATTATGTTGCTGTTTGCGTAATACTAATTAAATATCAGTAGTATTTCTTAAGTTGTGTAAGTTTTTTTCATGGGTCTAAGAATTGCCTTGTTTCGTAAAGAGGTGGTGCTTTCCCGGTGGAGAACCTGCGAAGACTTCGCTTGTCTTTGTTCTTTAACGGAAATACATCCGTTTAAATATTAACGTTTCCTCAGAACTTTTTATGAGTGATTTCCTGGAACTATTATCATTTCTGCCGGGGTTTAGTGAAATGTCTTCCTCTACTGAACACATTCAGTCGCATATTTATTGGTATATGTCGATACCGACGAAATCAGAATGCAATATCTGTGGATGATTTTACGATCAATGGAAAAAGAATCGATTGCCGCTGGATCGCCAGTGTTTTGTAAGGGTAAGAAGTTCTCAACTGACCATTATCAAAAGAGCCTCTTTGACCGATAGAAGTTGACCGATCGATGGGAGCCGTCGCACTAGTTCTCTTTAACGTTTATGAGTCCGGAGCGGATGACGTCATCTCTCCCCGCGCCGCTCAAACACGGCGGCGTGAGTACGCTGGGCGTGTGTCGTTCCACCGGGGGGAGTGGGCGGGCGGGTTTGGGGGAATGATATTTTGTTAACTGCGTTTCAATCAAATCTCCCTCCCCGCACCCGCTGGACCCCGCGCCGCCTCTGAGCCCTTGGCGGCATTTGACCGGCGCATCGGAACGGGCGACGCGCAGAGCGAGAGAGGGGTGTGGGGGTGGGGCACCCATATGCTCTTCTTTCCTGCCGGGCGGGCGTGGGTGTGCCGCTGCACGGATTCGAAGCGGCCCGGTCTGCTCCGCGTGGGGTCTATGAGTCTTGGTTGGCTTTCATTCGGTCAACCGCGGAATGAGAAGAGACGAGGAAACCACAAGTGAGCCTCTTTTCATGGCGTATAGCGATGAGATGCGCATTCACTGTGCTTTATTAAAAGAAAGTATTGAATAAAACACTCACTTCACATCAGCCAAAGGGGATGTGACTCTTATTTTTCTTAAGGATTAGTATTTTTGTGGTTAATTGTTTGTAATTGGTTATTATATGTGCTATCAAATCTAATTAAAGATGATTCGCCACGAATGGTATTTTGTATGTTCTCATTTGCTATATGCTCGCAGATTCGTTTTGGCATTAGTTTTGATGCAAATGAAGGCTTAAGAAAGGCTAAAGGTAAGGGATTTGATTGCATAGTGATTGCATGTAAATGTACCTCCCGCTGAGTGAGTAATCGGCCCACGAATAGTTTTTCGATTAATATCGCTTTCTCTAGTACATGGTAAAATACCCCTATCAGAATAAATATAAAAAAGTATTTCATTTGCGTACATTAAGATCGTTTGTAAGAAACTCTTCTTAATTATTTAATTACGGTTATCGCGCCTCCGTAACCCTTGACTAGGATTGTGAGATATCAAGATTAGGTGCGCCAATCCTTAATGACTTGTGTTGTTTTGTGAGATACTGATCTTAATTTATAATCGAAACTCCAATCCTTGTGGATTTGAGTGGTTGATATATAGTAAGGGCAGTCAACCGGTCAAACTACGGCATGTATTTTTCGAAGGAATGCCTTTCATTGTTGGCGGCGGGCCAGTGCCTCGGCTGTTGCCATTACCCTCGGAACAACGGGAAAGAAGAATCGTGATTCCTTTTGTTGAGTCCGATCGTGTCATACGGAGGCGAATTTTAGTTGTGTTTTATTTACGCCATCGCCTTCTCGTGAAATTCCTTGGGCATTCCTTTTCGCAGTGTCTTCCCCGAACCATCTTCCCATGTCTTTCGTAATTTGAGCGTCACTTTGCCAACGAAAAAATTCGCCTTCATGCCTTGCATTAAGATGTTTGCGACATGAGTATATTCCGTTCAATACTTTGCCATTTCTTCTCAGAAAGGTGTTCTGCATGTATAAGGACCTCGGGTTTCTGCTATATGAGTCGTCGATCGTTCCCCTCAAGTTGGCAGGCTTAATGGCGGCTGTGTTTTGGTGTGCCACTTGCTTCATTTTAATGGATCTTTTCTAGAATGACGTCTTCTGACTGCAATGGAAACACAGCATTCGTGGCCAAATTCCTCCCGTGAACCTTAAGAATAATCGGATGGAAAATCCCGAGAATGAAAGTAAACACTTGAAAGACCCTTAGGTTGTAGCCGAATGTTAAAAGATATTTGAATGGCTTTGAGTAGAGTGAAAACCGGCCATTGGGCTATTGATAATTTAGAATGAAGAGTACGGATTAGAAAAATATGACGGGAAGGTATTTGTTTTTAAACTGGAAAAGTAAATAAATGGAGGCAGCTGCTCATATTACCAACTGATTGTTTGCAACATTTGCATTTTTTCACCAGTGAATCTTTCTGTAATGAATCTTATTTAGCAAGTCTAATTACTTGACAACCCCATCATATCGACAGCGGTTTCACTGATGAATTATATAGCCTTTACTCATGAAATTATTTACAAATTTAGTGTCGCCGAACATAATATCTTCAACAATTACGTGTCCATAGAATAATTGCTCATATGCTGTGGCTTACTTATTGAACAGTGCATAGCGACTGTCATTCTTCCATTAAATTCCTTGCATAATTTGAGTTACTGGCTGAAGCTGCTGTTTATAGATGATTACAATATTGAATGAATGTGTCGCATCCTTTGAATTTGTTTCTGGTTGCGAAATGAAATAATGGAAGCTACACAGACATTCACTCGTTGGTGGACATTGCGGTCACCCAACTGCCCCATTTGCTCCCTATAGGAATAGTGTGGTTCTAGGGCGAGAGAATTTCTGAACAGAATAATCCCGGCGCATGTAAACCCCTCGCATAGAGGGACCCTCTCTCAGGGCCGCGTGATCCTCTGGTATGGGTGCCTTTCAATCAAGCGTTAGGAGACTCACATATGTATGCTTGTCATCAATGGAGGGCACTTCTCTCGCATCCCTAATTATCTCTCAGCCCCCACTACCCGTATCAGTTTTTGCTTTTGTATTAATGTTATTTAGAAGTAATATTGTATATTTTGTATCAATGTTAATAGTTGTTCACTTTTGATGTTGCATGACGTTTTAGAATCTGTTCATCCTACAGCACGTATGAGAGAACTGATGATTATGTCGGCCGTGGTAGTTAAGGGCAGGTGGCGCCGTGTCAATTTGTTTAAATCTGGATGAGTGGAACAGCATACGCGGATAAATGTGGCCAGTATTCTCTATTGAGCTCGCAACTAGGCCATGGGTATTCCGCGTATGACCCGCGTGCTAGGTGATCCCTCCTTAATGGGAGAAAAAGTACGTGCCCTCTCGAAGACGGCCTCCGTAGTGTTAAGAATGGGGACTGCTTTGATAGGACCATGAATTTTAAATTAGAGTGCATCTAGTTATCTAGTTTCTTACTGTCGGTTCGCGCCCGTGCTAGTCAGGAAAAGTCAACAGATTACGTACATTCCAAGATACAAGTATGTATATCGGGCAGTAGGAGAAGATAGGCGTGTAGTATTTCTACGTATATACTTTAAGATTGTGTCTTCGGCGGTTGGTATGGATAACCGATTAGTCTAATGGACTCCAATTAACGTTAAATTATATCCATTTTGGTCTGCATCCTTGGAATTCGGGGAATTGCGTAATTCTTCCTTAGCTGAGGATCATTTTCGTTTTAGTCTCTTCTTGACTTTTCGTGTGTACATGGGTAAGATTTAGATGACTATATTCATTGGTTGTTTTGAAATAGTAAGGATGCATACATTTTTCGTGTTTTATTTCTCGGTAAAATTGTATGAATATTAGTGAATTAATTATTATTTGGTAGTTAACCATTTAAGATACATTGTACAACGATAAATGGCTTTTCCTCTTCTAACAAAGCAAAACAACCTCGCTGTAATAAACCCCTCTTCACTTTCTCACACGTCCTTCCTCGCTTCATTCCTCGCCCAACGTGACAACCCTTTTCCTTTCCCTACCTCACTTGATTATCGTCCTCTCCTCTATGTCTTCAACATCCCATCGCCGATCTAACTGCTGTGCATCCACCATAAAAAATAATAAAATACATTTTCACGGGGACCTTTATAGTTCCATGAGGTTGTTTATAATTATATCACTGTTTTAGCAATCAGCACTTAATAAGTATATCCTCCTGGTTTACCGACATTCCAATCGCGTTGAAAAGATGGAATGAATTCCGAAACTTATCTAGTTTCTTTTGTTCACTCAGTAATTCAAAGCAGAAGCGTGAAAAAAATGCGCGGTATTTACATGTCGTCTGCTGGAAGTTTAAGATTTTAATATGCCACCTTTATACTCTGGGATGCCCATTTTCTCTTATCAATTTTCATTTTGTCCACTTATTGAAGTTCGTTAACCCTTATTCCGTCTTGTCCTTCCGGGCACTGGCTCAACGTATGCTATTGATCGTGGAACTTCCCGGAGATGAAAGAATATACCATACTATACGGAGCCAAATACACGAAAATATAGTGCGTGTTGAAAACACATTGCAATATATTCGTGAAATCTGAATGAGGAAGTTTAAAGGTGTCATGCCTGCTTTAAGAAAGTTTCCCAATTATGGCAGCGTTTTTGAAAGGGCAGTAAGCTCGTTTTTTACTGCAAGGTCTAGCTAGGCTTGGTCGTACGATGTTCATATCTCGTGGCCATCACCTGAGACAAGCACATTGTATCCTCCTTTTGCTGTTTAAAATAGAATTTGTGAAAGTATTTGTGTTTCATGTAATTTTACAAGTTCCTGATTCGATATTTTTTGAAGTTTTGTGATTCATGTAATTCAAATTTGTAGCCGCGATGAATAGATTTTCCTGAATTTTCTAGGGAGGGATTCTTCGGCAGTTTATATTTTCCATTAGTTTCGAGTCATTCATGCATGTATGTCCCTTAAAAGTGATCGAGTCCCAAGAAATCATTGTAAACTGTGAAATGTTACAATTAAATTCTCCTAGTAGCGTCCTTCATCGTGAAAAGGATAAAAGGACCTTGTCGATAACAGTTAGATCTTGTTGATGAATCAAGGACCTGGAATAAAGGGGGAAATTGGGAATTTTACACATTACCTATTTTATGTCTTAATTTCAATACACGTATTTTTTATCTTGCGGGTGCAGCAATACTTTGATCCTCATCCACGCTCCTGTTTACGTACACTACGTGTCATAAAAGAAAAAAAAAACTTGACGTAGGGTCTGTGATCTCACATGAATTGTACTCTCATTGCGTGTCCGATGAACGAACGATAGAGATGGAAACTATTGCCGAGGTTATATGCTTAAATGAACATATTTGTCTAGTAACATTATTTTCTCTCTAGTTCAATGCCATTGCACTGCGGGTGGTTAAAAACACGACGGCATATCTCGCCCACTCTTTCTTTCGACGCCTGGATCGTTTTACTCCCTTTGTTAAACCTATTTCCCGCAATTGGCGCGCGTATCGGAAGTGCATGCTTCGCCTAGCTACCGCCGCCATTGTGATGCCGCTTTTTATTCAGTGGTTCTCACGCCCTTCCAGTGTAGTGGTCGTTCGTATTGAGTGGTGGTGCCCTTGTGCCATGCAATCGGTGACCCCTAGGCAAGCGGTGGCCTCTTTGCCGGTGATTCGCCGTCGTCACGACCCGGGAGCGGCATCAATGTGGCAAGTGGTGCTCCGGCACATTCTGTTTCCAATTCAAGGTGTTCGCTTTGTCAATTTTCCCCCTCATTATGCATTAGTGCCTCCGCAGTAATTATTCTCGGGAAGAATACATATCTCTTGGAGCGAGTGAACTGTAATTTGCTGATTGTAATTACATTCGGGCGGAAGTGTGCAGTGATGAAAGTGGGGAAGGGGGTGTGCGTGGATGGACGCATGCGCAATACATGCAATACATTCTTCCCCCCCTCTCCCCGGGTTGACGCGAAACATTATGTTTTTATGATGACGGAATTGTACGGAAACAATGATGAGACTGTCATCGATGGCTTTAGATTCTTTTCGGCAGTGCGAATTTTTGTCCTGTAGCGAATGTGAATTATTGAATTTTTCAACAAATTAGGCCACCCCATTTCAAATACGTATCTAATTCCGTAATTATTCCATGCAGTTCGCTGTACACTGTGCATTGCGGACTCCGATTTGAAGTTAGATTAGCGTGGTATGGCGCACCAAATTCTTTCTGTTAGAAATGTTTTTGCTTAATGTCAGCGCTTTTTTGAAGAGCAAGGACTAATCTTTGCCTTCTGAGAATATAATACTTCGTAATTATTCCATTCTGCTCCACGAAAAAACCGCTCCATTGGAAAAAAAGATCAAAGAATGTCTTGAGTTAATCACCATTGGAAGACCTGCGTTGGCCTCTGTTATCTCATAGAGGCCCTTTATTCTGCTTGCCTTGCATGTATGTCTGGCATGTGGTGTCTGTCCCTCTCATTATTGCATCCGAGTGCAATCAGGGGTATCTTCGTTCACCACTCTTCTCTTGGGCCATTCATGCCCCCTTCGTCCCTTATGAATCGTCGTACAGAGGGTGGTCGGAAGTCCTCGCATCCAAACACAATCGGTAAGTAGTTTTTTTGTCGTTTGGAGAGAAGCAAGAAGCCCGATGACTGATGAATTCTAATATGAATGCCATTTTTCAGTGAAGTCGAAACAAAACTTTTTGGTGAAAATGTGTGGGAAGACGATGTGTATCATGATTCCGGTAATGAGAGTTCAAGTTCAGAAGAAGGGGATTAGTTAGTGAATACATTTCCCGATGAATGTGATAGCGAATACGAGGCTGGCGTACAAAGTAGGATTCGCACCCTTCCCGCCCTCTCTTGAGTCTGGGATAATTTTAATGAATGCAAAATTCCGAAAAAAATCCTTTCACTGGGGAATGTGGTCCAGTTGTATTGCTGGGAACATAATTGAGTCTGTCGCTAATTTTTTTTATACCGACTCGTTTTGGAGACTAACAGATATGCAATTAATTACTTAGAAAACAATCCAATATTATCTGTAATGATTGAATGGTGGAAATGATGTTGGAAATATTAATGTGTATTTAGGATTGATAATTTTGATCGTAATTTTACAAAAACCAACCAATCGTTCGTACTTTTCACGAAAATCACTTTGGGAAACATTAATTTCACCAAAACTTTGTTTCAGGACAGATTCGAATTTATCTTAAAGTTTTTTCATTTTGTTGATAATTTTGAAATCTATCATTATAGTGACAGCCAAAGCTTTTCGAAATTTGACTAGTCGCAGATAATTCAAATAAAAAATTTAAATAAAATGTACACATAAACCAAAATAAAACATTGCCGTTCATGAATCCCGTTCTCAATAGGGCGTTCATTTTTAGGGCAATGTAATATTCCTTTGATGTCATCTAGATTTGGAATTAAAACCTTCAAACTTTGCAAATTTTGAAGTGGCAACTTCGAGAGTTTTATTGAGCGGATTCAACGTTTTCAAATACACAAACTCCTGATGGACCAAAGGCCTCCGCAATAGTTTTAAAGTTAGTAGAGCCCTTATTTGAAAATGCCGACATATTATGATTGGATAATTATGGTAACTTAACTGCTTCGGCAAATTTTAATTCAATAGCGGTATAGGTGTTGCTGGAACTTAACTTACCTCGAAAAAAATGTTCGCATAGGGGTGAAATTCGCAAAGCTAGGGTTCACACTTAGCGAGAGTTGTGAAAAAACGATGGCTTTGAAGGGGAAGGACAAAAAACCAGTATGGTTTATTTCAACCTACCATTTAATAACTTTCTTAGAATGGAAAAAGTAAATCAGTTTACATTTAAGAGTGTAACTCCCCAATGGGTAGTGTTAATCGGAAAGATCAAAAGCTTCGGCCGAATTTATTTAAAAGATGGCGTCCAAAATTATTTTCACGGTTGTCTGTCTCCGATCATAACGCATTAGTCATATTCAGTAGCTGCCAAAATAAGACAGACCATCTAAACTTTCCTCTCCTGCTAATTCAGCAGCTGTTTGAAAAATGCAGAGCAAACTAATCTGCATCAACGGCTAGGAGACCACCCAAAATTCCACGCCACTTAATCAAGAGGCACTTCATTGAAAAACTACGACCTACCGGGAAGATGACTAGGACTCAAGAGAAGACTCAAAGTTCGCCTAGTTAGAGGAACGAGGGGGATATTATATTGGTTCCATGACTCAGATGCTGCCTTATGCTCAGAGGAATGTTTCAAAATTTATCTCGCTAATTGTTTTCTAGAACGCAAGATAAATTTTTAATTGAGAAAGATAACGTTTTACTACATTATATTATGTTGTTACGAAATTTTTATTCCAGTGAACGCAATTTTTAACAATTTGCAATCGATTTTCAAAAAGTTAATTACAGCAGATAGGGTCGGGTAAGTTAAACTCATGGACCGGTTTGAGCACCTGCCTTAACGAGCTATGTAGCATCTCTTCCAGTTGTACGCGTGGTCGAGCACGTGTGAAATAACAGTTTCTGGTTTATGTGCTCATTTAATTTTCCCACCATTAATTGGGTGAATAACTGTACGTTCTTCCTATGATCGTTCCCCCACAAAGGTTACATCGTTTAGGCAAAATGTTTGTAAGCGAGTTGTTACGCGGTCTTAGGGGAAAATAGGTTACAACAGTAAATGGTTCAAGTGATGCTGGTATTATTGTTTCATCTACATCTACTTACTACCCCGCATGCCGTCGCTAGGACGTGTCGCAGAGGATGTTAAATCACCAGCCCTACTACCTCTAATCCAATATTTCCACAAACACATGGCACCTCGTGGTCAATATACTAGGGGCCACCGAACATCATTCATGCGACATCCGTTGCGCGCATTACAACTATCATACTTTTAGTAACCACTCCACTGATTTCTCCGTTGTAAACTTCCGAATAAATCATTGCCATAATTTATAATCTATGTTACTGAAATGTCGCTGTTATTTGTTATTCGTCAAAGAGTGTTCTGGATCCCTGGTGTTTATTGCTGAGTTTTTTATCGTCAGCATTAAGTACGATGTGCAATGTGCCGTGCTGTCAGTTCTTGACGCGTAGGTACCACAATAGAAGCAATTATGTTCCGGTGGTAAACACATTACCTTCCCGCGAGGCGCGTCTTGGAGTCCCTTTTCGAGCCGACGGACGGAGCCCCCGTTAGCCATTGAGTCGAGTAAACAAACAATTGATTGGATTGCAAAATATCTTACTGGGTTTCCTGTGTCGCGGTCGCAGAGAGTGACCGACTGCACGACTACGAGAATGGACTGAAATGGGCGGGTTGTCATCCACTGAGGGCGTCCCCCCTCGACCTATTTGACAAGGGAAGCGTCATGATATCACTCTTCCCTTGCAAATTTCGGTGAAAACCGGCCATTGAGGAGGCCATGAAAAAACCGGCGGCTTATTTCTGTTGTCAATGGACGAATCTTTTTGTGAATGGTGGGCCTGTTAGGAATGAAGCGTTGTGAGTAGTTTGCCTTCTCTCTGGAGGCCACGCCTCTCCCCCCCCCCCATCCTCCAATCCCTCCCCTCCCCACCCTACCCATACCTCTCCTCCCTTCACTCCCTCCCCCCCAACTCTTTCTCCATCTTCCCATCCCCACATCCCGTCCTCCCCCTCTTTCACTCAGCGACCACTCGTGGCGTGTGGCCGATACGCCCCCAATCACTGTTTCCACTGCACACCCAGCGGAAGCTCGCTTGTGAGTCGGCTTCGACGTGTCTGTCCAGCGCCAGGTTCTGCTCCTGATGAGCTATGACTTGCAGATTACAAATTACCCTCCCATTACCTATTCTGCATGCATTACATAAACTCGTAGGAAGGAACTCGCTGAGTGCGACGCGGCAAAAAACTTATCACTAAAAACTGCCTGGAGAATTATACGACATAATGAATTCATCACAGATTTGCTTAAATGCATGTTCATACTTTGATTGGTAGGCTGATTGATATAAATACTAAATCATCATGAAAAAAATAACTGAAAAATCTTCAGTTTGGTAACAAATAAAGTAGAATACTGGAGGCACCTGGCCAAACACATCGGTGATTATCGATCATCGTTCTTATACCGTCAACGATGGTTGGCGGTATAAATACGATACGTAATTCAGAATTATTTGTAATTTTCGTTTTTGGCCTTGTGCATTTGAAAGTAAAACCCAGAGTCAAAAGCTACCGTATTGCCTAGAAATTAGTCTGGATTTTTTTCGGTGAAATTGTGTGAACTCTTCTAAACAGGCTAAGATGACTATGGGTCACCATCTCCACTGTTGGTGGCGATAGTTCTTTCCGCCTGGCTAATGCGTGGTGCTTGATATCTCCTGATGGTTTCTACGGAGCGTTGGACCAAAGTGGTTGTAGTGGGTCTCCAAGTTGGTGCGTCTGGTCCTCTCGCTTTTGATTTGAATGCTATTGACAAGGAGGCTACTCTCGGCTTTTAATGAACTTCAGTTTGTGAATTCCAAGTGCGCCGAGCTCCGTGAACAATTTGTGCATTTGAGGGTTATTCCATCTGTCGTGAGAATTTGCTTCTGGTGGGGTAGTTGTGCCAGAATAGGCCGGCCAGGTGTTTGTTGTTAGCTGGATTTCTCTTTGAACTCTGATGATACTTCAGTTAAAATTGGGTTCGATTGTCGTGTTGAGTACTCTGAATAATGGAACTTTCCTGGCGCAAGGTGTAATTCAATTCTTATTCGGGTCTATGCGCCACTACAAATCCGGTTTCGCCGCTCTTTTCTTTACTCTGTACTTTCTGAGTTTGTTTCATGTGTTCATTTCGTTCATCAAATGCGATTCCTGTATATGGAACCAAGATGTATGCGCAACACAAAATCGAAATTAGGCTTTCACATCTGCTTCAATGACATGTCATTACAACTATCAAACGAACTGTATGCTTACGTGATATGTTGGCGAATTCAAAACCTTATAATGGCCATCGTAATCTTTGCAGGCCAGTCGTATCTCGTTAAGATTTTCTTTTCGATTTTATGATCACGGTGAAGGTCATCATAAATTGATCTAGTCTTATGGTAATCGATCATTCTAAACAAGCGAACTGTTTTACTTACATAAAACATCTCTTGAGGCTCCACCGCCAGTAGGAGACAATCATTGAACGCCATTGGGCCCGATAAAGGTTAAGTCTTAATAGTTCGATGATATTGATCATCGTAGTGAGAGAGAAAGAAGCTTGAGTAGAGAGAATTTTCCTCCGAGGAATGCATAAGGTAATCATTTGGTTTGGAATTTGCGGCCATGGCCAGTGTGGAAATGAAGTGATAAGTGCCTAAAAAAAATTACACGCATTCGTATCTAACTTGGAAGGTAATTTAAATATACAAGTATCTACGGTCGTGAATCAATGTAAACAAAAAAATGCCGAGACCATAATACGGTCTCGGAATTTTTTTTGTTTACATTGGTAGGGAATATTCATGAAATTCGAAAAACAGCCTCTACTTACTCCACAAATATGAAATCATTTCTCGCCACACGTGCAATTGCATTGTGTGTATTTGCCTGTGTGTGCTATGAACTTTTTTGTGGTATTTTTTCGAAACGACTGATCTCTATCGAGCTTTGGTAATCATAATCATGAATAGGCAATCATCTCGTGGGTTGATTTTCATCTTGTGATATGCTGCGTGCCTTCATAGTATTATGGGTTGATTGATTGATGGGAGCGTTTGGCGAGGAATGCTGCGTATTACTGTGTGAAAGGTCTCTTGTGGAAATTTGCCGACAATTTTATTTTCATAAATTAGTGCAAAAAAATTGAGTAATGTAAATGGATGGAGGTTCCCTTCTGGTCACGCTTAGCGGAGGGGAGGGGGGCGAACGGGTTGTCATGGGGCTGCTACCGCCGATACCTCTCGTCCCTCACCCCCTCTGTGTTCCGCACCCCGCCCCTGTGCCTCTCTCGGCGCTCACCCATCCTTCCGTCATCCCTCCACTTCCTGTTCCCGCCCACAAACGTCCCCAACCCAGCCCCTAGATCCCATCGCCTCCGAACCCCCCTCCCCCGCGATGGAGCACCCCTCCCGCTCGGCACGCAGACCGTGTCGGATCTTGGTTTACTTCCTGGAGTGTAAGGTGAAAAAAAGAAGAGTTCCCGTTATGGACTAGGTGGGATTTTAATGCCCCCTCAACACGACGTCCCCCCTCCTCTCCGGAGGGCCCGCGGCGGCCGCGCAGGCGTCCGCAAAACCGTAGGGCCTTGGCACTTAACAGGGAAGCGACCTACGTAACTACGCCCGATTTTTAATCTAGCTGGACAAAATGCGTTACATTGAATGAGGCTCTTAGTTATTTTTTTCATTCCACTTGTCGTATAATTGTCGAATGACGATATTTTAAGTGGTTTTCAACGTTCGTTTCAAAATTTTTGCTATGAGGTCATTAAATAACAATATGGCGGTGACGATGAAGTCAGAAATGTGAGGACTCCAAGAAGTGGATAATATTATAGATCGTGGCCAAAATCGATGACACGAACAGTGACATTGCGGGCTGGGTTGCAATTTTGTTACATAGGGTGAAGATTTTAGTGAGCGAGAAAATACGCAAAATAAAAACATATTTTGTCCATGTTGTGAATTTTATCAAAGTCACGGGTTCAGCTCCTCACAGTCGCCGCGAAAAATGTCGATATTTCAGTGAATAATGTAAATTTTTACTTTTGGTTTGGACTAAGCTGTATTTATTTAATTCGGTGAGATATTTGACGATATTAATTTCGTAATAGGGAGTTGATATTTTGAGCGACGATGGAATGAGGGAGGCGAAACGCCCAGCTACGCCTTAGACGTGTTTTTTTCGAAATGGTTTTTTTCCACGTCCTTGTATCTTGAGCTATAGTGCTGTGAAGAGTAATCTCACATGATTATTCCCTTATTTTACGTTGTCGCACGCGTCCTGTTAGGGTGGTAGGCAAGTGATGCATCCAATTCACCGGCATTTATTGTGTATTAAATATTGTTCCATATAATGGCGATCACTAAGTAATAACCAATTGGTCCTTTTGAACATTAAGTCGTTTTATGATGCAAAATTTGCTTTCGCCCGAAGGAAGGGGTCCATTAAATCGTTACCGTTCGTTTCTTAGGCGGGTGCTGTACACACACCAGACGATCCCAGCATTGATCAATTACGGATGAGCGCACTACTATCACTGTTTATAGTTTAAAAATTTATATTATTGAAAATTAAATGTATACCATTAAAAAATCGGAATATCGGAAACTCTAGTTGCAAGAAGTTATGAGGATGCCCCGCTTTATCGATGTTCCTTAAGTGTATGTATTTTTCATCCCGCTTTGATGCATGAAAGCATTAACTTCTTCCTTATCTGAGGTCGTGACAAGTTGGGAACCTTTTTCGCCGATCAGCATGCTACTACGAGAGCATACGAGGTGTAAGTAATGTGTGCACTCACTTCTGCGTATGGATATTTATGGACCCCTCCCTCCCCCCGCACGCTACGCAGGCGGAACGGGTTACGAAGAGCCTGGTCGATATTCCAAGTACTACCCTTTGGTCACTCCCGCAAGGTGGTGTCCGTTGCAACACTCCAATGCGCTGCACGCGTATATTCAACCTCTCCCCTCTGAAAGACGCACGAAAATTCGTCCTCGCTCTCCCCGAAGGCCAGCTCGGGGACAAAACTCTCCCCAGTGCTGGAGGCGGGTCGTCTTTTGTGGGCTTCTAGTGGGATGTAAACACTCTCTTCATGGACCTTGTTGTTCAAATTAATAATGATTTACCGCTGTTAAGATTGATAGTAGTATGGTAATACTATTATGACTAAAGATATTAATTATGTATGACCTTATTTTCCCGGGTTATGGTAGATTTGATGTTACCTGGCCCTACGCACTTCTGTACCCATAAGCCTTTACGAACAGGACAGAAATTACCTTAAAACCCCATGCTTGATGTTATGATATCCCATCTTCAGCTCTCTGTACTTTCCCCTTCCTTAAGCTATCCACCATGCCTATTCTTTTCGTCCCTCTAAATCGCCTTTTCCGCAGTCTCCTTTTTAATACGGTCTTCCGCATCCCATCGCCTAGCATTATTATTTATTTGGATAGCTCCCAGACCCAACTTTTTATACCCGGGGCTACCAAGATGGCCGGCGGGGTAATCAAAAGAGTAAGGCCCGCGATGGCCGGTCGGCCGTGTTAGACTCGATGGGGACGTAGCTCCATTAGGCACGATGGCCTCCGCACTTACTAAGTTATAAACATACATTTTACGAACCATATGGTAAGCAAAAATTTGCCCTTTCCCCTTACGGAGAGAATTCATGACTTCATAGTTGTCCGGTCTTCGGTATTACTCGGAATTGATTAATTGGATAATGCAAAATGCCATGCGGCTAGCGCAGCAACAAATTCCATAATGTTTATATCATAATGGAGATAATCATAGGAAGAATTAATAATTTTCTTTGCGCAGATTATAAAAGCAAACGACGTGGCTGTTGCACACTGTAAAATATTAATTCACTGCCGGCACTTCCTAAATAGTATTTATCTTCTTATTCGATGTGTTTTTTTTAATGTGGACAAACCAACTGAGATTATTATTATTAGAAGGTAATCTACCGGTGAAGGTTGGTTATTGGATTGACACAACTATCACATCATTAACTTGCGACTCCAACAAAACACAATCCAGCAACCTAATCTATATCAGGTCCCTCTTCATCTCTGTGTACTTCCTCCCTTCATCCCGTCCAACATCCCTATCCTATTCCTGCCCTTTCCTCGTTTGCCCAACATTCTCCCCTCTATTACCTTCTTCAACATCTCACTGCCGCTTAATACGCCTTTCATCCATTTTTCCTGCCTCCATAGGATTTTTATCAACAAACCCCTCTCCTCACCCACCATCTCCAGTACTTCCTCATTTGTTTTCCTTTCGGTCCATTTCACCTTCTCCATTCTTCTCCACACCCACATTTCCAAAGCCTCCAATCTACGTCTATCCTTCTGCTTCAGCGACCACGTCTCCGAGCCGTACATAACTACGCTCCATATCAAAGTTTTGACGAGTCTTTTCTTAACATCCCTACACAACGTCCCCGTCATCATCTCCCTCCTCCTTGAGAAAGTCTCTTTGCCTAGGGCAAGTCTTCTCCTTACGTCCTTACTACTTCGACCGCGTTGGTCCAAAACACTTCCGAGATACGTAAACTGTTCTACCTGCTCTATTTTATCCCCGCCTATTTTAATATTTAGTTTAGCCTTTTTCGTTGTGGAAACTCGCATAACCTTTGTTTTATTAATATGAACTCTCATCCCATATCTATTGCACTGTATTTTCAATTCAATTGGCAATGCTTGAAACCCCTTGGCCGACTGACAAACCAAAGCCTGGTCATCAGTAAATCTAACTGATTTAACGAACTCCCCTCCGACATTCACTTCCACATCCAGCTCTTCCTATGCCTCCTTAATCATTTATTTCACACACACACACACACACACATATATATATATATATACATATATATATATATACATTGAACAGGGCTATAGAGGGAACAGGGCAGGGATAATGGGCAACCCTGCCTTACACCTCTTCCTAATACTGCCCATCCGGACTCTCCGTTCCCCACTCGCACCTGAGCAATCTGATACATGTACAGTTGCGGATCAGTCTCCTGTCCCTCCAATCCATTCCTATTTTCTGCAATACACGCATTAATTTTTCCCAATTCACTCTATCAAACGCTTTTTCGAAATCTACAAAACAGGCAAAAACGTCCTGATTGTATTCTATATTCCTCTCGATTAGTGATCTCATTACTGCAATGTACCTCTTCCTTTCCTAAACCCAAACTGATCATCCCCTAAGTAATCATTTGCCTCACTCTCAATCCTTTTGTTGATGATCCTGAGAATAACTTAAGCTTTGTGGGATATCAAACTAATTGTTATGTAATCCTCACATGATGTAGCTTTTGCCTTTTTTGGAATGGGAACTAACACTGATCTTACGAAGTTGTCCGGCCAGATTCCTTCCTCATAGATGCTACGAATAATTCCAAATTGTCTTCCTCCCACATTTCTCTAAACCTTTCAATAGTTCCGCAGAAATGTTATCTACTCCAAGGGCCTTATTTGCTTTCATCTCCTTTATTGCTCTTTCTATTTCATCGTCGAGTATGCCTGGACCTATGCTATCTTCCTCTACGTCATGTTCCTTTTATATGTCTAACCTTGTTGGCATAAGTTCTCTACCAAAGAGTGTTTCTATATATTCCTTCCATCTCTCTTGGATCTTTTCTGTGTCAACTATTATCTTGCCCCTTTTATCTAAACTATTAGCACATATCTTCCCTTTTTACTTCCCGATAATAACTGAACCTTGCTGTAGAGCGTGCCAATGTCCCCCTTCCTCTGTGAACTTTCCATATCCTCGCATTGCGTTTTCCACCATTCTTCTTTTGCTTTATTTGTGGCCCTTCTCAATTTATTGTTTAACTCTTTGTACTTCATTTTGCCTAACTCTGTGTTTACATTTTTCCATCTTCTTCTCTCATCCATCTTTGCAATCATCTCATCCGTTACCCATGATTTCCTTATCCTTTTCCCGTTTACGGTTCCTTTAGTGTCTTTAGCGGCTTCCGATATCCCTTGGCATTATATGAACCCGGAGAAAACACCACACGTTGTTTTCATAAATTTAACATATTAAACTGTATCATTGGGTTTTGAAGAGCGTCTTAAGATCTGTTTGTAACATGGAAAGAAAGGACGAATATATTGGGGGAGTGTCCCAGGGGATTCGAAAGATGGTTTCTATAGTGTCCTTTGCGGCTTTCGATTTCACTTTCTTGATACAATCCCATTTTTCTTCCATAGTACTCAGCGATCACGCTGAAATATATTTTCAGTTTTAAAAAAGTGATAATGATGGAACTTAACGCTACCCAAGAAAAATATCCTGCTATCCACTGTAAGTTCTTGAAGAACCAGTGCTTGGCATATTTAATACTAGATGTGCGTATTTTCCGTACTCCTCCTGTTAACAATTTTATGGAATCATCCAGTGTGTCAATGTAGACTTGTAATTAAGCAAACGAAGGAATAGGTTACGAATTGCATGTAGTAAAAATTATCGTCATTCCAAGATCAAATTGTAAACATTTTAAATTTACGTCAACTAAATCATCGTCAATGAATGGATCAAGCAGTCGTCTTAATTACGGGATCTGTGGATTTGAAACCGGTGAAAAATTTCCTTATCAACCGCTAGCCCCCAACGTTGTTGCATAATGTACGGCGCCATAGTATGTTTTATAGGTAACCGTTAAAAGAAAATTATCTGTTGACGGCATGTATGCAATTATATTTCACGGACTGTGAATGTAAGAGAAATTGAAAAAAACGGATTTTGGGTTATTTTTTATCATTCGTTTAAACACGGCAAGTGTTCGGCGGCTGCATAATAGAGTGAAAATTTCGTTTGAGAATAAAATCCCATCCCGAGCGGGAGATATCGAGAATGAACCTTGCCGTGCCGTCTTTTTTAGGAATGTTGTAATTGGTTTTTCTTCCGATATTACCTCCGTATCTTACATGTCCTGGAATCGCACTTCCCACAGCCACTTCACCTGGCTTCCTCGAGATTCGCCCAACAACTTTCTATCTTCTTCTACAATACCTAGAACTTCATCTTTTGTATTCCTTTCCTTATTTGCTGCACCCGAACATCTCGAAGGCCTTCAATATGCACTAATCTGATAGCTTCCGAGTCATGCAAAACTCTACTCCGTTTAGAATTTTAATTAGTATTTTCTTTGCGTCTTTACGTGCTGTTCCTGTCAGACCTCACCTCATTTGTAGAACGAAATTTCTATTTTTGTCCTTACTATTTCGTTCATTTTCTAAGACATGTGACAGCGAATGTAGCTGGACAGTTGAAGCCGTTCTACTTTCTGCCCCCCAACTTTTCAATTTACCATAGCGTTCCTATTTCTTGAAATTCTCCTTGATTTCGTTTCCTTATGGTTAAATGTCATCCCATACAAATGATTCTGATTCAGTATTGCACTAAATTAAATTGTAAACCTATGGCTGTCCGGCTAACTAACGCCTGAAAATCTGATATTCTCACATACTTTCACTTCTACACCGTGCCAATCCTATGCCACCCGTATCATTTTGTCTACATTTTGGTTTAAATTAACAGGTACGATGATGATGGACGTCACAACCTGAGCCCCCTGCTTGACAGTCTCCATTCTGTCCAGAAGTCTAAGATATGTGCATGTTCTGGATTAGTTGTATACCTATCCATTCAACTCCTTTTTTTCTAAAAATTGTTCAATAATTTTTCCCAGTTTACTCTGTCGGAGGCATTCTCAAAATCCGCGTAGCATACAAATACACCCTAGTTGTACTCATTAGTTCTTTTTACTAGTGACCTCCTTGTTGCTATGGTGTCAAGTTTATTCGTCCCCTTTCCAGTCCAGATATTTATCCTATGAGGTACTTATTTTCTCTCCTCATTCCTTTAGTCAACGGTCGTAACAATGATATTTTTCGCATGAGGAATAAAACTTAACAGTCCTATTGTCCCAGAATCTGTACAATACCTGGTTCTATGGCTAAGCGACTCGAGTAAAACGCTTAAAACACCCCACGGTTCCATAATTTTGAATCCGACATAAGTTAATAATTTCCTTTTAACATCTATGGTCCTGAATGTCTCATTAATTAATATCCATGACACTAAGAAGGGCGATATGGATTAATACTGTTGCATTCTGGAATTTTCATGAAAGTTCAAGAGTTTAATAGAAACCAGGTGACGAAAGATTAACGCTTTCCATTACAATTTAAATGTTTTAATGCTCATATCCTAGTGAGAGATCTTTCGCAGTTTATTATGAATGGATTCCTTTGGACTAGTCAGGAAAGCTAAGAGAAACCACTTAGGGGCAACTGTTCGCCTCCTGAACCGAGTGCGAACCGCACCATTTGAAAGCTGTCTTGTTTCATTCATCTTCCGAAAGGAGTGAGTGCTTTGATGTGATTGGCTCAGAGAGATTGGTAACAAAGACCAGCACTTTGCGGTTTTATCCTCATCATCTTTAAATTACTTCCAGAATTGGTCCTGATTTTTTCTGCTTAAGTATCTTTGCGTTTGGTATGCATATTTGGCCTTCGCCTACATAGTAGTCCTTGGCCGTATATTATATGTATTCTGATTTTTACTTTGACTGCCCTGGGACCTTTGCGATTTTTTATATTGTATGCAATAAATGCATTTCTTTCTTCAACGTTTCGCATATGTTCCTTGAAATCACTCTGTAGTGAGCGTTTTCTATTTGAAACTGATTAAACACGACTACAATGGTGTTTCGGTCCTGCATGAGATTTGTTTTTCTCATTAGACTATTTAAGAAAACCCGCGAATGATTGGAGCATTAGTGAACAATGATATCTATTTATGCAGCCATATTTGTAATTTCGTGGTCCGTCGCAAGGGCGCGTGGCTTGCGTGTGGACACCAGTTTTGGTGTGGGAGTCATCTTGAAGGGGAGGGATCCATTTGCGCGTTAGCTTGCTTCTTCCCTCCGCCCCAGTCTCTCTCCTCTCAGCGTAAGAAAGACAAGTCCATGCCAGGGCAGTGCCGAATCATCGGGTGCCCAGGGGGGTGCTCCCCTTTCGGATTGTGGTAATGAGGGGTGACGAGTATTTGGTATCAATAGAGTTAGAAGAAGAGGGAAATGATTAATAGATTAATGTCGGGTAAAGAATACTTTCAATCAGGAGAAAGAACTAACAAAAATTCCGCCGTAATGTGTGGCTGGGTATATTAGGACACCAGTTGTAAATAATCTACCGAAGGGTTGGGTGATCAAGGAAAGTGACTGTTGGCAACAAGGTTTTTCTTTTAAAAATTGTAGGAGAGTTGCAACTGTGGTTTGTTATTGTCGCTGATTATGAATGCAATGAAAATGTTGAAAAGTAATGGATCCCATTTTTAAATTTTTATTTTAACTTGAGGGCGCTGGAATGGTCCGGGAGAAGGTAAGGTAAAGGAGGGAAGGAAGATACCGTGCTACCGGCGGCGACTGGCGACGGAGGCGTGGAGTCCGTCGGCTTCCCTCTCGCAACAGCCCCCTCTTCGGGTTTTTCCCTGATATATATACCCGGGGGCCTTTTTGATTTGTCGATTGGGGCCCTCTTCAATTGGCCTTCTCAACCGGGGGAATCGATTAGGGGGAGAAGCCGTGGAAACGGCTCAAACTAAAATGTACCTGCAGTTTGGTGTGTGGTCGTACTCTCTTCGTGCCAGTAGTGTAACCGAAAATTCTATAGTTGTTGAGTCTTCAACCTCGCTTTTGCGACTAAAAATTGTAATTTCGATAATTCCACCATTACGGACGGCGTTGTTGGATTCATCTCTTAACATTATTTTGTCAAAAATAAGCAGATCATCTTTCTCCATTGCTCATTTCCGATAGATCCCAAGTAATTATCTCATCTTTGAAATATGGGCTAATTATGTGTTCTACCTTTACTCTTTTTATTCTTACGTTTGTCCTCATTCCAACGGAAGCTAACGAAGATAGGTTTGAGTATTTGAAAGTTACTGAGAATCGTAATGGAAGGAACCATTAAAGGATACGATCCCAAAGGAATGGCAGTGATCAATTCCCAAACGCAGGCGACGTACAATGTCAGCAGCATAAGAAACCGTGAATTGAGGAAAAGTATCGAGGGTAAATGAAGTATCGAAGGTAATGCTTGTAGGCCTGCTAGAAACCAGTCTTGGTTTGTGAAGCAAAAATGTCGATCACAAGTACCCTTAGCATTTTTGGTGACACTGACGGAAATACTACTATAGGGCAGTGCGCGTAGTCAAGGTTGCGATTGGACGTTAATACGTATACCCACTGTACAGGTAGCGCGCAATATATTGTATGCAGTGGTTGAATTGAGAAAAATCTTTCGACTTGACCGATATGTGAACCTCCATAGCCCGGCAGCGGGAGGGCTTGGATAGCCAGTTGCCCTTTCCTCTTTGTCGGATTTCCTTAGGGAATAAGATGCAACAAACTGTGCGGCAGAAGGAAGGAAATAATGCTACATAACCCACGGTCTCGAGGTCAACGTTTGAAATTCCAATATTCAAAGCCGAGGATGTTAGCGCTCGCTGTTGGCTGGGGGATGGTGGGCTACGTGGCGCGGAGAGCAGCGTTTTGTATTTTGTTTCTTTTTTGTTTTTGCGCCCGGCCAGCGGTAGAGGTGGGGTGTATTCACGGCCCCCGGGATGACGTGGCGAGCGTGCCCCTGGGCGGGGCGCGGGTGTGTAGGTGGGTGGGAGGTAGATGGGGAGGCGCGGGGTCACACCCTCTAAGTTCGTGATTTAAGTTCCGCTGCTGCCGCAATTAAGCCGACGACGCAAGTTCCCCGCCTGAAAGACTCCTTCTCCCCTTCCCCCCTTCGTTGTACCCCCTTCATTGTTTCATGGAAAGTACCGCGATTTTTAAGTCCCTTCTCTCCGCACGTGATGTATCGTTTTTTAAATGAATCCGGTGGGGAGGGAGATTTCTTTATATCTTCTCGATTTACCGATCCTCATCCATTGGTTTCTCGCCGGCTCTGCTTTATAAGTTCGCCTCTTCACTCATTCATTCTTTCTTTCCACACTGTCACATCTCCCGTATCGCATCCGATGCATTTTCATCTTCGACAGGCGAGAAGGGGTCTCTCAACCACCTCCCCTGGCACTGCGAGTTGCCAGGAGTCACGCACAGCCGCAAGGGGCAAGTGGATTCGAGGCTGCAGATAATTTTTATCCGGCTTGATTGGGAACTGGTTCCGGGTTGCTGGTTTTTCGAGGACGGGAGGATACGTGGTTGTCCAAGTATCAATTTGAAAAACTTCGTGCCTCATAATACTTTTCGCAGAGGTTAAGTAATTGGTTTATGGGACATTCCATGTGGATTGCGGGGACTGTTGAGTAGCGTTACCATTATTGTGTCTCGTTATCGCCGTCACATTTCAAAGTTACATATAGTATTTCACTAGAACTCGTGCAATGCAGTGGTTCCGACCTCGGATGTCGATGTTTGACACTTCCAGCAGTAGTTTTTAACAAAAAGGGTCGGCGCCATCGCTTAGATTAAGGTCTGCTTGCACCAGCAGAGTAAGTCTTAGAACAAATAATAAACCTGACTTGTGGCCGTAACTTTCAAATTGTTGTTTGTCGATGCTTGATTATTCAATTCCTTTCTCATGTTATTATTTAATAAAGGCATTGAACATGTCAAGGAACATGAAATATAAACGACACACTCGGCATAAAAAAGCATTTGACGTGATTTTTTCAAGGGGCACTTGTACTCAGAGTGTCTTTTTTTCAGGATTATCGGGACGTGATGGTGGCGGTAGCGTATTTAACAGCCGAATCAGTGAGGGAAAAAATCCAAATTCTGATGGCGCCGAACGCCGGCTCAAGGTCCGCGTGAATTTCCACGCACAAGCTAATCGATTGTTGGAGCCACCCGGGGCATTCTTCGTTGAAAGAACACCCTTTTGAATTCCCGAGCCCAGTGCAGCATGAAGCCGCCAAGTCCACGTAATTATTTCTAATACTGGGCCGACGTTTCGAATGGCCTCTCACTTGGTTGACATTTTTAAGGAAGGTACACACTCCGTATCGCCGAGAACTACCCTCCGTGTAAGCTCACACGAATTCACGGAGAGCAATACTCGCGTGGCGTCGACCCACTATGGCAAGAGTGGCCGAGCCGCTGTCTCAAGGATTTTTTATCTACATACCACTCGGTACCCTGGAAGACACCATTAGGGTGTGTGGCAGTGGGTGATTACACCCCAACCATGCGAGTCGTAAAAATATTTTCCATAGCATAAAGAAACTTTTCCATTTTGGAAGAAGGTTGCGCTTGTTTTATGAAGAAATTGCTTGTCATTAGGATCGAATTTTTATTTCATTAAATGCGAATTTTCTATTATGGTTTAATAAGCTCAGTGTTTGTTTGTAATTGCGGGAAAAACTTAGAAAATGCAAATTTTGGACCGAAAAACCTGGAAGTAATTGGGAATTCGATCTTAGATTTTTGTGGCCCTGTAGCATCGAAGCACAGAATATAACGTCACGTCCACGCCAGAGGCGGGGCCCTAAATGTCAAAAGATAACCATAGTCTCCCATTTATTTCAATGGGAAATTTGATTGGAGTTAGTTGATGGCTGCGTCACTTACCAATAAGCTTATCCCCGGCCGGTGAAAATTTGAAGGAATTAATACTGTCGTTGCTTTTTATTTTAACCATTTTAGCGATTTTGGCACTAACTCCTAATTATTTTGAATTTTGATAAAAGTAATGAGATGATGCGATGAATTTAAGATTCATTTAAAATTTTTAAAGAATAAATACTGTCGTTGCTTTTTATTCTAAGCATTTTAGCGATGTTGGTAGAGACTCCTAATTATTTTGAATTTTGAGTAATGAGATGATGGGAGGGATGAATTTAAAAGCTTCATTTCTTTTCAAGCAGAACTTCCGTTGAAAATGCATTAGACAAAGTTCATGCCTTTAGGCTATGGCAATTCTTTTGTCATCAGGAATATACTTTTAGGATTTTTTAGTAAATTAATTTTTAGCAACTATATATTACGAGTTCATCACGCTAAATGATTAAGGATGATGCCCTACTATATTCCATGCCACATGCATGGTTTTCCACCAAAAAACAAGTCTCAGTCAACCAAAGCGGAATAAGATTGTTTTTTTGCATAGTTGTCATGAATCTCTGGATGTTTTCCAATCACTAAAAGACTCATAATGAAAAGAGAAACTTTATAATTCCACATAGATTTATTAGACGGACGACCTAGGTTTCGGCGTGGCACGTCATCATCAGGTGATCATCCTGATGATGACGTGCCACGTCAACTAAAAAAACAATCTTATTCCGCTTTGGTTGACTGAGACTTGTTTTTTGGTGGAAATACTCTTATCTTTAAAGTGAAAGCGCCTATTTCATTGAAATATACAAATAGAGCCCGAAGCAACAACACCAAGAATTCAACTAAATACAATTTCGCCATTAAAATATTAAATTTTTTTATTAGAATCAAATTTATTAATATCTTTGTTTTTCAACTTTGTTGTCATTGGTAAATGAAATCTATTTTTGAAAAACCTTCATTCTACTCATCTTGTGACTTTCCTTATGCTGTTCCGATGCAATTTTTTCATAACAATGCATCTGAATATTCATCATCAATGTGCGAGGCGGGATCGTAAATTTTTAATTATTACTAAAAAATTATGGAGATAAAAACTTAATTTTCATTTGCTACTCATAAAATGGTTTTCCATTGTGTCATCCAAAGTTATACATTTCTGGCAGTGTTTCTTGACCTCTAGAAAGCCGCTATTGTAGAACTTGGCTGATTATTTCGAAAACCACTGGTCCGCCTGGTGAATGACGTCATTTGTGTTTTCAATCTCCGACCCCGCAATGGTTTTTTGAGTTCTGGGAATAAGAAAATGTCGCTTGGGGCGAGATCGGGAGAATAGGGCGGATGTGGCAAAATTTCAAAGCCACATCGCTTTGATTGCCGGTCGCGTTATCAGGTCGCACTCTGTTTGCTTCTGAAATTGAGACAGTAGTCGTCGACCTCAGCGCGGTGTCGCCGTTGACATGTGCAATACGTGGTGAAAAATTTTCTACATACTACCGCAACCGAGATCAGCCTCATTCATAACCATTTGGATGGTTGCTCTTCGGTCTAATAAAATAGTCCTCCACTGTGGCAGTAACATCCGTAGTGATGGTCTTCCAATTCTTTGATCCAATGTTACGGACCTGTGACCAATTTAAAAATTCCTTTTCCACCTCATAACTGTGTCATATGACGGGCTATCGTGTGTTTCGTATGAACAGCTATCGTATATCTTATAATCGAAGGTTTGCCTGGCACTGTAACATTTCAAATAAAGGAATTTAATCACACTGCGAGCCTCTATATCCCCATATTTCGATATACTTCAAGAACGGCTTCCTGAAACACAACATATCAACATTTGATATATGTAAGTTACAACATTTTGTGCATAATATTCAATTAATCTGCAGTATAAATTTTATCCAGTCATCTTAGCTATTTCCTAGTAATAATTACAGAAAAACAGTACCCCCTGGCAATCTCTTAAATGCATTGGGTGATCCTCGTTTTATTTTGGTCCCTAAAATTGAAGGAATTCCTTAGGGTGTCGAATATTCATGGCAAAAAGAATACTTGAGATCAAGTGTGCTTGGTATTGCGCGAGTATATGGAGAATATGAAGTATAAATTGGTAAGGATTTGCCCCGTAATAGGAATAGATTGGAGAGACAGGAGGCTAATCCGCAACCTGTACATGTCTCGGACTGCTCAGGTGCGAGTGGGGAACGGAGGGTCCGGATGGGCAGTGTTAAGAAGAGATGTAAGGAGGGTTGTCCTTTATAATGTACATGTGGAAGAAATGATTGAAGAGACATTGGAAGAACTTGAGGTAGGAATGAAAGTCTGAGGGTAATTATTAAAAACAGTTAAGTTTGCTGATGACCACGGTTTACTTTGTCAGTCAGCCAAAGGGTTGTAAACATTGCTGAGTGGATTAGAAATTCAGTGCGATAGATGCGGAATGAGAATCAATATTAATAAAACAAAGGTTATCCGATTTTCCAGAAAGAAAAAATCCTAAACTAAATATTAAAATAGGCTGGGAAAAAATAGAGCAGGTAGAACAGTTTACGTATCTCGGAAGTGTTTTGGACCAACGCGGTCGAAGTAGTAAGGAGAAGAATTGCGCTAGGCAAAGAGGACTTCATAAGGAGGAGGGAGTTGATGTAGGGACGTTGAGTAAAGATGTGAAGAAAATACTAGTCAAAACTTTGATATGGAGCATAGTTCTATACGGCGCAGAAACGTGGTCACTGAAGCAGGATGGCAGAAGTAGGAAAATGTGGGTGTGGAGAAGAATAGAGAAGGTGAAATGAACCGAAAGGAAAACAAATGAGGAAGTACTGGAGATGGTGGGTGAGGAGAGGGGTTTTGTTAAGAGAAATCCTATGGAGGCAGTAAAAATGGATGAAAGGCGTATTGAGCGGTAGTGGAATGTTGAAGAAGGTAATAGAGAGGAGAATGTTGGGCAAGTGAGGAAAGAGTAGGAACAGGATAGGGATGTTGGACGGGATGAAGGGAGGAAAGAAGTACACAGAGATGAAGAGGGACCTGATGTAGTTTAGATTGCTGGGTTGTGTTTTGTTAGGAATCACAAAATATTTATTTGGTAGTTGTGTCCATCCAAAACCTACCGGTAGATGACTTAATAATAATAATATGTATGAATATTCTACTGGTCGAGACCCAATTTATGTTAGTAATGCAACTATTATATTGCAATATTGCTTCTATTCTTCAAAATAAGACTTAGTTAATAGGATAAAATTGCAATCCTCGAAATTTACTTTTTTTCTTCAAAATTATAACAAACAAAATTGAAGTCGATATTACCAGTGCAATGAATTTTCCTTCCTTGAAAAAATCCCAAGAAATGTTTTGCCCAGAATCCTCTTTTAGGTCCTTAAAATCCTAGATATCTTCGGTCTTCTTATTTACAATCTCAATCATCAACATCGCGCCATGCAGGCTTGAATCCCTGGACAATAATTGCCTTATATCTCTTCAAAATAATAAGAAGACGCAACCTTCGCGAAATAGTCGTCGTCGGAAAACTCGGCGGTTCACGAGAATAAATATTCGATGCTTCGTTCCGCTAGTCGCTTCGTTGCCTGTGAAATAATTGTGCTGCTGGCCGTGCATCAAAGCCGATGTGTATCCCAGCGAGAGGAGTCCCACCGCGCGCCTTTCCCAACGTCTCTTTTCATTTAAATGCGAGGATGCCTCACTTCCGAGACCTACTTGCGGGGCCCCAGGTGAAAGTTGACCGATGCCCCTGGAATCCCCTTTTGTGTTTGTTTACCTGCGTGGAATAATGGAACACTGCTTTCGGTCCCAAAAAGGAGAAACACGCTTTCTCTGCCACATGGGCGATTCCCAATCCGTCCTCTCTACGGGATGCTGAGGTGTCTCACTTAGCCGTTCGGTCTCTGTCGGATTTAAGTTTTTGAAGTTGTGTTGCAGAATCGAATTGTGCTTAAGTATTGACACATCGGCCGTTCGTTTTCAACGATCAGAATCGAAGCTCAGGTCGCGGCGTCACATTAAAATAAGAGATGTGCAGTTGGTGGCATTTCCATATGTCGATTTGAAATACCCCATTCCATGAAAACGGAATAAAATAGTCTTATTTTGAAGTGGCCACGTCTCGGGTTAGTTAACCGAGATGGGCTGTCTAAGGAGATTTATCTGGCGGCTCAGATAGCCATTAATAAGTCTCTTTCATTTGGGATTGTGCGCTTGTAGGGTGCCAATAAATCCTCAACAAAATTCACGTAAAATATATGAAAAACATTGTTTGAGATCGCCGGGGGTTGCACTGCTAGGATAAAGGAGGATTTAAGGACGGAGTTGGCAGTGTGTAAACCTTTCCCCATGGTGCGCTATTGGGATACGGCGCCTCCGTCATTAATGAGCTGGTGCAGTGGACCTGAATCTTTATGAGAGGAGGGGGCAGAATTTCACTTTAGTAATCGTTTTTTTTTTCATTTGGGAGCACCAGAATGTGACCTAAGACTCTTAATTATTACTACTCTCTAGGTAATACTTTGACGAAGTGGCTAGGTACTGGAGAAAATAGTTACGGGCAGCTCCCTCAACTCATGCCTGACGTTCTAACGCCCCCAGCCACGCTTCCTTGGGCTGGGTGGTCAGGTGACTTGTCATTGAATTTAACATCTAATTATTTGTGAATTATCTGTCTTGAATGGGTGGAATGCTGCCTGATAGTAGGTGACTTCGGTGTACTTTAGCCCGCCCTTTTCAATGGGATTAATTTGTAGTCAGTGGAATGATTACTAACAGAATAATAGTTGTAATTTTTATAACGGGTGTTGTATGAATCTTGTCTGGTTGCCCCCTTCTACGTCTTTGCGGATTGTTTCGAAAAATAGAAGAGATGCTGAGATAAATGTGTTCGGTCCCGAGAGAAGTACTTCGGAAGGGAATAAGTCCTCGTTGTTCTAGGCAGGCTATTTTTCTCAAAATATTACATGGCTGGGTACTTTCCGGACAGGCCTCGTAATGGCGGAGAAAAACTCTCTGAAATAATTCGGTGTTTGTATATTATGGTTGCATACACTTATCGATAATTTCCAGAATTTTTTATTTACAGCATTTTCCTGATGTTAATGTGAGTCGTCTTGCAAATTTTTGTGTTTAATTTGCAGAGAACTACAATGCAACCATTTCAAAGGGTAAAAATCATTCGCCTTGGTCGGGATTCAAACACGGATCCCTCAATATCTGGCCGAGTGCTTTAGCCAAATTTTCGGAGTGTAAGAGGACGCCTCGATAGCTTAACTGGCTAAAGCAGTCGGCTGGACATCGAGGACCCGCTCTCGTCAAGATTAAGTTCATTAAAAGATGTGGAGCGAATCGATTCGAAGGATGCGCGAGGAAAAATATATTGATTCAAAATGAGCCAGAGGAACGCATTAACTTAAGGAACATTGCGTTTGCGTTATAATTACTTGCTGTTGAAAATTTTAACTATGCATAATTTTCACAGCTGTGGAATAAGAGAGGATCTTGTGCTCATCGGATCAAAAAAAAGTTATAAAATGAAAATGAATTTCATGGGTGAGTTACAGGGATATTCGTAGTGAAGAGCGAGTTTCCCTTCAACAGACATATTGTTTGGAATTGTTGGAGTAATTTATGAGGAGAATAGGAGTTATGCTGGCGTTGGTTTTCCAGGAGGAGAAGGAGAGCGAATAGTTGCGACAACTTGTAAATTGTGTGGTAACGGCCTCACCGCTGTGATCGGAGAGTGGTAAACCATACATCGTAATTGCATGTCCGGGATTACGAAAAGAAAATGATTCCATTGTTTGGTATTGAAACCGAGTATTTTATGACGAAGGTAAATGTTCTAGACCTTCCATCCCGACGGTTCAGGCTGTTGATTGTGCAGAAAAAACATCCGAAGATTCGCCAAGAGTAAGATTAGGGTACTTAATAACCACCATACGTTTCGTAAATATTTTGGGACTTGTTTGATCGATTGTTTGATCGAACTTTGATCGATCGATCTTTTTTGAATGTCCATAAGGAAAAATCTTATCGATGCTCATCGTGCGTTTTCTTTGAACTCACCGCATACGAAAAAAGAATAGTCCTCTCTAATGTAAGCAATACATTTTGATCACCCACGATGTCGGTGTCAGTATTGGTGGGATTTGGGACTTTTGGGGTGACTGATAGGCCCCCTGATGTATATTATTTTCCAGGATATTTTTTCCAGATAATTTTTTTTTGATGTTCACTCGTAAATTGGCCCTCTTCAAATTGGAAGACTAATCTTGAACGAATGCAAAGAATTGTAGTTAAAGTTGTAGCAGTGGTGCCCCTGGAAAGAAAAAGTATCCAAGCAATCAAACACTAAGTAAGTTATTGTTAATTAATTAATTCATTCATTCATTTTTTGCGCGTTACAATCAAAAATATATGCGCTGTGTACTCCGATTTGTTTATTGCCCGATCAGAACAATTTGGCCGGAATATTCGCAAACTCTTCCGTCGCGGCGCGGAGTATATAACTTTTATTTCTTTCTTTATTCTTATTATTAGTCCGGGAACAGCACTTTTTGGCCTTTTAAATCGGGCTATTAATAGTTGGGTTATTAGTTAATGGGCACGATTACGAATACCCAAGCCCTAGGCTGAGGAAAACCCACCCAGGCGGGAATCGAATCCGTGACCTTTGGGTTGGCAGACGAGGGCGTTACCCCGCCGCCACCGGGGTCGGAACTTCTCATCAAGTGACATCTTGTGAGGGCAGATGGGTTTAGGAGACCGTGACCGTTAACGGTATAGTGACTTGTCAAATGCCTGTCATGTGACTTCTTTCAAACTGACTTGTTGACCTCATTGTTAGGTCGCATGAACAAATCTGACGACTCCCTCGTCTCTCCCCCCCGTTCTCCAGTAGTGACATCTAGAAACGGGAGGTTTGGTTGAGAGTTTGTTCCCGCATTCTATGCAGGCCTGGGATAGCAGTTGCTCGGTTCTCCCGAAATCGTCGGAAAGAATGTGCAGGAGAAGAATTCTCGCCGTTGCTTGGCAAGCGATTTTAAATCCGTCATTGACGGTAAATGTCTTTAAGGATTTTGTTTTCTTCTGAGCAGATGACTGGAAGAATGAAAAAGAATTTTACTATGACTGTAGTTTCTCTTGTAATCAGTCACCGTGTAGATCAGCATGAGTGCTCGTACAAATGACTTAGTGAATAATGTTAATTAAGAGCGCTTTAAAAATATTTACTTTCTCATGATTCCGCCTCATTATTTGCGCAACTTAATAACTAGGAATCTAAGGATTAGTTCGAAAAGAGTGATCACGTTCGTGTGCCAATTTTTGCATTAGTTATACTTGTTAATCATCGTTGTAAAAAGTTTCTATATTAAGAAACCACTACCGGCCCATTTTCATTTAAATGCTCTTGTGTGGACCGATATTCGGGGGTCTTCTTAGTTTATCTTGTCTACATCTTAAGGCACATAAGATAGATGGAATGAAAACACTGTGATCTGCAGAAATCGGAGGGCTATTGAGTGGGTGACTCGTGAGTTGGATCTCGAGGTCTCATCTCTCGTACACTCGTTTTCCATCGGCCCGGGGTCTCTCCTGCTGCCCCTCTGGTGACCACCCGGGTTACGGCGTGCCTGATACCCTCGGGAATTTTCTTCAGCTACCGAAAAGAATATCTTCAATGGGGGTGCGTGTAAATGGCGTTGACGGCTGCCCCACCGAATCGCTCGCTCTACATGCCTCCTTCCGGGATCGGCGCTTCCGGGTCGCTCCTGTATTTTGTACACCCCCGACTCGCCTTCGCGAGGAAGTGGTGCTTCGCCGGCGGAGTGAGGACAACGGCGAATGCATTGCATGGCGACTTCGTAGGTCAGCATGCTTATAACTGGTGGACTTGGAATTTTGTGTTAACACGAGGCGTGTTTAAAGTGTTTTTCTTGCATAATTTTCAAGCGGTACGTTCGAAATTTCAGTTTAGTAGTTCTGTGCCATAATTTCTTCCTTCCTGCACTTCGTCCATTACTTCGGTTCCTAATTTTGCGTGACCGTATGCGTTTAAATAAAAATGTGTAGCAATCACTGGTGAAAGCTAACCCGGGATCAGCTGAGCGTTGGAATTAAATTCTTCCGACTCATTTGAAATTATACTTTTGAGAATAAGTTTTTTTATTAGGCTTTTTACCCTTCATTATTTCCCGTTATAATTGTGGGAAACTCGAGAAATGTTTCCTCATGAATGCGCCTCGGCGTAAGAATGCGCGCCATCTTAGGTTTCCTGTAAGAAACGAGCTCATTGTTTTATTCTGAGGACTAGTTAATGATATTGACCAGGAAACGCTTTACTCGTGTAAAAGAAAATATGTGGCGATATATAATGTCCCGACTCTTGATACGGGATTTGATATTAATTATTATTATTAGTAGTCATAAGGCACAGTGGTTTTTTCATGGGCATGGGCATTAAGCACTGCTTCGCTTCTAAACACTACATAACACGCCACTGAATGGCCTGTAACCATGTATTAGATGCACCCTTATTTTTTGAGTCGACATACTTCCCAAGCTCCCTGAATGCTGTCCAAAAATGGGATATCTTTCTTTCTTTACTTTGCTCATTCAACATTCTCTCTTTTCTCCCTCTTCAGCGTTCCATCCCCTCTAAGTTTCTCCCGTATTCACGTTCCCTGCTTCCAAATTTCTCCCAGCCACCCCCTCCATTTCCCCGCCATATCCAGCCCTTATTCGATTGTTTCCCTTTCTTTCAATTCTTCTCCAAACCCACATCTTATTAGTCTTGCGCACGTCAGCGACCACTTTTCGGAGCCATAATGTTCGAAGCCCTATATCAAAGTTCCATTTCCTTTCCTAACAGCTTTACTCGTAATCGTTGTAATCGGGTTGTCCCTCTTCCCTAAAGCTTCCTTGTCGGACTCGCTATTTCATTCGCTCACATTAGCAATTTTCCCATTTTTTCCATATGGCATCGAAAATAATTGAAAATGGTCTACCTGTTCTAATTAATGGCTTCCATTTTTTTACTTCGCCATTCTCTTATCGACAACTTTAATACCATCGCTTTATTATAATTGATTTTCCATCAAATACGTAAGACGCTTGACTAATGCGTTCCACAGTGAATTCGATCCCTTGGCCACCTGAGGGTCTTCAGCTGGATTATTAGCCAATCTGAATGAATCAATTTCCACCTGCTGCCACTCCTGCCTCCACCCTGCCTTCCCTCTCCAAATCCTGCCTCCCTTAATCTTTCCGTCGGGTATGAATTAAAAAGCACGGGCGATAATGAGCAATCCTCTCTTATTCCCGGCCTTCCTCTGTATCCCATGCCCGCACTTACACCCTAAATAATGTCAGTTTTCGGATAGTTCGCCTATCTTTCCAGTGCTCCACGTAGTAAAACGGGAATTTCAAGTTAATTAGTTGATACATCTTCAAAACTCATCAATGGCTTTATTTGCCTTCTCAAATAATCATTTTGAGTCGTAAATGGCCGTTGACAAAGAATGAAAACTCATAAAAATGAAGGGGTGTTTTCAAAAGTTTTATGTTTAAGGGAAAAGCATAACGTATGTAATGTGCCCTTAAAAAAGAAAAAAAAATATATATGAGTTGAACTCGTCGATGTAAAATAATTAATCATGCAGCAGCACTTTCGTCGTTACAATAGACCCTGCAAACCGACGGTGGAATAAGACTTATTTCATTTTAATTTTTGTTTGTATTTTTATTAATTTAATTATTTTTTTGTTTCTTGTCGGCTTCCTTTTCAAGATTTTGGCACGAGCAATCGCGGCGCAAGGCATCGGAAGCCACTTTATCAAAGCCGTAAATGAAAGACTATCATCGTTTAATCAATAGATGCGCCAATATTGTCGGTGCCTTTGGCAACGCTTGAATGGAGAGACCCACCTGGCGTGTAGCAACCGTGCTCGTGGCGCTCTTCGGAACCGCAGCCTTCAGATTCTCCGAATGACTCCGACGCGCCGCAAACTAATTTCGCGGCTCCCTTGTCCCTTTTGCTCATGTGGGGGGCTCAATTACTGGGGGAGTGAATTCTTTCCGTACTCACCATCATGTGTCTTCGCTTGTGAACAGTGCCCACATGTCTACGGATGAGGCTTTTTTCCGTTTAATGTAACGAGAACAACACGCTTCGTATCCTGTTGTAATGATACACTGTGCATGCCATTTTTTTAATATTTTAAATCCTACCATGATTTTGTTTAGCCAGTAATTCGTGATTTAATGTGCTTTACATTTAATTCGAAAATACCATGTTTTAAGACGCACGGTTTTTTTATTTTCATAAATCTCCTGGAAGATTTGTTTAGGGGCCCCTTTTAAGTCACTCAGTAATCGACAACGGGTCGAGTTTCACGAATCTAGTCTTTGCAAAAACGCGATCGCGGGGCCGGAATTCCTTCAACTTTTGTCGCTCTCGAGAGAATTCTATTCTTAGTCTCAATTGTATCCGTTCACGGACGGGCTTCTTTCCTACTCATTTGATTTCGCGTTTTAATAAATTTTCCAAATCTTTAATTTTTCGGTCTGCTTCTTTCATTTCGATTCATCTTGAACGAGGAGGAAAGATGCACCCAATTGGGAGCAGGCGTGATATTATTTCCTAGAAACATAGTTATGTCGTTTTTGATTTCCGGTACATCAGCAAAAATATACCTTAGTATATTTTTCATGATAATTGTATAATTATGAAGTTTGTATAAAAGGCATTTGTAATAAATTAGGCCATTTATTTTAATGGCGTAATTCACATGCTCGGGGTTGAAAAATTCCAAAACTTGCGTGAAATTCCTTATATTTTTACTTGAGAAAATTGTCTGGTTATTCCGCAATGAATAATGATTGTTAAACTGCGTTTCATATTGAATGTGACAATAATATTGTGCCATAATTTTTATCGAGAGTAAAATAACTTTTGACCGTATTAAAATATACCCATTCATCGATTTTTGATTAATCTTTAATTTCTTCTGGAAATATTTAATCTAGAGTTGATTCGTTTTCGTTTTATGATACGTTCCCCCTGATTTTATATTTGCAATTCCCTGACCACCAAAGGTACTTCGGAAACATTCTGTATCTTTAAGACAACGGTAAGAAAGCTTTTGACTGGTTTCGTGTTCTCTTCTCTTGTTGATGGAAGACCATTTCAATTAGCGCTTCTGCTTTTAATTTCCAAAATCCCTCACTCACATAGAAGCAGGTTTCATGCCCGCCATGAAGTGATAAATTTGAAAAATTGTGTTACAGGACTATACAAGAAACAATGAAGTAAATTGAAGAAACATCCTAAAAGAAAACAATGGGTACATTGTCTTTGAACTGAGGGTGAATTTTAGATCACACTTGAAGATATGCAAGGCAGAAAAGTGTAGAAATGAGTGTGAAACAAAGCAAATCGAAGAAGAGTGGAACGATAAAAGAACGACAATAGCATTTAAGATGCACGTAGCTGGTTGGATCGAGGCAAATTCCGGAGCGTAAATCCATTGGAATTTTCAGAGAAGTCGAATCGCTAGTGAGGATTGGCACGGTGGGCAGGATTCTTGCCGATGGGTGGGCATCACACGCTAAGCGCGCGTTAGGATGTCGTAGTGAAAAATTAAAACAGCATGGAGTTAATCGCTGAAAGTGGGAAGATTACGTGGCCTCTTTTCTTAGACGTGTTCAACATGTACTAATCAATGCTTTATACTGCATTCAGTAGCTTCCATCGGATAAAATGTTAAAATTTTTTGAAGCAAAAGATAAAAGAATTTCATTATGTACACCTACATAATACCCCGCGAGCCGCCGCAAGGGCGTGTGGCGGGGTGGTCACCATCCATGCATGCACCATCCCAACCATGTCATCTCCCCACACACATTAGTTTGATCATGCACTCGAAAGAAGGTACTTACATGCAACAATATTCGATAACAGGATAAACCATAAACACAGTAATCAACCCGAAGGTCGGTTTAGTAGGTGATGGTAGAGCTCACCCATGTACCAAGCCCGACGGCGTGTAAATATTCACACATCAGGGTAGGGGGGCCAGTTCCTTTCCCTGTGCCGGTTATGGTTTCCCAGGAAGATCTGGTACCCGAAAAATCAACTAGCTTGGGTGGAGCCTCAGGTGCCCAAAGTGCCTTGCCCGGAAATCGAATCCGGGATCCTCCAGTCAGTAGTCCAATGCTCTACCCACTAGACCACCGCAACCCGCGATAACAGGATACGTATATTCAACTCGTGCTGTAGAACTGTTAAAAAGATGGGATCAATTAGATAAAGAAAATAAAATTCAGGAAAGAACATGCAGAATATCGACAAAATATGTACAAATTCTAATTATTTCCTGCGGGATTGCTGTCATGTCTTATTTGATCTCTTAATGGCACAAGGGAAAATCTACATTCGAAATCTATCCGTTCTACTATCTATCTCCCTGATTTTGCGTTGGTAATCTAATCTACCGTAGTAAGTCCTTCCTGCCACACACCTTTTTTGGTGGCTCGCAGGGTATTTATGTAGATGAAGTCGAGAACTGTAAGATATTTTATACATCCTTAGATAAGTAACCTGCCTCGTTTAAAATTGCTGCGACCACCCAGCAATAACTAAGTAACATGTATCCTTTAATTCCCAATGCTTTGTTTATCTTCACTCTTGAAAGTGAATGTCATCCGCCTTGAAAATGTTTAACATCCTGCTTGAAAGCTGATTCTCTTCCGTGTGGATCTCGAGTTAAACTTGGTAAGTTTCACGACGGATTTCCCCTTTTCCTTCGCCGTTTCTGTCGTCATTGTCCATTCATAGTTAATCCCAGTCTCGTGGGGAGATTGCAAGCTCCATTCCATAGATTTCTCGTACTGAGAAACTTCCCAGCATTATTTGAATTACTTCTTTCCCCTCCTTATCCCAATAATAATCTCTGTCTTATGAGCCGACAGCCTCCGGAATATTTCTCACGTTATACCGCCATCTCCTTCCCTGTCACTCTCCCGTGCCCCCCCTCCAACCGTTCCTCCGGCCGTCGTTGGTGTCACGGAACCCCCCTCCTCCCCCATTTCCCCGCGCCTCTGTAATTCTTCCGACGCTATGGTGTTTTTTTCTGCACCCTCCGAGGATGGCTGGCTCTGCAGCTGTGGTTCGCCGCCGTATTGACTCAATTCTCGGGAGTTGGCACTTTTGCGCTCGCCATCATTCCGCGAATTGAGGGAGCCATCTGCACGGGACAGTGGGAATCGAATGGTGCGCCCTCCGGGGCGTGCGTTTTTGCGCGTCTGCAGGGAGGGAGGGGACAGCAAAGGGGCCCCAAGGGGGGGGGTTGCAAGGATAGGGCGGATCCATCCTCGGCCTCCGCAAATGGTTTGGAGTGTCGCGACATCGAGATTATCTCTTCCTAGCTGGCCACAGTACTGTCCATTTCGTTCGACCGAGGCTTTTGATGCCATTTCGTACGAGCAAGGGTAATGAGTGAATGCCGCAAGTCCTCTCGTGTCGCCACGGCTCTATGCATTTAAGAGAAAAATGTAATCATTTTCTCTCGTATATTCCAGTCCACGTTCACATTTTCAGCAAATAAAACGGACGTCGCAACGTGTTGTAATTGGCTTAAACGTTGCGTGTACCAGGAGAAAATATGTACTCAATTCACTATTTCCGTATGACCTTCTGTTATAATTAACGATTAGATTTTGATACGCACGCTCACATAGGCATTAGTTTCCTCCTTTAAATTGTAGTCAGGAAGTAATGCGTTAAGAATCTGTGTAATTAAGCCCTCTTACATTTTGCTATGCAATCTATTCCATGCAGACTTTACGTTGTTTAACAATCATTCAGTAAAAAAAAAAGGAAAACGTAGTACCAATGATAGTGATGGTATCTTTATGAAAGACGAAATTACTCTTATTTCTGACTTGGATGCGTTTATACCGCGGTTCGATGACGAAGTTTAGGTTTGAATACTAACAGGCTATATTTTTTATAATGATTTTGAGGCATACTGTATTTCGTTGGAAATAACTTTAAATCTAGAGAATATTTCAAGATACGAAAAATGGAATAATGACTGAAAAAGTGGATTTTTTCCTTTTTCCTCACCACTTAAACACCCTCCTACTCCCTCATTCCTTACCCTTTCCACCTTATACTTGCACCCCCTGCCACACACGTTTTAGGTGAATCGCGGAATATTAGTTAGATGGAAATAAATGTACTATTATGTACATGGATGCACTGTTTGAAGTGACTAATTTGATGTAAGTATTGTTTGGAAATTTTTGGAACCTCAGGGCCTGGAGTACTCTTTTCAATGCTGTTAACTTCGCGCATTCTAGATAGGGGAGCCAGGATGCTATTCAAGATTTACTGGGCGGATCTGTTCGTGGCTTTAGATTCGGTTGGACGTCCGAATCGAACGGATGGCTAGAACTTGCTATTCGATATCCGCCCAACAGGTTCACCATCGGAGTGATTGTTATTCGATCTTAGGGAACTATTGCCTTAAGGTACTCGATACGACTAGCTTACAGAGAGGAGAACGTTAGGCAAGTGAGGAAGGGCAGGCATGTTGGACGGGATTAGAGGGGGAAGAAATTATGCGGAATTGAATAGGAGTTAATGTCGGATGTCAGACTGTGTTGGGAGAGGGAAGGAAATGCACTGCTGCACACTTGTATGGGGTGTGTCCTTGCAAAACCTGCCATAACAGGGGGAACACAGAATACAATAATATACATCAATTCGGAGGTGGTAGTTCAATGCGTAAAAGGCTGGGTGACTGACAGGAGTGCACAGGTTCGATTCTGGATAACGCCACTGGGGAATTAGGCTTCACCCGTACTGTGTGGATGTTCGGGTAACATGTCTGGGAAATCATAGGAGGCACAGGAAATGTACGCATGTAATATATGTAATGTAAACTATTATCCCTTCCCTATGTCTGAATTTGAATTTGATTAAGCAATATTCCAACTAGGTCGACAACTTGCACTTCAAAAAAATTGGTATGGAAGAATTTATTATTATTAGGTAATCTACCGGTTAAGGTAGGTTTTTGGATGGACACAACTATCAAAAAAAATTTTGTAACTCCAAACAAACCCAACCCAGCAACCTACTCTACATCAGATCTCTCTTCAGCTCTGTGTACTTCTTTTCTCCCTTCATCCCGTCCAACATCCCTATCCTGTTCCTGCCCTTTCCTCGCTTGCCCAACGTTCTCCCCTCTATTACATTCTTCAAAATTCCACTACCGCTCAATACGCCTTTCATCCATTTTTCCTGCCTCCATACGATTTCTCTCAACAAACCCCTCTCCTCACCCACCATCTCTAGTACTTCCTCATTTGCTTTCCTTTCAGTCCATTTCACCTCCATTCTTCTCCACACCCACATTTCAAAAGCCTAAAATCTACTTCTACCCTCCTGCTTCAGTGACCACGTTTCCGCGCCGTCTTTTCTTAACATCCCTACTAAATGTCCCCGTCATCAACTCCCTCCTCCTTGAGAAAGCCTCCTTGCCTTGCGCAATTCTTCTCCTTACGTCCCTACTACTTTGACCGTATTGGTCCAAAAAACTTCCGAGATATGTAAACTTTTCTGCCTGCTCTATTTTTTCCCCTCCTATTATAATGTTTAGATTAGCCTTTTTCTTTCTGGAAAATCGCATCAAAATAATGATTATTATTAGGTAATCTACCGGTTAAGGTAGGTTTTTGGATGGACACAACTATCAAATAAATATTTTGTAACTCCAAACAAAACCCAATCCAGCAACCTAAACTACATCAGGTCCCTCTTCATCTCTGTGTACTTCTTTCCTCCCTTCATCCCATTTTTGCGTCCATCATATTTTCTTGGGAATGATAATTGAGGTGGTTTCCCGTTGCCTTCCTCAATAGTGTTTTTAACGTGACACCATCACTTAATGGCCGCCCCACTGGGGTCAGACGCCATTGCAGCCGCCTCACTGAGGAACAGACGCTGCGTGGACTACCTTTCGTCTGGCTCCTAACCTTCGACCTATCTGGCATGGGTGACCCTTCCAGGAGTAATTATTAATACTCCCGCCAGCACAGCTCTAGGGGTCATCGGAACACACAAGCCCTTCCATCACGACAAGGTTGTAGTCCATGGGAGGGATGGAAGAATTAGCTTATGAATTTTAAATGTTGTTAAGTACTTCCTTACTTTGGATAAATTATAGCTCTTCCTCCCTGATATAATCCGCAATTGCCACTTACGCAATCTACACATGTAGGTACTTCTGTTGTTGTAGTGATCGGGCTTTTCCAACGGGTACGGTGCTTCTGTTTGTGGTGAAATGAGTTCTAGTTTGTCGTAGGCCATAGCGCGTGCAGACTCAGACAAAAGCCGAAACTCTGCTGAAGGCCTGGCCGACTTGGGCGATGCCAGTGACAGGCGAAAGACGGGGTGTGGATGTTCCACTGGAGAGAATGCTCAATCGGATTCCGAGCACTCGGGAGGGAAATAAGGGAAAAAGGACGATGACATTTTTGTCGGGCAAATGGGGAAGAGGGCGGGGAATGGCAATTTCGCGGTTCGAGTGGGCTGCACGGGAGGGGGACTCCGAGCAGTGCCGAGTGCTTTAACGCGCAGGGTCTTCACCCCGGTGCTCTTTGGTGAGATGCGCCTGGAGTATTTTCGGCTTTCGAGTTAAGGATAAATGGCCTGGAATACTGACCCTTTCCATGAAGTTCTCAAATATGTTTTCCAGACCAGTTTTGCTTCCTTGATCGGTAGTAACAGTTCATAGGACAATAGTCGTCGAAATGTTGAAAGAATAATTATATTTAGTAAAGAGTAAAAGGTTAAAGGCCACTCAATTTCGAAGGTTCAGGCGATATATGTTGGGGTTGGGATATGACGATAGAATGATAATTAAAATTTACCACTTTCTCTGACAAGTCCAGGAAAGTTAATTGCTCATCCGTCGTTTATAATTATCGTTTTTAGTGCAACTATGCCACGATAATAACCGATTAATAACCCATATATTCGCACTTCTAAGAAAAATAATTTTACTTTTTTTTTAACAACTCATCTCTGTATGTTTTACTCCAGAGAAGAAGCACAGTTTGTTCCATGAGAGTCTCCAGTGAGTTGGCGTCAAATTCTGGGGAACTTCGAGAGGTGTAGCTACAGTAACTGTTAACACAGTCATCCGCAATTGCGCATTACAATGCGACACTTAGCAAATGTAAAAATCATTCACCTGGGTCGGGATTCAAACTAGCGAAGCTACCAAGGCGTCCTCTCACACTCTGAAATTTTAAGAGGGAGCCTCGGTAGCTTAACTGGTTAGGGCACTTGGCCGGACATCGAGGGATCCGGATTCGAATCCCGGTCAAGGCGATTGGGTTTTACGAATAGAAAGTGTCGCATTGAGTTTTCTTCATTTTGACTTACAATTGGATATTTGTGAAAATGTCCATTAATTAAGTGGTTCCTCAATGCAATCCATACTTGTTACTATTGCATCCACCTTCCCTTTTAACCCGATACCGGATTGAAACTCAACCTTCAACGTAAAAATATTAAATTCAGCCGTGAGCGAGAGCTGAGCGGATGCTCGCCTCTCCCGGTGCGGGAGAGACGAGGGGTTCGACCCCACTACTCGAACGTACGTTATCGTATCTCGCACCTTGTCAGACCGATTCCCAGGGGATACGGCCGGGATGTAAAACGCTAATCTCACGTTCGTGGATAAGCTGGGCTCGCCAACCATTTTTTTAAGCATCAATCCATCCTTCCCACATCTGCATCCTGCGCCCCTCCCCCCGACTCTTCCGGAGAAGTTTTTGCAGCTCGAGAAAGGCGAGCCAAGCTCCAGCGCCGGGGTTGTCGACGTCAACCGGATTTCAAGTGGCGTGGGATGCGTGCGACTTTTTTTCTGAATTAGAAAAAACGGCGCATTTTGTGCAAAGTGAAGGCCCTTGTCATATTTACTCCGTGTATACGTGGAGTGAGAAATTTTCTTCCTTTCTCGGCGATATGCTCTAGTTTTTGGAATTTTCTCTCAAAGCCTTTAATGAATGTGGCACGTTTTTGACGAAATTTAACCTTTTCCAACATCGATTCATTAGTTAGTCCATCATTCTTCGACAAGACCCTCTGAAGCAGAGGAATGCAAGTTTTGAGGACACGCAGCCGGTGTTCCTCTTGTTAGAGTAAAGTCAAAGCCGACCTGTGTTTACCCGTGGAACAGCATGGACGAAATCCCCAATTTTCCAAGATTTTGTGCGAGTCATGAAAAGGAGATAATGGTGAATCGAATATTGTTTTCTCTATGATTTTGGCTCGCTCTGATTATCCACAAAGATGGAGATATTTGGGTTTAGTTAAAACGAAATGGGTATATGGTAATAGGCAAAACATATTGAGCACACAAAATAAAAGGAAACTCACTCCAGGTTTGATTATACGAGTAGTTCTCGCTACCACAACCATCCTCATCGGTGGAAGTTTGGAGAAGACTTTTTTTTGTACGTTCATTAAAATATATGACATCAGGTCGCAACTAGGGTCTGTAACCCGGGGTACATTTGGATTCCGGCGCCCCTGTACAAATTATACGCGATGTCGTGGGAATTATCCAAAACACTTCAAGTAAATGACTGTACTTTGCTATACTACCTTGAACAAAAATTTCCCGGAATAACCACCGTGTGGCGCTCCCATCGTTCCGATTTGAGTTCTGTTTTTTTTGTTAAATTGGTACATCTGTTGTTGATATTCCCTTTAAATCTTAGTGTCATAACTTGACATTTGCAAAAGTTACGTAGCCAAGAGTACATCTATCTCTGTGTGTGTTGGCGATTTTTTACAATTGCAGAAATGGATTTAAATTTGCAACAACGAACTTGTATTAAATTTTGCGTAAAAAACGGATTTAGTGGCGCACGGACGTTGGAAATGTTGGAAAAGTGTTTCGGCAACGATTCTCTAAAAAAAACGGTCGTTTACCAGTGGCACGAGCGGTTCAGAAGTGGTCGTGAGTCAATCGAAGATGATGAACGCAGTGGCAGACCATCGACATCGAAAGTCGGTGAAAAAATTGATAAAGTAAAAGAAATGTTGGTCAATAACCGCAAATTAACCATCAGAGAAATAGCGGAGGACTTGAACATTGCCTATGGATCCGCCCAAGACATTGTGGTTAATGATTTGGGTTTCCGTCGGGTAGCAGCAAAGTTGGTGCCAAAAGACCTCAATTTCATGCAAAAAAGAGACCGTGTTGATGTCGCAAAAGACATGATTTGCGAGGCTGAATCCGATCCCACATTCATCAAAAGGATCATTACTGGAGACGAGACGTGGGTTTATGAGTACGACACGCAATCCAGACATCAGGCAAGTGAATGGCGTTCACCAAATGAGCCGAGACCAAAAAAACCACGTCGTTTTCAGTCAAAAAAGAAGGCAATGCTGACGGTTTTCATGGATTACAACGGTGTAGTGCATCATGAATTTTTGCCAGAAGGCCAGACAGTAAACAAAGAGTATTATTTGGGCGTTATGAGACGTTTGCGTGAAGCAATTCGCCGAAAGAGACCAGAAATCGTCGCACAGTGCGTCGAGACCGTCGCACAGTGATTACGGGGAACGCGTTTTAGCAGCCGAGAGGAAGTAATGGAAAAATCGCAGGAAGCACTGATGGACATACCGAAAACCGAATGTAAAATATGTTTCGAGGATTGGATCAAGCGCTGACATAAGTGTGTTGCAGTCGATGGGGATTACTTTGAAGGGGACAATATAGATTTAGATGAATAAACTTGTATTTTTAATTTTCTGAATAAATTCCGGGAACTTTTTGATCAAGGTAGTATAGCGCCCTGCTTGCATCCCTCAGTGACATTCCATTTGAACCATCGGGTCCTTCCACTTTTGGGCCCGCTTGAAACCGGCGGGACGAGTCAGAAATCAGCTCGGCATCGACCTTCCTCTCATATGATTCACCTCGTGTTCATCAAAGGTGCGAGCAAAGTTTGATGAGAAGTAATTCTGCAGTTCATAGGACCTTCTGGGGCCTCCTCTCGCCTCCCGCAATCGGAGGAATTGTTCACGGTAGTTCGAGCGCGGCTGCATCCCATTCCCACGCCCTGTCCACTCCCATCCGGCCGGTTAATACTGATATTGCGTGTTGGTTGCATGCTTTCACGTATGCTGTCATCCTTAAAATTTAGCTTTTCCTTACTCAGCATCGAACCAATCAGTGTACATTTCATAAATTATTTTCATTGATTAAAGCATGATATGTTATCCATTTCTTGTATTATACATGATCTCCCTAAAGGCAACGCTAGGGGGTGTGGCAGGGGATTACTACACATCAGCCATGCAAATCCTAAAATTAAGCTATTCATGTTTAGTTATAATATTTTTTTTAGCTTTTAGAGCGGTCGACGTTATTTTATTTAAGATGATATCAGTTAACTTTGGTCGTCCTTCATGAACTAATTCGAGATTCATCATATGTACCAGCGTTTCCACCCTTGCTTATGCTGGAAGGGCAAGGAACGTGAAACCAAAGTATACACACGGGAGCTGTGTAATTAGCGCTTCCCCAGGGCATATTTTGCCCACCTGAAATGGATCTTCTCTAATGCATTACTGTTAAATGGCTAGCGCCAAATATCTGTTCTGTGCAGGTTTTTGAAGGGAGTTCAATTTACTTCGTCATGAGAGAAATTCGTTCAGGTAAATGCGTTGGTTGTTTAAAGATGTTTTTAATTTTCAGCTTAAGATCACCGTTTCAAGCCAAGCTCATTTGAAAAATACATATTTAAATATTTGGGAAAAGTAAACAAGAGCAAGGTAGAATAAAGAACCTTGTGCTTATACACAGGCTTATGCCTTGCCACAAACACTCCATAATTCTCCCGAAAATATTTAGAAGAAAAGGGTGTAATTACTACTATTTAATTATTTTCCAGTATACCCTTCTTTATAACGAATATCCTTCGAAAATAACGAAAAGACTTTTGCCCACCTCTTCCGGTACGTTGCAGTTTCATATGGTTACAAAGGAGGGATTAAACAAGAATGTCGCTGCCTGTTTTAGTAATCCAACCAGCCATGAGATTTAACTTAGTAATTTCCGCATTAGGTAATCTGGGTGTGAAATGGGGAAATTGGTACGGACAGTGAAAGGACTGCGAAGCCAGGCAAGGGAGCTTTTACGAAGAGGTACTAGCTGAAGCTCGCTCTCCCCCTCGACCTATTTTGGTCTTTTGTGTTGAAATGAGAATTACTATGAGAATTCATATCTAAATTCATTGCTGAAATGTGCTTGTTTTTCTTTGGTGAAATATATTCCCTCCCAATTTCTTTTCTTACGACATTGTCTTGGTATTTCAATATTTTATAATAATGACGTCTTGTATTGAATTATCCTTGACATACAATTATAGACCACTTATAAACATTGTAGTTTTGCCCTTATAAGTATGCTGGTTGTACCCAACAAAATTTCTCAACCGTCACCCCCTGCCCATTGCCTTAAAACATTGACAGGAAACCCTCCTTTTAACTCCCTCGCCGCCCCGCTCCGGGAATCGAATTCGGGCTGACGGCGGTGCTCTCTCTATGCTTGACGTCACGACGCGACGCCCCTCGCCTCCCCCTACCCCCCCCCGCAGAGAGTGTTGCTGGCATACTTTCGCTCCTCTCAACCGAGTGATAATGCATTTCCTACGTTAGCTTGGCCTAAAAACTTGACCGCTTCTCGCAAAATCCCCCTCCCCCCTCTTAAGAAGCATTTGGACTGGGGCAGTCCGTCGTGTTTGTTTCTGCTGCGGCTTTCGAGGGAAGCCCTTGAAATGCCAGCCCCGTCTGCTTGGTCTCGTTGTAGCGCTAGAACGGATGAGCGATAAGTATTTATTGATCCGCGGACGAGAGACTCTTGGGTTAGGTCCGGCGTTTCCAAACATCATCTTCCCATTTGACCCGTAATAATATTATGAGGTTGGTTCGTCAGCCCTGGACGTCCTCTTTGCCAAGTTTCAGAGCTACGCAGTTGAAAACGTACGGTCATTGTAGGGGGGCCATGTATTTAGTACCCAAAGTAAAAATAAGTTGTTGTGCTTACGTTAATAATTATGAAGGTGAGAAAACCTGGCCTGCATAAAAATATCCAGGAATGAATTAAAGGCATTTCGAATGGCCGCTTACAAAGGTTAGTCAGAGGTAGTGTTTAACTCTATTGGAGTGGAAATCATTTCAGGTGTTCTCGGGGAAGATTCTATCTGGCCTCTGTATTCCTTCTTTCCGTCATCGACATTAATTCCGTGGTTGATGGTAAGATACGCTTAATTACCGACGACGCAGTGGCTTACAGACATGCGTGGTCCTGAGGCAAAACTATTGTTATTACGTACATAGTACCCTGCAAGCCACCGCCAGGGCGTGTGGCAGGGGATGATTACACACCAGAGTATTTTGTTGAATTAGTTTTAGCAGGTGATCTGAATCATTAAATGTTGGTGAGGCATTTGGTAATGAGAATTAAACTTGAAAAAGAATGTAGTGATGAATTTTTGGAATGGGATCCCTCCCAAACGCCTACTGCAGCTGGCAAAAAATTAGGATTAATTAGAAGATTATCGGGGAAGTTTGGCGAGAAAGTTTAATAGAAATGTTATCTTTTGCTGGTTAGGCCTTATTTGGAATATGCTGCGGACTACTCAGGAAGTCGGTTTAATTGCCGAATTAGAACGCATACAGTGTAGAGAAGCTAGATTGTGAAACGTTGTCAAGAAAAACTGAGTAGCGTATCAAAATTATTCGTGGCATTAGGTTGGATCTCACTAAGGGATTAAATCTCTCACAGTTAAATTACAGATTAGATCTCTTTACTGATGATTTTGAAAATTGATTATTAACCCCATCGTATTAGGGTGGCAGAGATCCTTCAAATAAAACTAGAGAAATTAAGTGTAGAAGAGATAGATTAACATGTCATTTTCTCTACAAACGATAAGAGATCAGAAGAACTGTATCCGACCGTCCCAAAGGCGAAAAGTATTTTTCATATTTAATTCTAAGTGGCCTGGCATCTTGTCTTTATCTCATCTAGCCTTTGTTATTATCCTTCTTGTTTTTAAGGCGTGTATGCGTGGACGAGTGTACCTTTCTTAGATACCGTAATGCATGCACCTGTATTAATTTGTTGTTTATCTACACTGTGCGAGCTACTTTGCATGTATATGTATATATTGTAACTAAAATTTAAGAAAAACTTCAGTTCTGATGTTGCATGCCCGGTGTTTATCAACCCATGCCGTAAGCCGTAGCGATGGCCTGCAGAAATATAAATAAATGCTATTATCTAGCGGCGAGTTTTAGATTTCGTGAGGACTTTCCCGTAACATGAACTCCATAAAGCGTACTGCTTCATTGTGATTTAGAACAACATGGATCTTCTCCCCCTACAATGTTTTCGCAATATCAAGCCGAATTTAATAATATGGCTCGAATCAAGTTTTCCTTAAAATCGCAAAAACTCCGCAATTGAATAGAAATAACGTGTTACATTATTTTGAAGTTTTTTTCCCAAAGATAGCGCAATACCAAACTTCCATTTGTAAAGCCGCGGTAGATGAACAGACCCCTATCGATCGTGGTTCCTCAGTGCCCGTTGAATTCTTTTCTGGACCGGAAAACTCGTCTTTGGCCGCACGCATGCCGTCTTGGTTGATCTTTGGCCTGGGGCGTCGCCTTTCGTCTTGAGCACTAACAACGGTACCGAGCGAGCTGGTAAAGGTTCCCTCGGTGTTCGGGAGATATTGCTTTTTATTGCGCTGCCCGCTCACTAATTCTTAGGAGGCTTAAATGTTTCCCGGAACAAAAAGCTGCTTTCCCTGTAATCAGTATCGAATAAGAACCTAACGTGCAGTGACTATTATAAGTTATACAGTTTGGAACGTCGTTATGACCGAGCATTCAAATCCTTGAGTGTAATCATGACTTAGTTGCACGAGCGCCAGTTTGGCGCGGGGGTAGGTGCCGAATGGAACGATGGGGAATGCAAAAACGTTAACATACTCCTGTTAATATTTTATCAAATATACGGGAAACGCCGCCACACAATCGTAGTTAATAGTTGCTCTTCTAAATCGTACTGGTCAATGTAAGTGATCGTATATTGCTTATAATGCGACGGGGTGCGAATCGCGAGACGCGGTCCCCTCAGTGTGCGCGCGAGGACGGGTAGGGGTGCCTGCCACACCTCCTGACAATACCTAGGCGGAACCAACGCCATTTCGCCATCATACATCGCCAATGCTGCCGCACCTCTGTAGTGAAATTACGTATTTAAAGTTAACCGCCGGACCGCCATTGTGAGTTTCAGGGTCTTGACGCACGCCCCGCCGGCGTCGTCATTTGCATCGTGGGAGTGAGTGATTCGAGATTTCCCACCTCCACCTCATTTAGCGAGGAGACTCGATGGCTACTCTTCGGAGGGATGCGGAGGAGGAAGGCGCGCGGGCGGTGCAGGGAGGGAGAGGCGTCCTCAGCCTTTTACGGACTCTCTCGGCTGCGTGAGTCATGCGTTGGCGACGGCGCAATCTTCTTTTTCTTCCCCGCGCCCTATTCTCTCCTTCACGGCTGCCTCGCTCCTTGATATGCACGCCTCCCCTCCGCCCATTATCATCGCCCTTCCCTCCGCCCATTATCATCGCCCTTCCCTCAGCCAGGCAACCGTGAGCTTCCCATCCTTTCTTCGTCTTGCTCCCCATACTCGAGGAGTGTTTACCTCTTGCAGCCATCGCGAGTGGTAATCCGCGTACGGAGAGAGAGACTGGTTATGGAATGGAGGTCTCCCTCGCACACGGTAGCGCCTCAAAGTCAAGCTGTGCCCTTGACACTGTTCCGTTGCCGCTTGTTGAGCCCCCCTCGGATCGGCCGGGGGAGGGTGGGTGGCCGCTTGCTCGTTCTCGGCCTGCCTCCTCACGATTGCGTCGGGTCGAGATTTTTGTTGCATCTCTCGACCGCCGCCAACTAGGGCACGCTTGCGACTCGCCACAATTGCGGCAGTCACTCGCAGGAATTCAAGAGTAGGTGGACTGGGCGGCGAGGCATTTCAAGAACTCTGTAAGCATGTGTGTCTACGATATGATTGCGAAGTTCTGTAAAATATAATCTGGTTTGTGTGCGCGAGATTTTCAAAATTCAAATACTGTGCGCCAACGTCGGAAGAAAGGATTCTGTGGATTTAAATTCAATCGGATATGTGCGCGATTTGGTGTGGGTGTTCATTTTACAATATGGTTTGGCGAGCTGGATCGAGAAAAGTCCAAGTGATAAACTTAGTAACGTATTCAAAAATATTAGAGGAGCTAGGCTGGGAATAACTCACGGAGCGAAGGTTAAATTGCAGATTAAAGCTCTTGCATAAATTGGAAGGGCATCTCTTTAGCAGTGATGTTGAAAATGTATTATTACCCCCATCGTACTACAGTAGGCGAGAGCATGTCAATAAAATTAGAGAGATCAAGTGTAGAACAGATAGATTTAAGATGTCATTTTTTTCACGAACGATAAGGGATCATGATAACATTGTCCGACCGCGGTGGGGGTAAAAATATTCGGGCCAAAATTAGTCCGGTATGCATTCACCCCCTGCCGCTTACCCTAGCGGTGGCTTGCAGGTTACTAAAAATACAAAAAAATCATATTTTGAAGTTTGTCATTGTCGCGCAAATTGTAGCCAATTATTCTCGTCACTTTTGAATCTGGGTTTAAGATCGATAGTCTATGACTCCCGTTGCGAACGTGATGATGATGTTCTTTCGATTGCTCTCGACAGATGCTCGACTCTCGCGAGTGGAGTCCCAGGTGGTTTCGGCGCCGGCCGCCGCATGTGCTGCCCCCTGCGAGGCGCTGCGTGGGCGGACCCACTCCGTGACCCACTGTGTGCGCGAAATTGTGCCGATCGTGGATTTATTGCACACGTGGTGGAAGTTGTAGAATTTTCAACCGCTTGAACTTTTCTCTTTGGGATTTAGAAAGCCCGTTCTTGACATGAGCGTTGGGGAGTAATTTGGCTTCATCCGTGGTGTCAGTCGCGTCGCAATACTCTGGGTTCTTCGAGCGATATTGCGTCTAAAAGTATCGGTGGAGAACTCGCTGCCGCTACGGTCGTTCGTCTCCGATTCGTATTCACTGGCGTGATTCATTCTCTGGCATTGAGCTGGATCACTAGTTGTGGTGAAAAATGAGACACTGGCGAAGTGTTTAAGTTCGATTTATCTACCATCGTGGGTCTGTGAAACACATAATATTTATGTGTTGGTAGCTTAAAAAAAATAGGTAACCTGAAACTGAAAGTGTCAACGAAAACTTCATGTTTTCGTTGACACTTCGAAATGGAAGTGCGTCCTAGTCGTTTCAGTCAAACTTGTTCGGGCCAAGTTTTTGAAGAACTATTTTTTTTTGATAAGGTGAAAACTGCCCGTCGCACAGGTGCAGAGTTTGATAAACTAATAACAGCTACTTGTTGCGCTCCTTCAAGGTGAAATTTTGTTTTTTAATGCGATTGGACACAATATAAGAGGGATATTTGGTGACGGTGATTTTGCGTTGAAAATACTTTGTTCGGCAGATATGAGTAATTCCTTTAAAGACCTAAGTAAGGGAAGAGAAAAAACTGCCATTCCACATAAAGGTTCAATATATAACACGACCATGGATTCAATACTGCATCATCTAATGATGATAGGCAACATTCAAACCATGGTCCTTTAATATATTAAATCTTTTTATGTGAAAAAACAAAGTTTTTTTCTCTACCCACATCGCAAAGGAATTCCACCTAGTTAAGCCTGAGACAGTTATGTTTACTTAAGTAAGATTGAAGTCATTAATGAAATAGCATTTTCCAAAGTAAGAAGTTTGATAAGTGGTGATAGTTGACTAGATGGCAGATTAAAAATAAAACGTGTGTAATTAAAGTTACAAAATGGTAAAGGGGAATGGCATGTGATGATGTTCAACGATTTGGTGTAAGCATGTGTAGCTTAGCATGTTTGAAGTAAAATATCCCAAGCACAGATTAAATGTCTTGCGTAAATTGGATGACTCTCTAGCGATGATGTTGAAAATATATTATTAGCCCCTTCGTTGGACGGTGGGAGAGATCCGGTAAATGGAATTAGACAGTGTAAGTGTAAAAGAACAGATACACATATTTAAGATGCCATTTTTCCCACGAACCATTTGGCCTCAGAATAATGCCCGACAGCCCTAGGGGGAAGTATTAAGTGTCGGAGGTAGTCTGGAGTGTAATTACCCCCTGCCACACACCCTTGCGGTGGCTTGCATGATACTACATAATAATAATAATAAATAATAATAATACCAGCTCTTAAGTGATCTGTGAACTTTTAGAGAACGCCAGGAACGTCTCCATTTAATTGAACCCTTAATGGATTGGGAAGTGCAACTTTCCGTGTTAAAAAAAATAAGGCGTGGCCCGCGGGAATTGAAATAATATTTTATTTGCAAATGAAACCCACGGGTGGCCACACGGGGAAAAGAATGTCTTGGATCAAGGAGAACTTGATTATGAGCGCTTCAATGGAGCAAGATGTTACGGTTGGTTGAAAGGCCACCTCGGATAACTGGCTATCATTATTCCGGAAGTTGCGTCAAGTGTGACTTAGTGAATTAGTGGGAGGGGTGATCCTCGAAATTCGATGATCTTAAGTTCGAGTGTGTCTCGGGACTATTGAATCAATTTTTGCCCCTTCAAGGGCCGGCTTGTCTTTCAGCGGGGTGGTAGGACATTGCTTAACATCCTGGAGTTCTCTCTAGTTTGCTTTCCCTAAACCCCATCGTTGCACGAGTGAAATATAACTACAGACGATTTCCTTTCTTGTGAAAATGGAAATTTGTTTGCCTAATAATCTCTTAAGCCTACAACCTCAGCATATTGTGTTGCCTCGTGATTAATCACCCTATCAGTTTAAGGTTGTAAGGTACTCTCCGCTTTATAAACTTGTAATACCATCATTTAAAAAAAACAACTTGAACAAACAACTCAACGGCAACACTATACGTTTCAAAATACCTCTGCCAAAATGTACGCCTAATTCATTTGTCAATGCCTTTTATTATTATTTTTCAATTTTCATGTCCTCCAATTTTTCTTCCTTAAATGGTTAAATTAAATTGACGAACTGAATAGGCCATAACATTAAAAGCTACTGTAGACCGCGCTGAATGACGAAATTGTCACATTTCCGTGGTCACCTCTACTGGCTTGGCTGGTGGACTCAGTGTCGCTGAGATGGTGTCCGGACCTCGTCCGCCAGGGACTGAAGTGTTTTCTCCCCTTTCGGTGAGGGCGGGAAGAGCGGACACCCCCCGTAGCCTCCGTGTCATTTCAACGGATGATATTCGAAATATACTTATGAAAAATTTTACACTGTTACGTGCATACTCTCTTTGAATGATCTCGAAAAGCGTAATAAGAGGAACTTGGTTGGAAATCATTCTCTTAGCGAATATGTATGTATGTATATATATATTTATATATATATTTTTATATATACAAATAATATATACAAATAATATATACAAATAATATATATATACACACACACGTGGGTCGCGGTGGTCCAGTGGGTAGAGCGTTGGACTACTGACCGGAGGGTCCCGGGTTCGATTCCCGGGCGAGGCACTCTGGGCACCTGCAGCTCCACCCAAGCTAGTTGATTTTTCGGGTACCAGATCTTCCTGGGAAACCATAACCGGCACAGGGAAAGGAACTGGCCCCCCTACCCTGATGTGTGAATATTCACACGCCGTCGGGCTTGGTACATGGGTGAGCTCTACCATCACCTACTAAACCGACCTTCGGGTTGATTACTGTGTTTATGGTTTATATATATATATATATATATATACACACACGCATTTTACAGGCCACCGGACGGTAAATACAGGTATAATTCGATACTAGAATTGGATCAGCAAATCAAAAGTTTCCTTTCCCAATACAACGAGCGCGACATTATAATTGGTGGAGATTTCTATGTACCATTTCTTGATTGGAGCGCATAAAATTTTAAAACGGGGGTAAAGGGAAATATACCAGCGAGACTCGATTACATTCCATTACATTGAACTCCAAGCATTAACTTGTTACTTCACCAACTAGGGGCCATAATATTCATGAATTGTTAGAGACGAACATGCCAAAATAGTACCGAACCTATAAAAGGAATTAGTGACCACAGAGAAGTAATGCTAAGTTTACCCTACATGGGGCCTGAAATAAGAAACTTAAAAGAAAAATTTACTTGTTTAAATAAGGTGGCTATAATAGCTTAAATGCGTGTCACAGAATCAATTTGTTAATTTTATATGGATTATAGTATATCGCTCTCAAGGGGTGAACTAGTAAATTGTCATATTTTGCAATTAAACCTATGCTTGGGTTCTGAAGATCACAGCAGTGCAGTGGTCATTCCTGATACGTGGATTGCTCGAGAGATTAACAAAAGGGTCGCCCGACACAAAAGGAGATCGCCGATGCTTGGATGTTGCACCGCGATAATGCTCCCAACCACACACCTCTCCGCGCGTCTTGGAGTTGCTTGCCAAGCACGTTTTGACAAAGCTATCTCACGCCCCCCTACAATCTTGACCGGACTCGGGCACACTTTTTCTTGTCTCCGAGAATCTGGAGAGTCTGAAAGGAGTTGGTTTTATGACAATCGAAGCGGTCCAAACAAGGTTCCCGTCGTGGCTTTCCAGGACGCGTACTGTTTGGCAGAGTCATTGGTAAAAATGTGTTAATGTCAAATGTGACTACTTCGAAGGAATGTAAACGTTTGCAATGATAAAAACCACAGATATCAACCTGAATGTCAAATTGTTAGCTGAGGGTAGAGCTCTATCCCGAATAATTGTTTTACAGTTATATTTGTTGCGCGAATTAATTTCTGGACACACCTTGTATATCATTCAGGCATAAAAAAAGAATATATAAGGTTCCGTGTGCTCATGCGATGAGGTATGCTGTTTATTACATGTGTTGCCTGACATCAATTTGCACGATAAAGTAGAATTCGTGAGGCCCAAGGAAATTTTTATTTATTACATGTAACTTTCATTGTTTTATCCTAGCTTTTGTTTAAAAATATGGCATTTTAGATCGAATTTATTTATTTTAGTACCCTGCAAGCTACCGCTAGGGTGTGTGGGCGGGGGGTGAATACACACCAGACTTATTTTGAATTGAATATGACCCTACCGCGGTCTGATAATGTTCTCGTGATTCCTTATTATTTTTAGAAAAAAATTGCATACTATATTTCATCTATCCCTTCTACTCTTGATCTAATTTTATTGACATGATCTCTCCTAATCCCACGAAACCCTTGCAGGGGAGAAATAACTGCAGCAGGACAGAAGACGCAGAAGATGACGAAAGTAGTTAGAATAGGAACATGGAACGTCAGGACAATGTTGAGAACAGGTAAATTAGAAAATATTAAGCGAGAGATGGAAAGAGGTAATATAGATGTTTTAGGTCTATGCGAGGTGAGATGGAAGGATAGCGGGGATTATTGCAGTGACAATTATAGAGTGATATACAGCGGCGGGGAAGAGAGCCAACGAGGGGTTGCCGTAATAATAAATAAAGGGGTAGGAAGATGCGTAGTCAACATAGAGCAAGCAACAGATAGAATTTTACTCGTAGAGATTAAAGCAGAGCCGACGAACTTGATCATTGTTCAGGTATACATGCCACCGAGCAACCACAAGGAGGAAGAAGTCGATAGGATGTATGATGAGTTAGAGGATATCATCGCGAGTGTTCCTGCAGGGAAACATTTGATAGTGGTGGGGGATTGGAATGCCACGGTAGGCGAAGGAAGAGAGTGTGGTGAGGTTGGGGGCTATGGGTTAGGCAAGAGGAATGAACGAGGGGAGAAGGCAATTGAATTCTGCAGGAGACAGGGTTTAGTCATCACCAACACATGGTTTCGACACCACAGGAGGCGTAGGTATACATGGAAAATGACAGGTGACTCAGAAAGGTATCAGTTAGATTATATTATGGTTAGGCACAGGTTTAGGAACAGTGTGATAAATTCGCACAGTTTCCCAGGAGCGGATGCGGACTCTGACCACAATTTAGTTGTTATGAAATGTAACGTCCGTTTCAAGAAGATAAGGCAAGTGCGGCGGGTTAGGAAATGGAATGTAGAAGCATTAAATGGATCAACGAGGAAGGAGTATCAGCCGGCTGTAGAGAAAATAATGGATGACGGTAAAGAACTGAGTACTATCGAAGAAAAATAGGAATGTATCAAGCAAGGGATATCGGAAGCCGCGAAAGACACTATAGGAACCGTTAACGGGAAAAGGATAAGGAAACCATGGGTAACGGATGACATGATTGCAAAGATAGAGGAGAGAAGAAGGTGGAAGAATGTAATCACAGAGTTAGGCAAAATGAAGTACAAAGAGTTAAACAATAAATTGAGAAGGGCCACAATTAAGGCAAAAGAAGAATGGTGGAAAACGCAATGCGAGGATATGGAAAGTTTACAGAAGAAGGTTGAAATTGGTGCTCTATACAGCAAGGTAAAGTTATTATCGGGGAGTAAAAAGGCAAGATCTGTGCTAACAGTTAAAGATAAGTGGGGTAAGATAATAGTTGAACCAGGAAAAATCCAAGAGAGATGGAAGGAATATATAGAAACACTGTATGGTAAAGGACTTAGGCCGACAAGGTTAGGCATAGAAAAGGAACATGACGTACAAGAAGATAGCTTAGGTCCAGGCATACTCGACGATGAAATAGAAAGAGCATTAAAGGAGATGAAAGCAAATAAAGCCGTGGGGTGGACAACATCCCTGTAGAACTGTTGAAATGTTTAGGAAAATGCGGGAAGAAGGCCCTATATGGACTGATTCGTAGTATCTATGAGGAAGGAATCTGGCCGGAAGATTTTGTGAGATCGGTGTTAGTTCCTATTCCAAAAAAGGTAAAGGCTACAGCATGTGAGGATTACAGAACAATAAGTTTGATATCCCACGCAGCTAAAGTTATTCTCAGGATCATCAACAAAAGAATAGAGCGTAAGGCAAATGATTACTTAGGGGAAGATCAGTTTGGGTTTAGGAAGGGAAGAGGTACGCGTGATGCCATTGCAGTAATGAGCTCACTAATTGAGAGGAATATAGAATACAACCAGGACGTTTTTGCCTGTTTTGTAGATTTTGAAAAAGCGTTTGATAGAGTGAATTGGGAAAAATTAATGCGTGTATTGCAGAAAATAGGAATGGATTGGAGGGACAGGAGACTGATCCGCAACCTTTATACAGTATGTCTCAGACTGCTCAGGTGCGAGTGGGGAACGGAGAGTCCGGATGGGCAGTGTTAGGAAGAGGTGTAAGGCAGGGTTGCCCATTGTCACCGGTACTGTTCAACGTATATGTGGAGGAAATGTTTAAAGAGGCATGGGAAGAACTGGAGGTAAGAATGAAAGTCGGAGGGGAATTAGTAAAATCGGTTAAGTTTGCTGATAACCAAGCATTAGTTGCTCAGTTAGCCAAGGGGTTACAAGCATTGCTGAGTGAATTGGAGTTTCAGTGCGATAAATATGGGATGAACATCAATATTAATAAAACAAAAGTTATGCGATTTTCCAGAAAGGAAAAGACTAAGCTAAATATTAAAATAGGGGGGGGGAATAGAGCAGGTAGAACAGTTTACATATCTCGGAAGTGTTTTGGACCAATACGATCAAAGTAGTAGGGACGTAAGGAGAAGAATTGCGCTTGGCATGGAGGCTTTCTCAAGGAGGAGGGAGTTGATGACGGGGACGTTGAGTAAGGAGGTTAAGACAAGACTTGTAAAAACTGATATGGAGCGTAGCTATGTACGGCGCGGAAACGTGGTCACTGAAGCAGGAGGATAGACGTAGATTGGAGGCTTTTGAAATGTGGGTGTGGAGAAGAATGGAGAAGGTGAAATGGACCGAAAAGAAAACAAATGAGGAAGTACTAGAGATGGTGGGTGAGGAGAGGGGTTTGTTGAGAGAAATCGTATGGAGGCAGGAAAAATGGATGAAAGGCGTATTGAGCGGTAGTGGAATGTATAAGAAGGTAATAGAGGGGTGAATGTTGGGCAAGCGAGGAAAGGGCAGGAACAGGATAGGGATGTTGGACAGGATGAAGGGAGGAAAGAAGTACACAGAGACGAAGAGGGACCTGATGTAGATTAGGTTGCTGGATTGGGTTTTAGGCTGCTAGGTGGGGAGTTACAAAATGTTTATTTGATGGTTGTGTCCATCCAGAGACCTACCTTAACCGGTAGATTACCTAATAAAGTTTGGTTGGATCTCTCCTACGGCAGTACGATGGGGGTAATGATGTATCTTCAACATCACTGCTTAAATAGACATCCTTCCTATTTATGCAAGAGCTTCAATCTGTAATTTTTAACCTTCGCTCCGTGAGTGATTCCCAACCTAGCTGCTCTAATTTTTAGAATACGCTCACTATGTTTATCATAACAACGTTTTAGTAATCTACCCAGATTAATAACCAGTCTAATATACCCATAACTCTTCCAATAAATCTTAATGTTTTATTAGGTTGTCCACATATTTCACCAGAAGAGGTCGTGTATGAGGTTGTCTTCTAAGTATTTAGTCGAGTTTGCGCTTTCCATTTCGGCATTCCTGATGTAGTGCGCGTCTGTCTATGCAATGCTTTCTCGGTAGTTAAAATAGTAAGGAAATGTGCGGTTTGTTTAGCATATATATACGTAGAGTGCATGGGAGATTTATCGTTTTGAAAGAACCTCTGCTCAGCTATTTTCCGTTAACCTTCCTTGGGTCATTTTCACTTTTCACCGTGAGGGACCCATCAGTTTGACGGTCTTTCCTTTGGTTTAACGCCGCTGCCTGTCGCGCTTGTGTACTCGGTAGCATGCATGTGCTCATAGCTATTCCGCAATGTAATCGGCTCAACTGAGGGTCTCATCCCTCCCTGCCGCCACTAAGCTAATTCCCGTCAATGGCGGGCGAGGCCTCCGCCCTCGACGGCCGGCAACCCCCCTTCCCTCCTCTTTTCTGAGTGGACTCGGGGCGGCGACGTGCCTGATGAATGCCGTGGGAGTGTGCTGTATCCCTTTCGTCGAGGGCCTCGCTCGCTGCACGTGTTTGTGCGTGGGGTGGGTCTAGTTCAAGTGATGCTTTTATTTTTTTCCCTCGTCGGAGAGGGCGCGCGGAGGTGTTTTCGGCTCGACAGGTCGGCCTCCCTTATTGATTTTTACCTCCTCGTCGCTTTCCGTATCTCATCGTGGTGAGGAGTGTGTTTTTCTCACGAATCCTGCGTGGTTGTCAGAAGAGCTTTCTTGATGACACCTGTTCTGATTAATCAAATGCCCAGCATGTACTAGACCCCGGTGGTAATGGATCATCCCGATTCAGTGATCAAGGGTTCGTTGATCCCGTCCAATTTTAATCGAATTAATTTTTTCCGGTTAGTTGTGTCATCGATTCCTGTTTTGATACGCTGTCTTTTCCAAAATCATGATTTTAATTCATGTTAGTAACTTAATAGGAGGAGTGTTTGGCCAATATTTCAAATAATTCGTACTGAAATGTAAACCTACCTGGGTGCCCACATGAAGGTGTTCTGGGATTCGACCTCCATTTCAGCCAATCGATTTAATACACATCTAGCTGCCAACATCACGAACGATAATTTTGGGGGATCGAGGTAGTACAGTGGCCAACGTACAGGTTTCCCTCCGAGAGGGGCCGGGTTCGAATCCTGGAGACACATATTTTTCAGTGGCTTCTCGATCCCTACTTGAGGTGCTTTGTGGAGGGCACTTGGAGTGAGTACGATGCTTTTTTTCATTCACTCTGATTGCAAAAATATACTTTATATTATCCCGCAAAGAAAGTTTTCTATCAAGTAAAACAACTATAGATTCAAATAAGTACTACCCTAGAGACATGACGAAATCCATTAAATCTTAAGTATGGAGTAGACTTTGGAGGAGGTGAGGGGAGAGGATTACAAGTGATGGAAATAGTGCAAGAGAAGAGTGATGATAAAACAATGGGTAGGCACAGCAAATTAAGAAGTGTTGCGAAGCCTATGAAGGACCTCATGTAAAAAGAGAGGAACTAATTGGGCGCATCCTGAGGCACGTTAGTACGCGGAAGACGATAATTGAAAGAGACATGGGGGGATTATAGAGAAAGGTCAAGGATGGATTACGAGAGGCAGGTTTTGAAATGTAAGGGAGAGCTCGAGGAACTCTTGAAGAGCTGCTACAAACGATTCCTCGGATTGGTTGCCCACGAAAAGAACGATCGTATCTTTGAATTGAGAAATGAGATACGCGTCCGGAAATAAATGCCATCAACTCCTCCATCTCGCCCTTCGTTCCTCCGCATCCTTGTCTCTGGCGGAGTTCAAGATGAAGGCGACGATGAATGCACGCCGCCGCCTCATGGATCTCCCTGGTTCGAAAGAACTGTATGCTTACTTAAATGTTTGACATATTTGGTGTGCGTAATATATTAAGGTTTGTGTGTTAAAATTTGTCTTAGGTGCGCTGAAAGCTGTAGACATTTTGTGAGCTTAATTCGACAAATTCGGCAGTCTATCATACAAGCTTCCCGTATCCAGCGTAAACGATGAACTGTATTTCGAAAATCCCGGAAATCATGTAATCATTACAAAAAAGAGTGATAATCGTGAAATGAAATTGTTCTGCCAGAATTTCACTTTTTATGGATTGGTCAACATGGTACCCTACAAGCTATTGCTAAGGTGCGTGGCGGGGGGTGATTATACACCGAAATACTTTTGACACAAAATGCTTTTCACCCCCTAGCGCGGTCGGATAATTTACTGATTCCTTGTCGCTCGTGGGAAAAAGAATATCTTAAATCTATTCTAGACTGAATCTCATATAATTTACGTGATCTTTCCTACCGGAGTACGATGGAGCTAATAAATCATTTTCAACATCACAGCTACAGAGGCATCCTTCCAATTGATGCAAGAGGTTTAATTTGTAAATTAATCTTTGCTCCGGGATTGCTCCTCTCTTCGTAGAATATTACTTAATAACTATCGCTTCAGAAATCCATAATATCTTGCCATCTTACGTTACACAGCCATAAAAGATTTAATATCCTCACCATATTTCGCTCTCTATTACATAATACTCTCTATTTTACCTGTTCTCAACATTTTCATATCAGTCCAATTGCCAGTTTTAAATGGTTTGACCCTCGTTAACATCTTTTGTGCTACTTCTGTGAATTTTTCTTTCGAATTGTAAGGATTTCATTTAATGACCACAGAAGATATACCTCTCCCGTTTTCGATGACAGCATATGGACCTTGAGACCGAGTCCCGTGGTATCCAGGACTCTTTTTGTTTTCTTGTATCCATCACCTTTTTTGGGTTAAATAATGTTATTGTAATGAATATAAGGAGAGTTTGCACTTAAAGTGCAAACTCTCCTTATATTCATAATGAAGAACTTCCACGACCTTAAGTCTGAATCTGTTGATCTTAATGTTATTGTACTTTGGTTTACGCTATCAGGAGCTGTTATTTTTGCTCCTCACATCTGTAAGAGCCATCAAAACGCTCAAGCTCTTCCACCACGTCAAGATCATAGAGCATGGGGTGATGGCACCGTCATTAAGTCTGGGAGTGACCTCTACCCTGTTTTAACGGAAAGGTATAGTACGTGGGGATAAAACCATTTACACGGCTTTTTATTCACTCAGTATCCTCATTTGTCAGATAACGCTCTCAAATTATGTCGTCAATTTGTATTAATGATACTGCCTCTTTTCTTTTAGTAACATTTTCGTACGTGAAATAAGTACTCTCATGGATCATTAAAAATATTATTTTAAGATAATCTGGGAAAACGGTTGGTTGACATTGGAAATCAATTACAAATTACCGATAATTCGGAAAATAAGTGAAATTAAGAAGCGTCTAATCTCTAAACCAAGCAGCTGAATGAATCATTGGTCCCATGACGCGCATTTGCGACCTGTTTGTAAGCTTTTACGACTGCCAAGATTGCACTAATTATTGACGGACATGAATGACATCCTGGGACTAAACCAAGGTTTGAAATTTGAATCTCATATCCGATTGCCTGAGGCATCAATGAAATTGCATTTGTTGAGGGTAAATGTTTGGGTATTATGGGAAATAAGAAATAAATACGTAATAATAATGTGATAGAGGAAAAGATCTGTCATTACTGATTAACGGTTAATAATTGCCAATTTGACACTGGCAGGTTGTTAAGTGCAGTGAATAAAGACTTCTCATCGTGAAAATGTTGTTAACAATTATCTCGAATTGAGTGAGTAAAATTTAAAAAAGTGTACGCTGAAGAAACTCGGTTATCATTTTAATGCAAGCATTTAAATACCATCTTGTAAAACAAAACATTTCAATCCTCGGCTCATTTTCATTTATAAAATTTCATTTTCAAGGCTGTCAACAGCATTAGATATCTGAAAAGTGTTATTTGTTCTGCCACGTGAACTTTGATGGCAAAAAAATATTCTCTGTTGAGTCTCGGTGACACCGGAGAAGAAATTCTGGACCTTACTTGTGTTGGTGCGCCGTCGTGATGGCGAGAACTACGCATAATATGTGCCATTGAAAGCTACCATCGAAAATTTTGCCTTTCCATTTTAAAGGTAATTCTTTTCCGAGATTATGATTCCAAAGGGTGTTGTATTCAATTAAAAAGTGGATAACATATTCCTTCGATATGTATATTGCGCTGAAGATCGACTTTAGGCCTTCCTACCTCGGAGTAAGATATCAGCGCATTGCCCGCCGAAGTAGTACCTGCAACCTCATGATTAGAAGGACTAAGGAATGCAGGCATTAGAGTAGTTTTTGAAATAGAGGGCATCGACGAAAATATAACACGAAATGAGAAAAATATAAAAGCATATGTTGAACAGCTGGAATATCGCAAAAGAATATATGTAATACAAACCCGCTAACAGAAGAAGTATTAGAGAAAAACATGGAAAAGAAGAATGTGTATTTATGTGTAAGTACACAGTTACGTATAGAAGCCTGGTGCCCCGACAATTAACGTCTCATGCCATTGCGGCTTGTGGCCAGAAATTGTACCACCTCCTAAGTTAGTGTGGGTACAGGATCCGTGAAAAGAGATGATGGTGAACTTTTAGATTTCGGGTGAGGACATTTGAAGTGTCTGTGGTGCTGTGTCCTCAAGGCTCTCTCCTTCTCATAAGTACGAAAGTGGCGCGCCCAAGTGTGGCGTAAATGGTCGAGAGACAAGCCGCGCTGGGACATTAAACTGGGGGCCCAGTGCGGCCCCAATCCCGAAGGTCAGCGTCTTGGAAGCAAGATTCTCCCTCCTAGACGATGGTACAGTATTGGAGAGGTAATGGCGTGGAAGTCATCCATTTAAGGCTGTCCCTTCGCGGTTGACAAGAATCGTAATTGCATGGTGGTCACTCAGTCGGAAAATCGGCGAAACATGAGAAACGGTCGAGTGTCTTTAAAATCTTCGGAGAAGAAAAGTTCGGGACTGAATCTAATGTTGGCGAATAAGGTCGAGTGTGTTGTATCCGAAATAGGAAGATGTTGATGGTGGAGCTTCTAGGAGGATGCCGCTCGTGGCAACTGTGGGAATGATTAGCATAAGAGTAGTCGGCTGAATGTTTTAGAAATATAATCGGCATGTGTAGCAAGTGCACACGTATGGAAGGAAATGCCCCTTTACTCCCAACCTAGCAGTTTCCCCCTGTTGCGCACCTCGGCGGTGGCTTGCAGGCGATCATGTGGAAGGTATTATGCGTAAATAGTACCAAATCAGACGTATAACTTATTGTTATTATTTTTTAACACGATATACTATATACTGACACAGCCACCGCAGGGTCAATTTCTGCAGTAATGTATGGTGCACATTTTTTATAAAAGCGCACTAATTAAAGTTCAACGAGTGCATTTTCCAAAGTTTATTAAATCTTATGTAATATATTCTATTCAGTCATTGAATAAATAAGTAAAACTTAAAACCGGTTTCGTGATTGCAATGACCAAACTCTCCCGTACTTTTATTTTTGCAGCAAAATTTATCGGTGATTACGTCGCGGAGCGCCTTCCGTCGTGGAAATACAGTATTCCCTCTCCAAATGCTGCTCATTACGCCGGCGAGTCGGCCCCTCTTCTCGTCCGCGGACGAGTCGCGGGGCCGGTGCTGCTGACGCGAGAGTGCGCCCCGCATGCCTAGCTCCTAAAACGCGTGCTTGTGCCGTCACGCCCTGCCGATGGCCGCGTACGTGACTCACCTCTTCCCCAGCGTTGGAGAAGCGCGAAGAAGTATTTGCGCAGTTCGCTCATTTCGTGAACGACCCCCTTCCCTTTCCTCACTCCCCTCCCCTCCACTTCTCCCTCCCCCACCTCTAGCCCTCCACTACCCAGATCACTCGCTATCGGGGCAGAAGTGCATCCTCTCCTGCTCGAACTAGCTGCTTGGAGATTTCAATGCCTTCTTTTGTAGAACACTGCCTGCTCTGCCTATGGTCCTGCCATCTTGGCTCAATAGAGCAAAATTTCGTTATAATTACTCCTTATTTGTCTCATCGGAATTGGCTGCAGTGGTAAGAGTCGACTTGTTCTTTGGCCCTGCTGTTTAACTCTTGGATTCGGACCGTGTTGTCGTATGCTCTCTCAAACTGTGCTTTGCGGTAGCATTGGGGACGGGGGGGGGGGGGAGGGGGAATAAATTAGAGGAAACGTTTTACAGTTGTAATTGCGTAGCGTTAAATTCAAATTCCTACAATATTTACCAGGACCAATTGATACCGTGAAACTTTGTGGAAATAACTTAATCAACAAAATTGTTTTGTCTAGCATTTCAGATTTTCGGATTTAATAGGAATATCATTAATATGAATTTAAAAAGACGTCCGTTTTCACAATTATTCAGTACTCCAGTTAGAGGCTTGTTTCCTTTAGATGATGCAATGGGAATGTGCACGAAATCCTTTTGTGGGTAATGCAGGGTCATCGATTAAAAAAATATGGGGATCTCTTGCTCGGCTTGTCGAGCTGGCCATTTTGAAGCTCCCTTGTCCATTATGAGGATGCCTTGGTAGCTTAACTGGCTAAAGAACTCGGCCGGGCATCGAGGGACCCTAGTTCGAACACTGGGCAACGTGAATGATTTGTACACTTTGAAGATGGTGCAATTTATTGCATATTAGCGGATGACTCCGTTAAAGTTACTGTCGCGTTATCTCCCACAGTTCTTTGATTTCGTGAATAACTGTAAATAAGAATATGAGTGAAGTTCATGGTTTACGTGCAGACTTCAGAGTTGTTACTCCAATTCGTCAAATCTGAGTTGTAGTTTTCACCTTTTACGTCGCACAACCAAGCAGAGTAGCGAAAGTCGTACGTCACTACCAAGTCAACTGACATACTTTTTCCGGCCTTTTTTGCATTTCAATAGGCATAATTGACTCATGGGTTATACTACCTTGATCAAAAAGTTCCCGGAATAACCACCGTGTGGCGCTCCCATCGTTCCGATTTGAGTTCTGTTTTTTTTGTTAAATTGGTACATCTGTTGTTGATATTCCCTTTAAATCTTAGTGTCATAACTTGACATTTGCAAAAGTTACGTAGCCAAGAGTACATCTATCTCTGTGTGTGTTGGCGATTTTTTACAATTGCAGAAATGGATTTAAGTTTGCAACAACGTACTTGTATTAAATTTTGCGTAAAAAACGGATTTAGTGGCGCACGGACGTTGGAAATGTTGGAAAAGTGTTTCGGCAACGATTCTCTAAAAAAACGGTCGTTTACCAGTGGCACGAGCGGTTCAGAAGTGGTCGTGAGTCAATCGAAGATGATGAACGCAGTGGCAGACCATCGACATCGAAAGTCGGTGAAAGAATTGATAAAGTAAAATAAATGTTGGTCAATAACCGCAAATTAACCATCAGAGAAATAGCGGAGGACTTGAACATTACCTATTGATCCGCCCAAGACATTGTGGTTAATGATTTGGGTTTCCGTCGTGTAGCAGCAAAGTTGGTGCCAAAAGACCTCAATTTCATGCAAAAAAGAAACCGTGTTGACGTCGCAAAAGACATGATTTGCGAGGCTGAATCCGATCCCACATTCGTCAAAAGGATCATTACTGGAGACGAGACGTGGGTTTATGAGTACGACACGCAATCCAGACATCAGGCAAGTGAATGGCGTTCACCAAATGAGCCGAGACCAAAAAAACCACGTCGTTTTCAGTCAAAAAAGAAGGCAATGCTGACGGTTTTCATGGATTACAACGGTGTAGTGCATCATGAATTTTTGCCAGAAGGCCAGACAGTAAACAAAGAGTATTATTTGGGCGTTATGAGACGTTTGCGTGAAGCAATTCGCCGAAAGAGACCAGAAATCGTCGCACAGTGCGTCGAGACCGTCGCACAGTGCTATCATTATTCGTAATTTTTTGACGAAAAATGCAACAAATACCATCCAACAGCCACCGAATTCACCTGATTTGGCTCCCTGTGACTTCTTTCTGTTCAATCGAGTTAAAAAACCATTACGGGGAACGCGTTTTAGCAGCCGAGAGGAAGTAATGGAAAAATCGCAGGAAGCACTGATGGACATACCGAAAACCGAATATAAAAAATGTTTCGAGGATTGGATCAAGCGCTGGCATAAGTGTGTTGCAGTCGATGGGGATTACTTTGAAGGGGACAATATAGATTTAGATGAATAAACTTGTATTTTTAATTTTCTGAATAAATTCCGGGAACCTTTTGATCAAGGTAGTATAGAATTGCTTTATATTAATTACTGTCTGTATGTGAATTACATAGCATGGTGTCCATATATCCATTTCCTTTAAGAGTTTCGACCACTAATTTCAAGGAAAGTCGTTTATGATTTGAAAAGACAACATAGAGACAGCTAAAATATTGCCGTTGTCAATAATTTATATCGATATTGTCCAAGCGGAATTGGGAGGTCACACACGCAGTATTCAACCCGAAGGTCGGTTTGGTAGGTGATGTGTAGGTTCGGTAGTTCACCCTGTACTAGTTTAGCCCGACGGCGTATGAAATTCCTTTCAGTCTTTCCCTGTGCCGGTTATGGTTTCTCAGGAAGATCTGGTACCCGAAAAGTCACAGCTTGGGTGGAGCTGCAAGTGCCCAGAGAGGCTTGCCCGGTGATCGAACCCGGGCCCTCCGGTCAGTAGTCCAACGCTCTACACCTGGACTACCGCGACCCACAATTGAGGGGTATGTAGTGCATATCGGCTGGTGTAATGCATCTCATCTAATCTTTCATGTCCGAACGTCCTTCGTGTGCTAGCCTTGCGTCGATTCTAAGTGAGGTGCTGTGCACATTCCACAACTGGTGCCTGGGAATGAACATTTCAGTGGTTCCTAAGCTGTCACTTAAAAAAATGGAATGATGCCAAGTTTTATTTGACGCCTTTTAATCAAGGCAAAGGACATCCCCGTTCATTTGGTTTTGCTTAGATAAGCCAGAGTAGAAAGAAGTGCCATCTTCTTTAGGGAAATAAACATTTGTTCTTTGGAATTTATTAGTGGCAAAGAGTTTATCAGAATCCTGATGTGTACGTTTCGTACCCTGGCATGGAGGTCACGAGGAGTGATGGAGACGGGTTGGTTCTTCAGAGCTGCGTGATTTTTCAGGTACCAGAATTTCCTGGGAAACCCTAGTCGTCACAGGAAAAGGTTCTGGCTCCCCTACCCTGATGTGTGCATTTCACACGCTGTCCGGTCTAAGTATTGGGTGAACCCTACCATCAAACCCACCAAACCGACCTTCGGGTTGATGACTGTGTTTATGGCTTCATGTTTATCATACTTACAGATTCATTAATGCATCATTTATTTGAAAAGGCGGTGATCTTATACAGCTACACGTTTAATGTTTTCTTTTTGAATAGGAGGGATGGAATTCGAGGCACATCACTTACACTAGGGCGTAGGAGTAAATGAATTTTCGCTATCGAGGGTTCGTCTCGTTCCGCAGTGGAAAAGGAAAAGTTGAGGAAATGTGGTGACGGATGAAAAATCGCGCCTAGAATATGACGATAAATGAACCCTATCAATGTTGACCTTTCACGGTTTTGTCGAAACGTTTACAGTCTCTGGGACTCACCCTCTGGAATCATTTTGCAAATTATATCAAGACTGATGAAAACTACGCGAGCAACAAAGTCATCTAGTGAATGAGGGCACATTTGGGGGAGTTGAATGAGAATATAGTGAGAGCCATTAGTGTCACTCATGCAGAGCTTCAAGCTCGCATCGTCGCCCTCTCCTCGGAATTCGTTCGTGTGCGTGGCCGAATCCCCCTCCAATGGGGGGGGGCGTCGTACAAGTGTTTGAGTGGGGAGTGAGTGCGTCTCCCGCACCCACCCACCCACGCCAGCGTGCAACTGCCAATCCGACGCAGGGATATGTCGTCTCCTCGCCGCCAGGGTCTCGGGAGGGAAGATGTCCTCGAGTTTCAATTGTCGCCGTACCACGTGTCGTTACGAAAGAAGGCCATTGGTCAAGTCCACCCTCGAGGCCTCCCCCCCGCACCCTCACCCAGGCCTCTCCCCCGCTCACTCACCCAGGCCTCCGCGGGGGAAGGTGGGGGCTGAGGGGTCGTTTCATGTCATTCGAGTCACGACGCGCGATTTCCGGTCGCGAAGCTGTACGTCGGCGGCGGTCGTGAATGCGGCAGCGCATGTCGTCCCGTCTCCACGGCCGCCACCTCGGCGAAGCCATTGCGGTGAGGCCCCTCGGGCAAGGAGCTCAGGCGGCGGTCCCCTCGCGACCACCCCTCCCCCAACCCCCATCCGCCTACCACCTCCTTCTGTTTACTTCTATTTATAGGAGGGCTGAGCATAGCAGACGGGCCGTCAGTTATGGATCCGGGCGGCGCTAAGGGAATCGTTTCATTGAGGAGGCCGATTCCTCCGGGAGTTAGGCCTCCCTGCAGGCTCGTTTCCCTTTCTCTTGCTTCTCCATGTTTTGCCTCTTCCTTCCCTTGTTAACGCCTCGTCCGTGCGTGCGTCCTCTCGCCGCCCCCACCTCCTCCACGGTTAATGGAGCGAATCGACCCGCGCCCTCCCTGGGCCCGCTCACGTGCTATCGTACTTTTCCTCACCTTCGTTGTTCAGCGTATTGAAGGATGCAGGGTGGAGACGGGAAGGTATAGCGTATGTTTTAAAGTGTCTTTAAAATCGGTCGACGGATGTGTTTAATGGGGAAGATGTCAAAGCTCTCTCTACCGTTTCAGTTCGAATGAGAATGACCCATAGCTCATTCTCGCTGGTATTTCACAACAAATGTGCTTTACGCTTGTCTACTGGCGCGGCCCTTACAAGCCCGTTAATGTATGTTCCTTTGTTGTTATTAAGTTTGAAGATATTATTTTCAGAGATGAAGAGAATTAGCTATATGTCATGCCTGCCAAGTCAGTAGAGTGTGCATTGACCCATTGACCACAGGACCCCTTTGAAGCGCTTAGGAATGATGGACAGTGGACTGCGTACTTGACATGATGGAAAGAGCTTTCCTCGAGGGAAAAATTCTTATGTGGCTGAATTATGAATGGGATTACGCCATGCATAGTATTTATTAGGCTTCCTGCTTAATATGTATAGCGTTTAATGATCAAAATTGCATGACTGACTTCGACATTCAGAAATTGCCACCGTTATATTTCGTTTTCAGTTGTAATCATTGAGATTGTAATTTTGTGATTTGAAAGTTTCAGATAATTTATCATATGCTCTCTTTTGATAAAATTATAATTTCCGACTATAACATTTCTTGTAATTAATAATATTTTAAAAGGGCATTCGACTTCCTGGTGGTGAAATAATTCAGTCGGTTTGTTCGCTAGTATTTGGAAACTGTTCGTATTATTGTCGATTAACTCTATTTAAAAGAAGTGTAAATTTTAATGTTAAAGATTAAAAATCGATGGCTAGGAAGTTGTTTCTAATTGAATTATTGCAGTGGCATTTATCATATTCCACCATCCTTAGTTTTTAATCTTGGGATACAGTGTTTTTGAACGTTCTCTAATATTCAGTGGTTGCATTCTTTTTTCTGCTCAATAGTTAGTAAACACCGCGATTGCGGGCCTCCAACATCGACTTGGTCGCTCAAAGTAATACCACGCTCGATAGCGTGGTCCTGGTTGCCCAAACGAGAACGTTTTCGCTCCCACGCCCCCTACAGTACGTGTTAATGTATTTACATTTATATATGCCGTTAAAAAATCTCATTGCTGCATCAAAAACGAAGTTTATTATTTTTTATTGCCCCATTACCAGGTTTAGTAGAAATGATACGTGGGAGACCTTGATTCGTTTGAAGGTCGGATGTTTCCCACTTGTTTCATGTCCCTTTGAAGGTGGCTCGAGCACACGCCGGGTGCATTCACGCTCCCATCCTTCCTGCCCCCCATCCTCTGACCACCCTCCCCCCCTTTGCCCGCAGGGCGGTAATCAGAGTGCATTGTCGTTGCGTGCGGGGAATTCTCTTCGCTTGGCCTCGAAAAGTTCATTCTCCGATTGGCAGGGACTGAATCTCGCTGCCGAAAGTTCACGAAATGCCTTTGTACAATTGGGAGGTTTAACGTGTGCCATTGGTGCTCTTAAAGCACAGGTCGCGTGTTATTTCTTTAAGAAATTTAGTAGCTCGTAGTTTAACATAAAATTCCGTCAAAAATTTAGTTTTTTTTAAGCTGCGAACTCCCGAGAAACACGTAACATTATGCAAACAAATTGCAGAGCGAGTGTGAAATTCAATATGCATTAACATTTGTATGAACTTAATATGTGAATTAGATGTGGACTTATCACATTTTAAATTTAAAATATAGGTAGTAGTGGTAGTTTCTAGGGAAAGCGACCGACAGCTGAGGTAATTTGCATAATTAGGGATGGATGAGGAAGGATAAAGGGTGTAGAGAAAGCCGGCGTCGGCACTAGCCTACTTTAAACGCAAGGCGCCAAGGAGTACACAGTTAGGCGTCCCATCCCACGGACTGCGTACTCACTCAGTGCTCTCCACAAAGGACCTCAAGTAGGGAACGGGATACCACTGTAAACTATCTACCGCACCTGGGATTCGGACCCGGTCTATCTGGGTGTGGAGCAAGTACGCTAGCCATTGCACCATCCTGATCCCCTTAAAATGTTCGTACTGTCGAAAATCACCGCCAACTTAGGGCCGAGGTTCGCACGAAATCGCGTGGATTTAATTTTCTCCAGCTGAACTTGAGGGGTTAAAAAACAAAAGAAGCACTTGTTGCGTTACTTTTGTTTATCAGAATGAAAAAAAGTTCTAGTTTGTGTATTATAATGTGTAGTCGGACATTTTTTTTCTTTTTCGCATTTTTTCGATTTGAATAAACTGCGGTTTACGGCTTCCATCCGTGCTTTTGAAAAGGCAGTCAGTCAGAAAAATTCTATGCCCAGTGAACGAGCAATTGATTCTCCCGTGAGATTCGTTCCCGTCTGCACATACGAGGGCGCGGTGGTCAAGCGGTGGCTGGCGTACTAAGGCGCGGACTGAAATGGACTTGGGCCGAGGACACCCGCACCGTGTTCACATTCATTGGTGGTCTTAATCTAACGAAAAATAAAATCTTCCTGGAATCACTCCTTGCATAAACAAAACATATATAGTATTCGCAGCATCATGGAAAATGAGGAAAAAATAATTATTGGGACTTGAATAGTACCCTTTACCGTAGGTGGCTATTTATAACCCGAATCGTTTACGGTAACATAGGTGGTAGTTTTTGTGAATATAAATATCTTTATAGTGGTTTTGTAATGATCCTAGAAGGTGGGCGATTTTTGGTTAATTTTTCGAGTGCTTTCTTCATCCAAATTTTATTCAAAATACCATACCCTATTTAGTGTGACCAATTACGTACCTTGTTTTAATATCTCAACTAGCAGTTTAAATGCTCCGCATGAACGCCGTTATGGGTCGTTCTCACTTTATTAACCCTGCTCGAAGCGCTCGAGGAGTCGCCTCGGATATTAACGCGTTTTACGAGGAGTGGTGAGGAGTGATCTCAGTGGGATGAACGCCGTTCGTATTTCTCGGATGCTTGTTTGGGCATCTCGCTCTGCCCCCGCTCAAACGGTCTTCTCCCCCGTGCAGCCTGCGGAGGGGGCCGGGTGGTGAAAGTGTTGTTTGCTCCGGAGAAAGCGGTTGGGGAGGGAGTGCGTGCCATGTTTTGCTACGTAGGCCGCGAAGTGACCCGTGGCCCACTCTCGCCCGAGAGAGCGATTCTTCACTTGGCGGAATTCCACGGAAAGAAAGGATAACCGGTATGGGCAATGGAGGTTGGAGCTGTTTCATGAGAATACGTGTAGTTTCGTTGTGTGCGCAATAAATGATTCCAAAAATCGCCCGCTAAAATAAGCGTTCGTGCGGATAGGAACCATGTTTTCTTCCCTCACGGAGAAAGGTTAAAAGGAGCCCCTTGCATGCGTAATGTAACATGCTGATTTATCGCGATGTCGATTAAACACCACCACCTTTTCTTCCGTTTAACAGCTTGGAGGTACATAGCGCGCAATCTTCCTAGGCACATTTCATTCGACGTACAAATGGGTTGCTTTCTTCAAAATCGGGAATCCGAACCCACCGTTCTTCCTAATCGAAATCTTTATTGCGTCGGTCGGCTCTTGACCATGGTTGGCAGTCAAAAACTGAAGCCCTCTGCCCTCTCACGGTATTAGAGAATCTTGGGAAAGTGTGGCGCCTGGGAGAGTGGGAGGTCCGAAGGGAAACTCGGCGTTTGCCTGCTTTCCATTCGAGGCGCCGCAGAAGTTTGAAATTCCGTCCCGGCGCGGCGGGGGGATGGGTTACGCTCGATTTAGGATCGGAGGGGTGCCCGTGGGAAACCCTCCCACTTCAAGCCTCGTCCTCGTCGTCGAGAATCCTCAATTGAATCCTCGAATCACAGCCATCTGTACACGCTTCAGCTTGTCTCTGCAGAAATGGAGGTTGTTAGTTATCATTCGAAGATACTGCAAGACAAGAACGTGGAGAAAACCTGAGCGAGTTGGAAAAATCAATACTTGTTTCAGGGAATCCTAGGTAGGGAAATTCATGCAGTTAAATGCAACATTAGAAAACACGATGCATTACCTTCACTGATTATTGCATCTCTTAAAATTGTATTTTTTCTGGAAATGCTTAGTAAGATCAAGAAGGTTGGTTATCAAGAAAAATTGTATTTGGGCTTAATTTAAAAATAAGTATTTAAAATTTAAATACGTATTTTTAAGTTAAGTAAAAATTAAAGTATAAAAATGTAAAAATAAAAATAAGACCCCTTTTTCGGTGCTGAGCGCACACAAACACACCGACCAGAACGGATCGGTGTACAACAACAATTGCGTCAATTTGTCTCGTGAATAATGCTGACGTGACACTCCTCCTTGTCAGACTCGTTTAGGAGACTCTTTCGAATCCCCTGGGACACTCCCCCAATATATTCGTCCTTTCTTTCCATGTTACAAACAGATCTTAAGACGCTCTTCAAAACCCAATGATACAGTTTAATATGTTAAATTTATGAAAACAACGTGTGGTGTTTTCTCCGGGTTCATATAATGCCATTTGAATCGGTTCTAGCAAATATATTTTTATTTCAATGTCTAATGACTGTAGTCATATTAGTCCATGAATTTTTCTTTAGTATCATTTTCTCTTTTTTACTCCGCCTACAGTTTCTTTCGTAATCCTTGATCGTGGTTTCATTACAGTCCCCCCATTGTATTTTTAGATTCATAGAAATTTACATTTTGTATGTCTTATATTAAAACTATAAATGATAAACCCAGGCGGGGAATTAATATTGCGAAAGAAGCGTGGTGAATGGCGCTGTGGAAGAAGATGATGAGTTTACATGAAATTGGCGCGGGTTGCAGGAAGATGAAAGTACTGTTTGCGAGTAAAAAGGGAAAATCCGTGCTCACCATTAAAGAAAAGTCAGGAAAGTTATTAATTTTACCAGGAAAAATTCAAGAGAGATGGAAAGAATGCATGCAGGATTTATGTGGTGGAGATCTAAACCGGCTAGTTTAAACATAACAAGAGAAGATGGCGTAGATGAGAATAGCGTAGCTGTAGACCTCTTTGACGCGGAGATAGAAATGACATTAATGGAGTTGAAATCAAACAAGGCCGTGGGGGTGGACAACATTCCTGCGGAACTTATTAAGGTTTAGAAAAAGGTGGGAGGAAGAGTTTTTATGGAGAGATAAATTGGCTGGACGATTTCGTCATTGTAAGTACATAACCCATAATTGGGATAGTCAAGCCATATGTGAGGACTATAGAGCAATAGATTTGATTTCGCTCGCACCTAAGTGGTACTTAGAATCATCAATCAGTGGAAGAAGAGTAAGGAAAATGATGTTTGCTACTTTAGGGATGATCGGTTTGTGTTTAGGAAAGGGAGAGGCACGCGTAATGGGGTGGATAGGGAATTGTTGGCTGAAGTCCAAAGGGGCCAGGAAAGGTGGATGAAAAGCATTTTGTTTGGGGATGGGGTGTTTAAGACTGATCAAGGGGAAGAGGATAGGCAAGCAAGTTGGGGGAAGGAAAACGCCAGGCATGTTGGTCGGAACGTAAGTAGAATGCATGTCGAATTGAAGACGGGTATACTGTTGTGTTACTTTTGCATTGTATTGCTTGTATTGCTGTACTGTAGTCAAATCAGGTTATGTCTTGTTAGGCGAGGCATAGAAATATAGGGTTTTTCATTCAAGAGGTCCACAAAAACCGATTTTAAATGGAAGACTACCAAATAATATGTTAAAATGGTCATTTGAAAAAACTTCCCTCTCTCATTGTATTTATACCTTGCAGCAGAACGGTCCAAGTTCTAAATTTCTTCGCTTGAGTTATATTTTTTTTCAAAGAAACTGCGGGAGATGCCGCAACAGTAACTTTAACGGAGTCATCCGCTTCGTGTGCATTACAATGCAACAATTTCAGAGAGTAAAAATCATTCGCCTTGACTCGGGTTCGAATCCTGGTCAAGGCGAATGATTTTTACTCTATGAAATTGTTGCATTGTAACGCTTAAGTTATGTTTGGCATTAAGTATGTATAGCATAAAATATATATATGCATGCTAGGCATTTTTTCTATAAGTTGTATATGTAGTTAGCCTTTTCTAGTTCGGCGTAAGTAAACTCTTAGCAGAAATTGGTTTGCATCAACTAAAATCATTACATGTTAGTCTAGGTGTAGACATTTTTGGTGCCCCTCCTGCATTCGGGTTGGTTACTGTGGTTATGGACTTTATAAATAGTGATCAACCCGAAGGTCGGTTTGATAGGTAATCGTTTCCGTTACGCCCTTGTGCAATAAGACTTAGCTCATAGCAGGGGCGCACTTCTCCGCGACAGGAATGGAGTGCACTTGTAAGCGAGCTTGGAGAGGGGCGTGGCGACGACAATTGAGCACGAGCGACGCGCGAGGGGTGGGTCCTTGGCTGTAAGTTGGGAGAGAGATGGATCGAGTGACGGAGGAGGTTCCACGAAGGCCTGCGAGTTCTATGAAGAGCGGTAGAAGCCATTCAGGGACCCGATTGGGTGGAGGGATGAGCGTATTAGTCGGATAAGACGCGGCAGTTGGTCGTGGAGGGCGGTGCTAATGGGAAGACGCGAATGGGTGCTTGGCACGGATGGTAAACACAATAGTGAAAAGATACCAAGGCCGAGAATTGACTGCATTGGAGAGACATTTTAGGAATGGAATTAAGTCGGTACCAGGATTCCTGACTGTGAATGGCAATAATTGCGCAGGACCTATCATTTTAATTATGCCCTCATATCCTTTTACTGGTACCGGCAGGTAGGGCACGTTAACCTTGGAGCAGGTGTCTCTGGATTGAATAATATTTGTCTATCTAAAGCCAGTACTTGGACTACACTAAAGCCAGAATTTGGAAAAAAAATCATTCACTCTGGATTTCTTGACGATTTTCGTCAATGCTCTCGAGATTGTTATTTCTATGCTTATGCATTGTGATTGCTCTTTCTATGAATATGCAATCCATCGGCGAGCGATCCCGTAATGGAATGGGTACACAATTTTGAGCCGTACCCTAACAGGTAGTGGGAAAAGTTCACGGACTATAAAAATGAAAATCATTCTGCGTCGAATGATGCATTGCTCCTGTCCAGAGGGGGAAGCAGACATAAGAAACACATGCAGACATATTTCACGGACATGGATGCGGAGGAACTATTCAATTTTAATATTATTAAGTCGTTGTGGACTGCGGTTAGTCTGTTCAATATCGCCTGCTCCCTATTTCTGTGTGGTACCTTAGCAGGCGGAGTGCGCTCCTCTGTTTTTTGGTCATCGCATCCTCTTTTATGCAGTAATTACGCTCGTTCACTGTTAAATTTTGTTAATTTTAATGTGTTATTCGATGCAGTTTATAAGGATATAGTTAATTAAACACCTTACACTACCCGCCAGTCACATTTCGTCCGGTGATTCCTTAATGCGGGAAGGGTATGGGTAATTTAGTCAAATATTGGCCGAAAAATTATATAGCTGTATAGAAATGTGAATCGTTGTAATCATTACTAGTAATGCAAGCCGTTTGGGCGTGCTTAATAAATGCTATCATCAATTTTATTCAATATTATATTTTGCATTGACAGCTAATAAATGCTAGTTATGCATTTTGCCTTTTTAAGCTGATTCCATGCTCGAAACGGAAGTTTGTGATTGTGTTAGGGGATGTGGGCCGTCATAAAACCGCAATCGCAGTGGTGGTAAAATAGTGGGAGAGAGTCCAGTCGTACTAACGTTTCTTTCCTTAAGCAAATCGAATGGAAACTTTTGTATAAAAGCCAATGGGTGATTAGCTGTTAATTTTTCCCGGTTTGTTTTAAAATGACGGGTTGCCCTCCGTTGGTCCACCCTCGGGATTGACAGCAGCGAATTACCTGTCGATTTTGAGAGGCGGATGTTAAGAAATTTTATTTCTTAAATGTTTCAAGAAATCAGTGTCCTGGTTGGCGATAAATGTCATAACGTCAAGTTTCATAATTGGATTCAAACATGTGAGGGGCGGAGACATCACGTGTTTAGATAAACGTGAAAGGTTTGATATTAAAATTTTATTTAATGTTCTCATGTTTGTACTTCTTCAATATACGTTTCATCGTTATCTGCATTGCTAGTATAATGATGAATATTTGCCTGAAGGCAATATCTTTAGTGTACAGTGTGCTATTTTCTGTTGATAATGTTAACATTATTTTCGTCATGTATATATCATATTTTTCATTTCAAACGATTGCCCCGTACTAAAACAGGATTTAATTAGCACTATTCGTATATTTGGGTAGGCCAAGTCCTTAAATATTCGGGTCTGATTGACCGGCATATTGGCGAGGTATGCTTAGTCCGACGGCTCAGCGGCCCTGCTGAGCGGAAGGCCCCCATGCATCGACCTCTCTCGCCTGCCCTTGGTGTGTCAAACTGGCCTTTCCATTTCAAACTATTTTTGTTTTATTGTTTTCTTTTAAGACGCAATGTAGATAAAGTGTGTCTCGTCTTTGCCGTCGCAGCACTTTTTCTGGTATGCTCAGCTAATACAGCCATACATTCTTGTCCGCTAGGTGTTAACAAATCACGGAAATCGTTTTCGGCATTGCTTCATGTTATAATGTCGCAAGGGGCAACGAATTGACGCCACAAGGGACAACACATCTCGCAAAAATTTCCTTTCGTGCATGGAGAATTCGTAGTTTTCGAGTTTCATTTTTATCGCTATGTTCCGGGTATTCCTTCCGACATGCAGCTAGGGCATATATTATTTCGGAAGCTCTAACGCCTCCATACACACAATAAAACAGGAACGTGAGCATCACAATACAATATCAAAAATCCGTGACGTTGTGACTAGTCAACAATTTCGTTGTCTTCTGAGTGACTCTATTGTTATCTCGCTTTAACCTTTATTCATTGATAATAATATTGTAAGCACAATTATGTTTATGTTACGGCTTACCTTGTCGCATATAATACTGTTCAATTGGTTTCAATTTTGTACTGATTCTTAGGAATGTAACCTAAGCAACAATGATTATTTTCCCTTCCAAATATGAGCAACCAATGACCCATTCATATTAGTAGCATGGATTACTTTTATTTGCACATAAATACGTGCATTTGTACGTTGGAAGTTACTTCTTGGTACTAGTTGACGAAGTTTCTTTTTTCACGACGCCTGTGCTAGCTCAAAGTACGTTGCGGGTCTCTTGTTCTGCAGATAACCAAAGCGGACTCCTATTTTACGAAAAATCTGAGAGCTTGGAATAGGATGGAATAATTAAATAGGTGCTAAGGGCGTAACGTAGCCTTAGATGTTCTAGCCTCAGCTTTTCCCATCCAATCCGATGCGTGTTGCTCCAAATTTGTCGTTGACGTTTTCCATGCCGCCACTCGATCATCATCGCCAGTCGGTGCTGTTTCGTAATAATAATGGTCTCTGTCTTTGTAATGGTGTGCGTCGCACGAACGAGTAGAATGGAGGAGCCATATCGCCTGTGTTCTTAATTCGACCGAAGAAAAACCGAAGCCCTCGTCTGGTACGAATCTCGGACGATTTGCAGCTCGGGTGCACATCCGTCTTTTCGCTAGCTTCTAAGACTTCGTCGCCTTGGAAGAAGTGGAAGCCCTACAGTTTCTTCTTTTAACTGCCAGCTGCGCTTATTACCTGAATGAAACCATGAATTTATTGTTATTTTTTCCGATTATCTCTACATCTGGAGAAGTCGTTTTCGGCGGTCAAGAATTATTTAATATACACATAGGTGGAATATACAATCCATTTTAAACTGAAGCTTAGGCATGTTTATATTTCTGTTAATTCAATTTACCTCTTCATTGTTCAAAATAAAATGTCACTTCTTTCTGCTTCAGTCTGGCTTCAGGTTTACTGCGAGTTGGAAGCATAATTAGAAATTTAGTTGTCCACTTTGAATTAATGTTTTGCCAAATCTGGGATTTTGCACTTCAATGTTGTGATGGTTTCGTGGAGTTGCATTTTATTACTGTAGATTAATTACATTTCCCTCCAGGTGTCTTTAAGTTGGAAGTTAATATTTTAATTTTTTTGTGCATTTTATTTTGTAAGTGGTTTGCTGATTGCATTTTCCTTTTATTTTATAGGTGATGAATCTCATGCATAATTGATTCTTCCTGCCAGTTTTATGGATTGTTGCAGTGATGAGCCAAAACGTGCAGAATTCTGCTCTGACCCAGGTTAGACCTTAAATAATAATTTTTCCATTCATAGTCATTACTGAAAACGAGATAGCCAAGACCATTTCATTTCAAGACATTTCATTGATTCACGGCTGTAGCTTCTACAATGCATAGCATGTTCATTCTATATTTACATAGTCATTTGTTTAACATTTGTAGTTGCTTATCTCTGGAAAGGTGAGGGAATGCAAACATTTACAAACTAAAAAATTTCCTTTTAAAATTCTTCCCAATCTTAAGTGTCATAACTTAATTGTTAGGTGTATGTTTTTCTCTTGGTGTGCTTAATTGGAGTCAATTCCAACAAAACAAAATAAATATGTAATGGCGAACATAGGTAGTAAGGAATAAAGTATTACTCCTGAAAATAATTCAGTTATATTTGGCCAATAGGTACTTCCTCCGCTCATTTGCCACCCCTAGAAAAACATTAATCTATCTAGCACTACTAGATAGATAAAAGGAGATTAATCTATCCAGTATTATTAGATAGATAAAAGGAGATAGAAAAAGTGCTTTGGGAGATTAAGTTGAGCCAGGCAGTAGGCATAGGTGAATGGTGGCAGTAGGCAGAATGACTGAAGAGCATGGGAAAAAATGGAAGAAAGAGATTCTATGAATTATATAAAGTATGTATTTAAAGGTGGGAATATGGCCAGATGATTTACCTAGGTCAATTTTGATCCCAATTCTGACAAAGTGTGAAGTGTGAGATCTATAAGATGATAAGTTTAATTCCACATATGGCAAGGATAAGCTTAATTCCATGTGTAGCGAGATTAGTTCTAAGAGCTACCAATAGAAGGCTGCAAAATAGTATAAAGAAACCGCCTAGGTGAAGAACTGTTTGGATCCAGGGAAGTGAGAAGAATATGTTTTCCCAATGCAGTGATGAGAACATTAGTAGAAAGAAAATTTATATAGATGTTGAGATGCACTTTGCAAAACCTGTACATGGATCAAACAGCACAGGTAAGGGTCACAATGGGAATTTGCAGTGATTGGCATGGGAGTGAGACAGGATATCCTGTTATCTCTGGTACTTTTCAATATATGTACTTAGGAACTGTTATGCATAGTATGGGAAAAGCTGGAGCTGTTAATAAAAGTGTAAAATGAAAGAATTTTCTGGCTTGCATATGATCAAACAATAGTGAGTCAGACAGCCAAGGAATTGCAGTGGAAATAAATTGGAGGAGTAGCAGCAGTTGATATATCTGGACAGTATTTTAGAGGAAATGGGGTATTGTTTCGTGGTGGTCTAGTGGGTAGAGCGTTGGACTACTGACCAGTGGGTCCCAGGTTCGATTCCCGGGCAAGGCACTTTGGGCACCTGCAGCTCCACCCAAGCTAGTTGATTTTTCGGGTACCAGATCTTCCTGGGAAACCATAACCGGCAAAGGGAAAGGAACTGTGTGAAGCCCGACGGCTTAGTACATGGATGATCTCTACCATCACCTACTAAACCGACCTTCGGGTCGATTACTGTGTTTTTATGGGGTATTGTTATGGAGGCATTAGGAGAAGAATTGTATTAGCAAAAGAGGTATATGCAAGACAAAGAGAATTAATGATGGCTACTCTGAGTAAAAATGTAAAGATAGGATTAGTATAGACTTACTTTGATTAATTTATTTGATAAGTTTGATAATTTTATTTCATTAATCAATTTTATTAATTTTATAAACTGTTAATTCTTTTAATAATAAACTGTAAGTCTTTTTCTTTAATTATGTTGTTATCCCTCATAGCCCATTTTATTTTGAGAGGTAGGGGTATTATTCTTTTTAATTGTGGGGTGGAAAGCAATGTGCTGGCTTTTTTTATGTTCATTTTTTTCTTCTTGAACTCAGGATTGCCGCAATGGCTTGTGTGAATCTGGAGAGGCTTTTTAGAAAATGCTTGTAGGTTAAACTCTTGGCTTTAATATAGCCTGATTTGTCTGTTATGTTGCAGAGGTTCCAGCCAGTTACAATCGTGGGTCCTTACCAGGACCCAGGCTGGTTTCCTGTGAAGCAGACAGTCATGATGGAAGTCCAGGAAAACGACAAAATATCCTCACCAATTTACCTCCAGAAAAGGGCAGAAGTGAAGCTAAATGCCATGCCGTATGTGTGCTATTCTTAAGTTGTTATTGTATTTCATGAATTAAATAAAAATAGAATGTTGTGCAATTTTTTAAATCACAGTATGCTTATTAGTAGTAGCATCTTATTATAGTTTTCTTGTTACTCTAAATCAGTGTGATTAGTTATCTATAAATGAAATTAAGAAATATCTTCTGCTAAATATTTTGTTATACCAAACTCTTGTATCATTGTTTAAAACTATATGGTGGTATTTTCTTCCTTCCTCTATCCTGATGAGATAATGTTTTCTCTCCCAAAACTCTTCCCTTTTTAACACTGGCATTTTAAAAGACAAAGTATAATCAATTTGTTGGGTGTAGTTTAGAGCTAATCCCTTTTATTTCATCATCCAAAATCTAACAGCAACGTGGCATACTTATTGATGTTATTTTAGGAAAAAAATTCTAAAGCAATATAATTTTTGTGAGGGTGAAGTTTTAGCCATTTTAACATTTAAAAATATAATTTAATGAAATGTAAATATTTACATGCGTAAAGGATGCGATTTGAAGTGTCACTGAATGATTAAAGAAAATGTCCCTCTTGCCTCTCCTATTTCTGTTTTTTTATCAATGTAAGTGCAGGCTGTATTAATGTAATGATATTTTGGTTAGAAAATAAAGTTAAGCTATTTTTACTTTCAGATGGTTTCATGGGAAGATATCTCGTGAAAGAGCTGAACAACTCCTGTCCCCGAAAGAAGATGGGTTATTTCTAGTGAGAGAGTCCACTAATTTCCCTGGAGATTACACACTGTGTGTGTGCTATCAGGGAAAGGTTGAGCACTACAGAGTCAAGTACAAAGATAATCAGCTCACCATTGATGATGAAGAGTTTTTTGAAAACTTGGCACAACTTGTAGAGGTGATAATTAGTATTCCTTATTTATGACCTCCTCTAATCAGTTCTATGTTAAAATAAATGTTGAAACTGTTTATTTTGTTCACCATTGAAGTAAATTTACATCATAATGATTTTATAAAATATCTGTGGGATAAAAGAGAAGTAAGTTACTATTTTGTATCATCTTTGTTTTAAAGTCCTCATTTTTCTTAAGTTATTTGAAGCACTGAATGCAATTCCAGTTCAAATATTTCTGAGTGGAAAGAATCCTTTAAATGTCAGAATACATATTAGAATGTAGGCAATAACTTTAGCAAACAGAGGTGGTATGTCAGGGTTTATAGTAGTTTTTAAGGGAGGCGACTGACAGCCAAGGTCATTTGCACCATTAGGGATGGGTGGGAAAGGAAGGGTGGAGAGAAACCCGGTGTCGGCATTAGCTTACTCTTGTCAAAAGGCACCAAGGGGTCTACAGTTTAATGTCCTATCTGATGGATGTCGTATTCACTCAAAGTGCTCTCCACAAAGGACCTCAAGTAGGGATTGGGATACCACTGAAAAATATTTGTTGCCGGGCCTTCTCGGTGGGAAGCCTGTACGTTAGCCTCCGCACCATCCCGATCCCCGTGATATGTCAGTCTAAGTGTAAAAGTCATGATGTATGGACCTGTGCTAATTGCTGTTATTGCAGTCGCATGATTAATATAAAAAGTAAGCACTATAGAACCTGGGTTAAACATATTGAGCAATCTGGATTTTGATGAAATGCCACTATTAGGATCAAAAACTCATGCCAAAAAATAGTGTGAACATGTTTTAAAATTTTATGTGTGTTCATATGGTATATTAAATGGATCGCGTGATAATAGCTAAAAGTTTATTTATGTTGATATTGGTTGTTACAGAAGAATTCGAGGTAGTTGAGTTTTTCAGAGTTGTTCTTTGTTGTGATCTTCATAAACAAATTAAATTTATTCACCTGAATGAAAATTAAAGCCAGGAAGAGAGAAAAATTTTCCATTCAGTATAGTTGCAGATGATGCATTTTGCATGAAAGGCAGCATGTATAACGAAAAAATATCCAAACATAGATACCCTAATCATGATTAGGGATTATCTAGAGTTCAACAGATGGAAAAATGCCTTCATTAATTTTAAATGAAGAAATAGAATATTAATGAATATTATAAACGGAGACAATTATCTGTGATATCTTAGCTTCACACTGTGGAATGAAGGAGATGAATCACCAAAGTTTCAAAAGAAATTGAGCGTAAATACTTTGAAGGGTTTTAGATTTTGCAATTGTAAGCATATATTTCTCCCCTGGTAATATATCCATGGGCACAGAGTTGTGGAAAAGCAAAAATTTGATCAGAAACATTTGTTAGCTAAAAAAGTTTCGTTTTTTCCATAAATTTCAAGATTAAATGTGGAATGTTTGATGCCCATGAAGTAAATGCTCATCTGCAGTAAAATGTCACTCTTTACTGCATATGCCTGAACTGAATAGAAATAGAAATTCTTTGGTCAAAATACAGTTTTCATCATATCTTTTTAGATTTGATTGGTACGATAAAGTGCAAGTGTAATTAACTCCATAGTGGGAGATGCCCCGCTTTAAGGGAGTCATCTGCTAATATGTTTTAATATGCAACAATGCCAAAGTGTAAAAATCTTGGTCAAGGCGAATGATTTTGACCCTTTGAAATTGCTGCATTTTAGTTTCTAACTGATATAGGTTTCCATTCCTTACTTATCCTGGTCTATCCTGGACTAGCACACTAGTGAACATTTTCAGAACAAATTTTGTCAACAAGAGTACGAGGGTAAGGTGAAAAGTTCTCAGCCTGACTATGGTACTTCAACACACTTGGTCCAGCCTTTCTCTAACATCTGTATTCCTTCCCGGAAGTGAGAGTCTGGAAAGCTGTGGAAACATCCATATATGGTCCTCTCAACTTTTTCATTGGAAGCGAAGTGCTTCCCAGAAAAAAATTTTTTCAAGTTTGGAAACAGATGGAAGTCTGAGGGTACTAAATCAGGAGAATAAAGAGGATAGCTGAGCAAATCATACTCCAAATCCTGTTGTTTTCTCATCACCAACATACCTTTGTGAACTGGTGCATTGTCCTGGTGAAAGATGACATTTTTCTTCTCAAGCCAGGCTTTTTCTCACAAATTTTGGCATCCAGCTGGTCTAGAATGTTGGAGTAATATTCCCCTGTAATTGTTCTGCCTTTTTAAAGGTAATCAATTAACAGGATCCCTTTCGTATCCCAAAACACACTGACCATGACCTTTCCGGCAAATGTAGTTGGCTTTGCTTTCTTTGGCACTGAACCACCGGCTTCACACCACTGCTTATAAACTGCTGTTTTGTGTCTGATATATTAGTGGTGGACCTATGTCCATCCATGGTGACAAATTGCCACACAAAATCGGTCAGTTCCCTCTTGAATTGGTCCAGATATTACTGCAAAAATCATTTGCACGTATGTTTTTATTTGGCATTCAGTAAATGCGGCACCCACCTTGCGCAAAGGTTTTGCATCCCTAATTTTTTTCACAAGATGTTTTGTGTCCTTTCTTACAATCCCTTAGCTATCTTACTCACCTTCACTCGCGAATCGTCCAACTCAATATTGTGCACCTTCTCGATGGTATCCTGGGTGATTGTAGTTTTTAGCCATCCTTCAAATGGATCATCTTTGAGGGATGTGCGACCACATGTAAATGCCGCTGCCCACTTTTTAAGGGTTGACAGTGAAGAAGCAGTCCCTGTACACTTTCATCAACTTCGGATAAATTTCCTTGGGGGTTAATCCATCCAAAAGAAAGGATTTCATGACCACAGGAAATTAAAATTTTTCCATTTTAACGAAAAACACAAAAGACATCTACTGCTCCAATATGTGCAAACAAACTACTCTAAAGAACAATTTGAAACTTGTCTTACGAACTAATGACTCATGCATCTAGACAGGAATCATACATTTTTGCTGATTGGAATGCCGTCTCTCTTTCAGGCCAAGAAATTTTCACCTTACCCTTGTAAAGGGATTTTACAAAGAACCCCTCTAAACAATTGTAAACAGCCAATTTGACAAATAATTTTATCTTAAATTAATTTAAGAAAAAATATAAAAAACTGAACAACATAATTACATCCCAAGTAATCAGATTTTTTAAATCAAAAATATTTTTCTAGTTGAATTAATACTCGTCCAAATTCATCCCATATCTTTTGACTTCTTGTACTTGAGCTTTCCTATCAGAGTAATTTTATATTTATATAAATATCTTTGCAAAAACAATCCAACTTGGTGATACAATCAGTTATTCCATGTGCCCCACCACATAAGGCTTGGTGTGGGTTAGGGAAGGGCAGATTTTCTGCCAACTAATGAGGACATTTGGTTGAAGTGGTTTCCAGTGTTTCTTGAAATATACAAAAAATGAGGATAGATAGTGTGAAGTGTGGCTGGAGGAGTAAACTGGGCTTTTGTTTAAGGATAGAGTTCCAGGGATGGAAGAAAAAAGCAATATAGGTTATGTAATGCAGTAAGGGTAGCATGTTGGATGAGTGCAGTAAATTTTTCTCGGGATTTCATCTGGGTAATCTCCTCCATCTCCATCGCTGCCGACGTTTCGATGAAATCCTTTTTCATCGTCATCAGGGCCGATGATGCCAGTCTGTAGGTGCCGGTTTATATATCCTCGGTGGTCATGTTGGGTCCCTTCTGATTGGCTGAGGCCGAGCACGTTTTCCGCCATTTCCAGGATTGGGTCCCATGTCCTGCTTAGGTGTTGTTGGGTCCCTTCTGATTGGCGGAGGCCGAGCACGTTTTCCCGCCATTTTCAGGATCGGGTTCCATGTCCTGCTTAGGCTGAAACCCTCGTCTCTGTTAAAGTTTTTCTCAGAGAGCTGTTCTGCTTTTGGTGTCTTCACCGAGGATTTAAGTTTGGCGAAGTTTGGAATTACTCCTTCATCCCGGCATCTCAAGAGAAAGGCGAGACTGCAAGTTAGTGTCGCCTTCTCCCTCCGTTTTGCAGCCAGTACCTGAGTGCTGCGGTATATTTCCTCCCCGTAGAGGCTGGTTATGTAGGACTTCAATTTCTCCTGGCGGATGATGGCAGTAAATTCTTCTCGGGATTTCATCCGGGTAATCTCCTCCATCTCCATCGCTGCCGACGTTTCGATGAAATCCTTTTTCATCGTCATCAGGGCCGATGATGCCAGTCTGTAGGTGCCGGTTTATATATCCTCGGTGGTCATGTTGGGTCCCTTCTGATTGGCGGAGGCCGAGCACGTTTTCCCGCCATTTTCAGGATCGGGTTCCATGTCCCGAATTCAGTCATTGGGTGGCACTGCAGTGCAGTTTAATATGTTATTTTCCCCGAGTTTCAATCTTTAAGGTTGATACAATAGTCCAATCTTTAATTTTTTTTCAAAATTTCATTAAGTTTCTTGTCACATGTTTTTTATTTTGGATACAAGATTGCACATATCAGTTGTTTTTATTTCTGTGTTCATTCAAAGGAAAAATGCCTTAAAATGTCTTAATTTTCAGTGCACCAATTTCAGAGTATAAAAATCATTCACCTTAACTGGAATTCGAACCCGGATCCCTCAATATCCATCTGAGTGCCTTAGCTGCTTAAGCTATCGAGGCATCCTTTTAAACTCTGAAATTTTGGGGGCTCTGATAGCTTTTCTGTTTTACATTTTAGCATTGTCCAACTTCTCACATACTCATAATGACCTGACATTACATATCCCACTTTTTTCCACCTTAGCTTTTCCCCTCCTCAGTTGTCTCCACCTAGAGAACCAATTGGGCCTATTTTCCTCTGGAATAATTTACTGGGAGGAATGCCATCACATCATATTTGAATACAAGGCTATAATTTCTAGGGAGATTGATGTGGTAGTTTCCTACTGCCTTCCACATAGTTGCACTTCATGGCTGACTTCATGAATTGCCCTCGCCCACATTTGTGGCTGTTGATATCATACTGGACAGACACAAATAAAATTGCATGAACACCTCATGATGCCATTTCATGCAAAACTGGTCATTATACAACTATATTGTGTGTGGAATTATTTTAAGCGTTCTGTTGACAGCTGTTAGAAAATTCCAATGCACATTTGAATAGGGCATCAAAAAATTATGCAATATGAGGAAAAACATAAATTGTATGAGTTGAAGAAATGTAAGGCTTCAGTTAAACACATTTTAGTCTATATCTAAGAAACTTTTTTCAGAATTGATTCATTAGTTATTTATTGGTTTGTGGCCATCATCTTGAAAAATCTTTAAGATATGAAATTCTTACTTTTTGAGTGAAATTAATGTTTGTAGCAAAAATACACACAATATTTTACAGAAGCATTAAATGTTAAACATTTAATTTCAATTTTTATTTCCTATTTGCAGCACTATGAACAAGATGCTGATGGTCTGTGCACACAGTTAACAAAATGTTTACCAAAGAAAGGGAAACAGGAGTTTTGTGTTAATACCAAAGCATTTGAAGAAGCCGGATGGGTTATTCAAGAGCATGAAGTGGAGGTATGAGTCATTGAAATTGGTCTCTAGAATCTGCTAAACTTCTAGTGCCTTAATTTTGTCATTATTTTGTAGATATTGTCTCTAACGTGTCCTTGATTGAGTCTTTTTTGGTATCTTTAGTCCTAGCCATGAATTGTTAGAAATCGCGCAAAAATGTTTCATTACATATTGCATCATTGACTATGTATCATGGAAGGCATAAATCATTTCCCAAAGTAAAAATTAGTGTTGCGATTTGCAGCAATTTTATTGGACAGCAGCAAGGCACGTGGCATCCACAAGCATATGAGTATGCGAAAGCATTTGATAAAAGTAATGGTTTCAGGCGTAACTTTGTGGAATTGCTTCATGGTAAAAAATTGAAACACTGTAGACTTCCACATATAGAATTTATTAAACGACCCGGGTTTCATCGCTGAGCGACATCATCAGGTGAAAATTTTTCGGTTACATACCAATATATACCCTCTGAGGCGAGGTAGGAGATTAGGGGAGGCAGCGAGGGAGGAGGAAGGTTCGGTGGGGGGGGGGAGAAACAATGTAGTCAAGAAGGGGTGGGGACACACAATGGGGAAGTCATTAGCCGGGTTATGAGATGGGAGGCAAGGGAAAGGAAGGTCACGAGCGGGGGGGAAAGAGTGAGAAAGCCTCACCGGGATGGGATAGGGTCTGAGGCAAAGTGGTCAGGGAAGAGTCGGAGGTGGGTTCTTCCCATCCGTGTCTTGGGGTGAGGGGGCGGGAGAGGTAGTGGTGATTGAAGAAAAGGTGGGTAGCGTCGGTGTGAGTCACAGTAACATTGCAAGGGGAAGGGGGGGTGGGACGGTTTGGGGGAGCGGGGGGTGTGGACGGTTAGGAAAGGAAAGGTTCAAGAGAGGGGAGCGGGATTGATACAAAAAATCATTTAAAATCTTAAATTTGTCCGTTTTTACAATTTTTAAAATTTCTATTTGTTCTAAGGCGTCCAACTTGGGACCTTTCTTAGCAAAGTGCAGGATTTCCGGGTGGAAGTCACTAAAATGGTTGCAGTCCAAAAGGTGTTTGGCGAATAATGAAGTGTGTTTTTCGTTCCTAAAACACGCCTCATGTTCCCTAATTCTTAACTTCATATTTCTGCCAGTCTGGCCGACATAAACCATATTGCACACGTTGCACATCAGTTTGTACACACCACTCCTCAGCAGAGGGTCCACTTTGTCTTTTCCTCGACTTATTAAATTGTGGAGATTTTTTGGGTTGTAAAAAGCTGGCCTGATCTTCTCCTTGGGTAGACTATTGCTGATATGGCTGGATATACTCCCCAAGAATGGAATTTTGCGCCATTTGGGAGTGCCCTCTTCCGAACAGAGGGTGGGAAAGATACTCATCGTAGCTAACTTATGCCGTTTTCTTTTGTAAAGGGAATCAACAAGGGTGGGGGAATAGCCGTTGTTGAGCGCTATTTGTTTAATGATGTCTAGTTCTTTGGCTATGTTGGATACGGACATTGGAATACTGAGTAACCTGTGTAATAGTGAATGAAAGGCGGCCAATTTTTGAGAAACGTGATGTCTGGAAGATGAGTGGATGATCTGGTCAGTATAAGTTTTTTTTCGGAAGATTGAAAATTCCAGTTTCCGGTTAACATTTTTTGAAATTGAGATGTCCAGAAAGTTCAAAGTTCCATTTGTTTCAATTTCTTTTTCAAATTTAAGGCACTTATCGACACTATTTAAAAAATTTAAGAACCTCTCAAGTTGTCTAGTGGAGCCAGACCAAATGCAGAAAATGTCGTCAACGTATCTGTACCAGCAAACCACGTTTTTAATTAATTCTGAGTTCAGGGATAACAGACTCCTTTCAAAATCGTCCATATAGATGTCTGCCAGGAGGGGGGATAGCGGGGAGCCCATAGCCAGGCCTTCGGGCTGTTTGTAAATTTTGTTGTTGAACTTAAAATAATTTTGTGTGACGCACATACTTGTCAGGGAATAAATTTCACTGATCACGGGGGCGGGGGCGCCTGCCTTGATGAGGGCTGCTTCCACAAGATTCACAGATTCTGCAGCGGGGACACTGGTAAATAAATTGCACACATCAAATGAAACCAGGATGCACTTCTGTGGTAGAACTAATTTGGATAGTATGTTGGCCAGTTCAGCGGAGTTTTTGACTCCGAACTTGGGGGAAAATTTTGAGTACAGGCGAATTACACTGTTCAACCTTTGAGCTACTAGGTGGTTGGGAGCTGATACGTTTGAGACCACCGGTCTTATTGGAATGTTTGACTTATGGACTTTGGGGAGACCGAAAAAACGAGGGACTAAAGGATTCATTTGGACGATTTTGAAAGGAGTCTGTTATCCCTGAACTCAGAATTAATTAAAAACGTGGTTTGCTGGTACAGATACGTTGACGACATTTTCTGCATTTGGTCTGGCTCCACTAGACAACTTGAGAGGTTCTTAAATTTTTTAAATAGTGTCGATAAGTGCCTTAAATTTGAAAAAGAAATTGAAACAAATGGAACTTTGAACTTTCTGGACATCTCAATTTCAAAAAATGTTAACCGGAAACTGGAATTTTCAATCTTCCGAAAAAAAAACTTATACTGACCAGATCATCCACTCATCTTCCAGACATCACGTTTCTCAAAAATTGGCCGCCTTTCATTCACTATTACACAGGTTACTCAGTATTCCAATGTCCGTATCCAACATAGCCAAAGAACTAGACATCATTAAACAAATAGCGCTCAACAACGGCTATTCCCCCACCCTTGTTGATTCCCTTTACAAAAGAAAACGGCATAAGTTAGCTACGATGAGTATCTTTCCCACCCTCTGTTCGGAAGAGGGCACTCCCAAATGGCGCAAAATTCCATTCTTGGGGAGTATATCCAGCCATATCAGCAATAGTCTACCCAAGGAGAAGATCAGGCCAGCTTTTTACAACCCAAAAAATCTCCACAATTTAATAAGTCGAGGAAAAGACAAAGTGGACCCTCTGCTGAGGAGTGGTGTGTACAAACTGATGTGCAACGTGTGCAATATGGTTTATGTCGGCCAGACTGGCAGAAATATGAAGTTAAGAATTAGGGAACATGAGGCGTGTTTTAGGAACGAAAAACACACTTCATTATTCGCCAAACACCTTTTGGACTGCAACCATTTTAGTGACTTCCACCCGGAAATCCTGCACTTTGCTAAGAAAGGTCCCAAGTTGGACGCCTTAGAACAAATAGAAATTTTAAAAATTGTAAAAACGGACAAATTTAAGATTTTAAATGATTTTTTGTATCAATCCCGCTCCCCTCTCTTGAACCTTTCCTTTCCTAACCGTCCACACCCCCGCTCCCCCAAACCGTCCCACCCCCCTTCCCCTTGCAATGTTACTGTGACTCACACCGACGCTACCACCTTTTCTTCAATCACCACTACCTCTCCCGCCCCCTCACCCCAAGACACGGATGGGAAGAACCCACCTCCGACTCTTCCCTGACCACTTTGCCTCAGACCCTATCCCATCCCGGTGAGGCTTTCTCACTCTTTCCCCCCCGCTCGTGACCTTCCTTTCCCTTGCCTCCCATCTCATAACCCGGCTAATGACTTCCCCATTGTGTGTCCCCACCCCTTCTTGACTACATTGTTTCTCCCCCCCCCACCGAACCTTCCTCCTCCCTCGCTGCCTCCCCTAATCTCCTACCTCGCCTCAGAGGGTATATATTGGTATGTAACCGAAAAATTTTCACCTGATGATGTCGCTCAGCGATGAAACCCGGGTCGTTTAATAAATTCTATATGTGGAAGTCTACAGTGTTTCAATTTTTTACCATGCGAAAGCATGATGAAATGTGTCATGTGCCTGTCGAATAAATTTGTGGAAAATTATGAAGTTCATTTTCACTTAGGATATTGAGTACTTATGTCATGCCTACTTCTTAATTTTATTAATTCAAGTTGTGTAAGATAGTGCATTGGTAAAGTTCAATGTAGAAGCATTATTTTGTAAAAATTCATCTAAATGTGGAAAGGAATAAAAATTTAAGTAAAAATTTCGCAATGACTTATTACTGTCATCATCAATTATACACTAGATAATGATATTAAATTGTTGAAACAGGTGTGTTTAATAAATTTTGAAATTTTTACATGCAAGGGGAGGTCCATCTGGTCCTGTCCAGAGGTCCAGCGAGGAATTTATATTCCCCTTAACTCACTGAAGTTATAAATCGCCTTAAAAAAATAATGGCTATTGCTAAGATGAAAAATAAAAGTAAGCATTTGACGCAGTGTTAATGTTCTTAGATACAGTCACAAAGGTTGAAGGCTCACTGCTGCCTGGAATATAATTTTTGATCAGCCTTATGATGTATTATTTTTGCTTTTTTATTGTGAAACCATGTTATCATTGATTTTGGTTTTCCTTCTTAATTTTATTATCTTTTAGATGGTAAATGTGTGCTTCCTATTTTTATGCATTATCTTTCTTTGTTATTTCGTTGTACCGTACCTATTTTTTGCTGCAATTCATTTTTATTTTCGTATGCCTGAGGGTGATATAAGTGTCATGGTAATAGTAAAAAAACAAGTATTATTTGTATTTGGAACCTGTTGCAAAAAACTACTACCCAGAGCTGCATGTGTATTTTATAATTTCCTCGGGAGATATCCCTGCCGTCATGTAGCAACACATTCATAGATAGAGACATTCATTGTGCAAACCAATCTAATGTTTTAATTGATATTAAAATACATTTTTCCATGGCAAATGGTGGGGTAAGAAATTGCAGTAAGTTGTAGTATCACAAGAAATGAAGTGAAAAAATCCAATGAAAATTTAAAGAAAACAACAATATGAATTGGAAAATTGCCATTTTACAAATGGAAAACTCATAATCATGCTAAATCTAATAGCAATAAAATTTGTAAAAATTAAAATACAACAAAGATAAAAAATTAGTCATGGATTTGGGTTGAACTGGTGATGCCAAGTTTTACCAAAGAATGTTACCAATCAGCAGCAGAAGGTAGACACTTTTTGGAATAGTTAAACATAATTGTCTTGTTCACTGTTGGTCTTTTACATGTATGTCCAAAGGGGGATATTTTTGTATTCAGAGTTAAGTGGGATCTAGATAACATGTTTCAGTAGAATTGACCATCCATGGACCTGGTCCTCCCCTTGTTAGTAATTTTGCATCTTTCCACATTACTGGCATGGGAAGTAGGGGTTAATTACATTTGGCCTGTGATTTCTCGTTAATGCAGTATATTGTGTTAATTTATCCACTAAATGGAGCAGTGAAAGAAATAAAGTCATGTGTACAGTCTAATGTGATGACACTTATATTGTTTTACTCAGTTTTCTTTTTCGTTAGATTTTCTCTTTGGGTGCATCATTTTGTCATACAAATTTGTTTTGCCATCGTACCAAAAATACTATCAATGCGTGCATTTTATAGAAATATCCATTAGATTAATTCCTGGTTTGTTTAGAATGAGGAAAGAGCAAATGACAGGAGTGAGATGTGTTGAAAAACAATCCAATGTTGGATGTCACTAATGTTTCTGACTCATTTGTAACTGACAGTGTATAGTCGAATGTGAAATGCTGAAGGTGAAATAAAATTAAGTTAATTTAAGTTAAATAATAAGGTTTTGAGGCCTAATTAAGGAGAGCAGTTTGAAATATAGATGATTTCACTTGATTTTTTTAATGAGGAGCAATTCATCAAAACTGTGAGCTAAGTATTATCAATGCTTGCCAGCAATACCTGAGATGTGTGCTAAGTAATACCAAAATCATCATTTATCAGGAGCTAATGTTTCTTCTGTCAAAAATCTCAAAAACCTGGGGTTACTCTTGTGTATAATAAGAGGATGTGTAGTGCACAACATGTTAGCAATTTTTACTTATAAATTGTTTGAAGTTTATGTGCAAGAAAAAAAGCTTTTTCATTCCGAGGTGAAAATCCTTCAAGTGTAACACCATTTTGCTCACTTTTGGCAAATTTCTTTCTGAATAAGGGATGATGTGAAATATTGTCTTTTCATTGTTTATGTTGGTAATCTTTATTCAAATGTAAGTTGACTGTCCAGAGCCCTCATTGATACTCCCTGACATCATCGATTTGAATTAGAAAATTTGATTTGAAACTTCCATTTGACCGTAAAATATTTTACTTGCATGATATTTGAAAATGAGTCAATTTGTTATCAATAGTGCACTATTTTTGTGCCAATACTAATCGAAAGAATGCTAAATGGTGCTCCAAAAAAAACTTATTCTTTTTTTTTTGATATTTTTATAAATCAAACCACTTTGCTTTTCCACATAAACTTTATTTTCACGACCCAGGTTTCGTTATGGCATAACATTTTCAGGTGATGATGAGCATGATGATGTTATGCTATAACGAAACCTGGGTTGTGAAAAGAAAAAGTTTTATGTGGAAAAGCAAAGTGGTTTGATTTATAAAAACGTCAGTATGAAAATTTTCCACCAAGTTACACCAGAAACTGTTTTACAAACTTATTTGCATGGATTTTGAAAGTTCTCAATTGACCTTTACTGAAAATAATGACACAAATTGATAGGATGTGGATTCTATGATAAATATGCATTGCATTTCATACACATCTACCTAGATAAGGATCCCACTTGAAATTTTGTAAATTTTTAACTTATATTTCAGCTCAAAGAGTCAATAGGAAAAGGAGAATTTGGAGATGTCATGCTTGGCATACTTAGGGGGGAGAAAGTGGCCGTGAAGATGCTTAAAGATTCTAGTGAAGCAGCTCAGAAGTTCTTGGCGGAAGCATCATTAATGACGTAAGTTAATGGTATGCCTATTGCTATCAAATATAGGTATGCCTTTGCATTTTCCTGCAAGTTAGATAAGCATATCTGTTTGATGTGCTTATCTAACTGGTCAGTAGTTGCACAGAATTTACCTTGTAAAATATCTTGATTTACTCAGGAAACGGTTGTCTCCCAGTGAAATGACTATTGTTAGATATCTCTATCATGTAGTAGTTTCAAATAACTCCTGAGAGAGTGAAAACTTGTAGCCATAACATTTTCGAGAACTAACCTACCTAGGGCTACAAATTATAATTAAGTGAAGGATAAAGATTCAACTCTAGAGTTGTGCTCTTTGTGGGAATTTCTCACCAAAAGTATGGCCTCATGCTTAACCTTATTCTTTTTAATATTTTAATGGCAGTAGACAGATTACCTAATTATTCTGCTGCAAATTACTTACTTTTAAAGGCCATTGATTTTCACCACCTCTGAGATGTTTGAATTTTTTCTAGCTCATATTAATCTCAAAGAGTCATCATGTAAATGAAAGCACTTTGTAGTTGTGATTTACCCTATTTTTATTTCTTTTCAGATCACTCAGACATAAAAATCTCGTGCAACTTCTGGGACTTGTATTTAATAACAAACATATTTATTTGGTAACGGAATACATGAGTAAAGGAAGTTTGGTGGATTATCTTCGCTCAAGAGGAAGGCTTCATGTGACCAAGAAAGACCAAATAAATTTTGCATTGTAAGAATTGTCATTTTAACTTGGATGTTGTTCCATAGTGTGATAAACAATGTGATAAAAATTTGAGGAATTGTTTCAGTGACACATGTTCAGGAATGGAATATCTAGAATCCAGGAAAGTTGTTCACAGGGATCTTGCTGCTAGAAATGTACTTATTTCGGAAGAAGGTGTTGCCAAAGTGTCAGACTTCGGTTTAGCACGTGATGAAAATTTTACTTTAGAAGGGGGCAAACTTCCAATTAAATGGACTGCTCCAGAAGCTCTCAAACATGGGGTAGGTGGAATTGATTCTTTTTTTTAAGATATGAAGTCAGTATCTATCTATTTTCATTTTCTAATTTTATGTATCTGTAGTATATGCTCCATCTTTTTTTTGTTTTTGTGATCATTATCGTGCTTGTCTGCAAAAATAAGTGCAATATTTCTTTTTTCCCCAATTCATTGGTAGAAAAATAATTTTTTGTAAATTATGCAAAGTAGCTAGGTAGCTTATTAAATATACATTTTTATTACAAATATAGGGACAGACAGTATTTTATAAGGTATTGTCAATTTTATGCTGAGATGTATTTAGAAGAATATGGTAAATATTTATCAGTAATTTGCCATACTATTTACCATAATACAAGCATTACATGTTAATTGCTCAGAATTTATCCTAGTACAATGCACAAAAACTAATGGTCATATCATCTTCCCTAATTTTAAAGCTTAATTAATAATAGACTAATGTAAAAACATTGAAAAGTAGAATGAAAAACATTCATTCATGGCATACTGCCTATTACAAATATATTTTGGATAGTTCCTTCTTAATCTATTAATTGATTATGTTCTATTATCTTCTGCATAAATTGGGAACTACTTCTTATTATTACCTTATTTCCTTCTTCATTTCTCTGTAACTTCTGAAACTTCGCATGCTATCAACAAAGCCTCTTCTCATCCTTCCTTACCTAATATTCTCCTTTCTGTCAAGGACTTTAACATAAAACTTTTCAGTATATCATCCATTCACTTTTTTTGCCTCTATCATATTTTCCCTAGAAAGTTCCTTTCTTTGCTCACATGTGAAACTTATGAAAATTGTTGCTGCACCCTGAAGTTTCTACTGATCAAGATGGATTTTCCATGGACACAGAGACAAACTACTGCTACAATTCTGAACCCCAACTCTCAGCTTATTTACCAATGAAGAAATAATTTCCATTTGTAATGGATCATTATGAAAGTCAATTTCAAAGAAACTGTGAGAAATGTCACAACAGCAACTGTAGCAGAGTCACCTGCTTATGTGTACACAGGATGTGACAATTTCACAGCAAATAAAATCATTCCATTGGCCATGCATTCAAAGTTGGATTCCTTGATTTCTGTCAGAGTGTTTCAGCTAGTTAAGTGCTCATATGCAATGAATTTCTAAGGGCTTAAAGGAACAAGATGATGAATTACCATAATACATTGTCAGAAAAGTAATCTTAGCTGTACTTGTACTACCACAGTCCGCAAGGTTCTTAGAGCAATTAAAAGACAAAAGATGGCTGCATTGGACAAATTTAAAGAAAATGTAGAAAAAGTGTTACAATAACTTAGGTGAAATTACCATATGCAAAAAAATATCAATTGATGAATCTGTTCTAAATATGTTCATTTGCTATACTACTTGCTGTTCCTTCATTTCATCTCTTTTTAAATGGTTGATACCAATTCTCTCTTTCCATTTTCAGAAATTTTCAAATAAATCTGACATGTGGAGTTTTGGTATTCTGCTTTGGGAGATCTACTCATTTGGGAGAGTGCCTTATCCAAGAATTGTAAGTTAGAGTTTATTTCTGTTTAGTGTACATTTCTGGCTCTAAATTACTGGTTCCTCTAAAATAATCCAAATACACATAATGCATAATGCAAAATTGTTTTAATTTCCTTATTTTGAATACTTGATTTGTGTTGTTAAAATTCACATCTTATCTTCAAGTGCAAACAATTAAAAGTTTATTCAGAAAGCATGGCATACCTTTCTGTAACTGAATACTGGAGGAAGTTGTTCATGCAACCACTTCTGGTATTTTCTAAATAAATGGAGGGAATAAAGCAGTTTCTGACATAACTTGGTGGAAAATCTTCATACTGACTTTTAATAATCAAACCACTTTACTAAGTGCCGTTCTCCCGACTAATTACTAAGTGCCGTTCTCCCAGTTCATAATAATCATTTCCCTAATCCTCTGCCAACTAATCTGATGTCAGGTGGGCTTTTTGCAACATTGTATTGACCATATCCTTCCAGCCTGCTAATTATCTAATTGGTTTTTATCTAATCTAATGATTCAATTATTGCTAATTTGTCAATATTACCAATCCTCCTTCTCCGCCTCAAACCATAGACTTTTAGCCCCCCTCTTCATAGCTCAACCAATCCTTTCTTTCCTCCCTCCTCTTCCCCTCCGCCCAGAGATATGTATATACACGGTGTTTGACTTGTATTTTTACCTGATGATGTTATGCTATAACGAAACCTGGGTTGTAAAAATTAAAAAGTTTATGTGGAAAAGTAAAGTGGTTTGATTATTAAAAGTCAAATGGAAGGAACTCTTACCCTTATTATAGCTATTGAAGTGGATTGTGGAAGGGACCTAAAAGAATGGGTGTGCTATCAAGGATATTGTCCTACCAAGGAGCACTCCAATAAGAGTCCACATTACATATTAATAGAAGAATTCACATCTAATTCTTGTGAACTATAATCAATCTTTTGATGACATTTTAGCATCAATGATAGTTGTAATAAATATGTAGCATATCTTTATGAATACAGTAACTTAAAGCGATTGATGGATTTCCCTCAAAATCTCTTTTTGTGATCTAATGAATTTCACATGGGATATGTTAGATTACCACACACATTGTATGAGTTTAAAACATCAAAATAATCTGTTTTTCTGGACTGTTCCATTGTATGCACAATTACCTTTATTTTATTCCATATTCATAGTTTTTCTTGAAAATACTTTGATCAATTGACACAATATAGAACATCTTATTTATTTATAATAAGAGTATTACTTTATTTTAAAGTGATCAAATTTGTGAGTAATTGATGTTTTATATCATAGGCATCCTTTGTACGTAGGTCATCCCAAAAGTAAGGGCTCCCACTTTTTTAGAAATAGAAATAAAAGTTAATTATCTGTAATTTATGCATAATTTTAAATCTATTATGTTTCTATATTTTTTTACATGATTTTTGTTTCAATTGATGGATTTTTGTCGAACCTGGGGTGGTTTTTGCATTCCTATGTCCCTGCTTGCCGCCATGTTGTTGAGGAAGCATTGGTTCTCAGTATCTCACCTCTTCATCCTCACTGAAACACTTCCTGGTCAAATTTCCTTCCAATAGTCGGTAGACACTTCCAATACACAGGTATTATGACTAAACCTTCTCCAATTCAGTATTCGCCCCCACATTGCCCAAACAACCATTGCTCTCCTGTTACAGTTTGGATGGGACATCATCACTCACCACCATATAATCCCAACTTGGCACCCAATGGATTCCACTTATTCACCTAATTGAAAGAAAATAATGCTAATAAGAAAGATGCTTCAGCAATGATGAAGAGGTATAATTGCTAAGATTCAATACTTCAACAACATGGCAGTGAGCTGATATGACATGGCAATAGAAAAAACTACCACAGAGCCTACAAAAATTCATTGATTTCTATTAAAATTATGTAAAAAAATAGAAAAACATTAGGTATTTAAAGTGATATGTAAATTATTGAAAATAAACTTTTCTTTCAATTCCTAGAACAAATGGGAGACAAAAGTTTTGGGATGATCTCGTGCTCCTTATGTAGTATGACTACACAGTAAAATCCCATATTTGCGTTATCGATATTTATATTTTCCCATTATTGTGATTGTTTTTTGGCTCCCATCAATTATCGCATAATTCCAATCTAAGTAACTTTCTCCATGTAGATTTATTTCATTTTCAATTTTTGTGCTATTCAAATCTTTTCCGGCTAATTTTAACAAAAGTATCACTTTTATAAATTAAATTAGCACATACTTCCAATCTATTTAGATCATTTTATTACATTGCCCTGTTTCATGTATAGTGAATGATTTCAAAATGAAAATATAAAAATGGTGGTATAGTACATATGAAATCTAAAAGTATGGACCATTTCTTATACTCATATTTCAATACTGGCAAGTCAGAGCCAAGTTGTAGGCATGCAGTGCCATCGATCCATTGCTTCTGAACCCTCTGAAGTTATTGTTTTGATCTCGTAGTAGTTTACCTGTCAGTGAATGCAGATAACAATGTCTGTGAAAACCATTGTTCCCACCAGTTGTAAAGTAGATAATGTGATATGATTTTTGTGTGAAAAAGGATCGTCAGCTGCCCAGATCATTGGGAGTTGTGTCTAGTTTATGGACCTACAGTGGTGATGACTGAGGGGAAGGTTATACCAGTGTCGAGACTCCAAAAATGGTCGCATAAATGTGCATGATGAAGAGCGGAGTGGCTGGATGAGTATCCAGACTGATGAAATCATTCAACAAATGGAATTGCAATCTGATCAACAGTTGACGATTAGTGCTCTGGCTGATAAATTTCCTCTTACTAGAGGCCCCACCATATGCACAACTGTTATGGAAAAGCTTGAAAATCTTAAATTGTGTCCAAAGTGGGTACCAAAAATGCTAACCAACCAGGACAAAGAGCAACGAATTTTGAGTGGGTGAGTGTCTTTGGCTTATCCCCGGTTCCGACTTAGCACTTGAAACAGTGCCTTGGCGGACAAAAGATTGAAGACAACAAGGAACCCTTGAAAGACCACTGTTTTCAACTGGTTTAGTTTCCAGTTTGCAAAATTCTATGCTGAGGGATTAAAAGTAGGTGCAGTATTACAAAACATCTTTAGAAATGAATGGCAATTATGTAGAAAAGTGAAGTAGGTTTGTGGAAAACTAAATACAGTATTAAAACCTTTTTTTTAACGAATATAATGTTTAATTGGTCAAACACTCCTTACTTATCAAATATGCCTTGTACATACAGTAGTGTTACTTTATTCCTCATAACTTTGGCATTCTTCTAGGCAGACCATGGTAATTTTGCTGACAAACGGCAATGAGTGATGATCCACTACAAATTTGCAATTAGAATCTAAACCCTGAAGGAAAAGCCATAAATTGAAGGGTCACTCCATAATTAATGTATCAGGTTGTTCACTTATATGGTAAATTAAGGAAAAAGTTTGGAAATTAGACTACCCAAGGAAAAACTCTCTGGGAACTGGAAAGGGGATTCTGACAAAGAACCTGGAGTTTCTTCTTTTAGAATTCAGTTATTTCAGAGTGCTATACAGGGCAAAGGCTAGAGGTAGATCGACTACAAGAAAATCAAAATTATGAGATTCTCAAGAAATAGCATACATAGGTTAAACATTTAATTTGTATTGTGTATATTAGAGCAGGTGGAGTTGCAGTTCATATATTTGGGCAGTATTTTTTAGGAAAATGGCTGTAGTAGTGGAAACATTAAGAGAATAATTACATTGGTGAAAGAAGCATTGGAAAGATGAAAGGAATTGATGACAGCTACAACGGAAGTTATCAGTGAACAAAGGATTATTGAAGACCTAAATATGGAGCATAGTGCATGGTTGGAGGAGACATTAGGAAGTAACATGTGATGTCAGTAAGGCTGTGATGAAGGGAAAATCTTTGGTGAGTGAAAATGATGTGTAAGTAGAAGGCAGGTCGAAGGTATATTTGAACTTCTGGCTGTGGTTTGGGGAAAAGAAGAGGATTTCCATTATTTCCAAATAATTGGTGTGTAATAGTTGTCGGGTAGCATCCAAAACTTAGGTCTTAAATAGGTAGATCACCTATGTGGAAGGAGAACATTTTAAAAATGAATCATCTGCATACTATGAAATTTGCTTCAGCTGACATAGCCCCTGAAGCTATAAGATAAAATGTCACTGCGAGAATCATCCCTCCATGCATATTTCTATATCAGTCATTGCGTTGCAACCACCATTATCATAATATTAACATGGTTCCACTATTTTTCTGTTCATTATTATTTTGTATCATTACATGGGTGCATGTGGAGGCTTTCACATTATCATTCATAGTTTCCCTCCCATTTTGTATTTTGACTTTTTAGTCAATAATTTGAAAATGGAAGCTAATCATAACGTGGCGATAATGTACGTATGTGAGTGCGATAGGCTTAAGAGCAAACCTTTGTATGGTGTCTTAATTTACTTACATCAATTTGCATTGAACTTTCCTCTAGCCACTATCTGAAGTTGTGAAGCATGTTGAAAAGGGATATAAAATGGAAGCTCCAGATGGGTGCCCACCTGAGGTCTATGACATCATGAAAAGGGTATGTGTAAATCTATTTTAACATTTTATATCTTTTAGATTAACTAACAGATTAATCTTCTAGAATAGCTAATATAATTAGTGTAAAATATTAAAGTTCATTTCTACACTAGTATAAGAAAATCACAGTGTATGTGTATTTAGTTATATGATATGCATTTTGAGTACTTCTCAAAAAATGGAAATGAGGTTGATATGATAAGTCACTATCAAAGTAAAATGACTGTTCTATCCTTTGAACATGGTGTCTTCTGACCTGTAAAACTTGGAAAAGTTATGGAATTTAGATGAATGTAGAAAAGGTATGGAGTATCATTAAATTAACTTGAAAATTTCCAAAATGTCTATAAAGCAATTTGCATATGCCTAAAGTAAAGATGGACTGAAAATATATTGTATGCATCCATTAAAATTATCTATGGGATTGATGTGCTCAGGTTGTTAACTATTCCATCATTTAAGGTAGTTTTTGGATAGAAACACACCATAACACATTACAAAGGTACATTTGCTTGTTTGTCGCACCTTCCAAAAGACAACTTGACATCTGAAAGCACAAATAAACCCCTCTTCAATACCACTTACTTGGATCAGATGCCTTTACAGCCCTTTCAATGAGTAATCTGTGAAGTAAGAAAGTTAATCTATACACCATCAGACACTGCACAGATTAACTTTCATCTGGCTCCTACTGGTATAAGTGACTCTACCAGGAGCAATTAATGTCGATCTCTGAAAGATTCAATTCGTAATACTTAAAAATTGTAAATGGAATTGATAAAAATGTTCATGTCATGAGCTGAAGAGCTCTGTTATTTAGTGAGGTTTACCTGAAGCCAAAAGATTAGGAGGGAAAAATAAGGATTGATGGAGAAGTTCCTTCAGTGTCCTCTCTCTATAATATTCTCAGATTTTTCTTCTTTAATTTTAGCTAAACGTTAGATAATGATATCCTAGTTATTACACTTGCCCATGCAGCTCTTTCTAATTAACTCTCAGCTACACCTTAAATCTGCCATGAAAATAGGATTTTTGTGGTTTTATCAAGGCTATGGTTTGACTGAATCCATCATTTCAACTAGTTTAAAAAAAGGTGACATTCCTTGTATGTCAACTTTTTGTTGTGTAGAAAGTAGACCATTTTTCTTTTGCTCTTCCCTGCAAAATTCATCCCAATTTAAATAAAATGCTAATGGTAATGTTCTCAATCTTTTCCATGCATAGTCATATTAGCTGAATGTTGTATAAGTTTTGGATCACTTGAATTAGGGCTAGTCAGTATTTTCCCCTTTAATTTCAGTATTTCCTTGTGCTCAGTTCTTCATGCAATATTTGTATATGACATAGCCTTTATTGCATCACTTCCAATTTTTTGTCTTATATATTCCAAGCATGTGGAATTTTTGTTTTTAACTTGACTGGTGGCAATTTTGGACACTGGGAAATAGATGGAAGAATATATGAGTTGAAGTTAAAGAACATTGAGCAAATTGGGTTGAGAAGTCCCAATTTATTAAGTGCTGCCCATTGATGGGGATTGAAAGGAGTAAACAAGTGAATCCTCCTTAAGTTTTATTCTCTTGCCCTCCCCTACTTTCCCTCTCTACTTGCACTCCTTTCACTTTGACTAGTGGTTTGTGTATTGTACTCCTACAAGTAAGTGTCACCTCCCCTCTTTTTCTGAGAGGGCTAGTCCTACCTGCATAATAGATTCCTGTGTCAGCCAGTTTATTGTGAATGGACCAGAGAAGGCATCAGATGTTCTCCTTTTGAAGGAAAATCATACATTTTATATCAGGGATCGCGATAGTGCGGAGGCTAACGTACAGGCTTCCCACCGCAAAGGCCCGGGCTCAAATCCTGGAGAGAACAAATATTTTTCAGTGGTATCCTGATCCCTACTTGAGGTGCTTTGTGGAGAGCACTTTGAGTGGGTACGACGTCCGTCGGATGGTACGTTAAACTGTGGACCCCTTGGCGCCTTTCAACAAGAGTAGACTAATGCCGATGCCGGGTTTCTCTCCACCCTTCCTTTCCCGCCCATCCCTAATGGCGCAAATGACCTAAGCTGTCGTTCGCCTCCCCAGCAAAACCAACCAACATTTTATTTCTTGGTATTTACTACTTCAGTTTAGTAATCTTTGTCTTTTTAGTTGCTCTTAGACACAGAGAAGAAAACATTTTGTGACACCCAAAAGCTTTTATTTTAGCATTTGATTGCTATCTCTTTTTCTCGCTGGCCCATTCGCTATTTTGTGTTTTATCTTTGTTCTTCATTATAAGTGCTTTGTGTACCAGTTAAACATGCCTCGGGAGATACTACCTTGATCAAAAAGTTCCCGGAATTTATTCAGAAAATTAAAAATACAAGTTTATTCATCTAACTCTATATTGTCCCCTTCAAAGTAATCCCCATCGACTGCAACACACTTATGCCAGCGCTTGATCCAATCCTCGAAACATTTTTTATATTCGGTTTTCGGTATGTCCATCAGTGCTTCCTGTGATTTTTCCATTACTTCCTCTCGGCTGCTAAAACGCGTTCCCCGTAATGGTTTTTTTAACTCGATTGAACAGAAAGAAGTCACAGGGAGCCAAATCAGGTGAATTCGGTGGCTGTTGGATGGTATTTGTTGCATTTTTTGTCAAAAAATTACGAATAATGATAGCACTGTGCGACGGTCTCGACGCACTGTGCGACGATTTCTGGTCTCTTTCGGCGAATTGCTTCACGCAAACGTCTCATAACGCCCAAATAATACTCTTTGTTTACTGTCTGGCCTTCTGGCAAAAATTCATGATGCACTACACCGTTGTAATCCATGAAAACCGTCAGCATTGCCTTCTTTTTTGACTGAAAACGACATGGTTTTTTTGGTCTCGGCTCATTTGGTGAACGCCATTCACTTGCCTGATGTCTGGATTGCGTGTCGTACTCATAAACCCACGTCTCGTCTCCAGTAATGATCCTTTTGATGAATGTGGGATCGGATTCAGCCTCGCAAATCATGTCTTTTGCGACGTCAACACGGTCTCTTTTTTACATGAAATTGAGGTCTTTTGGCACCAACTTTGCTGCTACACGACGGAAACCCAAATCATTAACCAGAATGTCTTGGGCGGATCCATAGGCAATGTTCAAGTCCTCCGCTATTTCTCTGATGGTTAATTTGCGGTTATTGACCAACATTTCTTTTACTTTATCAATTTTTTCACTGACTTTCGATGTCGATGGTCTGCCACTGCGTTCATCATCTTCGATTGACTCACGACCACTTCTGAACCGCTCGTGCCACTGGTAAACGACCGTTTTTTTTAGAGAATCGTTGCCGGAACACTTTTCCAACATTTCCAACGTCCGTGCGCCGCTAAATCCGTTTTTTACGCAAAATTTAATACAAGTTCGTTGTTGCAAATTTAAATCCATTTCTGCAATTGTAAAAAATCGCCAACACACACAGAGATAGATGTACTCTTGGCTATGTAACTTTTGCAAATATCAAGTTATGACACTAAGATTTAAAGGGAATATCAACAACAGATGTACCAATTTAACAAAAAAAACAGAACTCAAATCGGAACGATGGGAGCGCCCACGGTGGTTATTGCGGGAACTTTTTGATCAAGGTAGTATGTTGCTGTCCATATCAACAAATGTGATTAGTACAAAAATATTTGCTCTGAATTACATTTGAACATTGGAAAATTTTGGGGGTTTTAAGGCTCACCTAAACTCCCAAGACAATTTTCATCGTTGACTAAAACAAAATATCAAGTTCAACTGGAAAGTATGGAGTTGAAAAGCTTCAACGCAGCAGATAACACTGATGATACAGTGCATCCTCAGTTCATGCTGAGTTTGCATTTTTAGAGGAACTGGTAAAATTGTTATCACAACTACTTCATATGGTACAGAAGCTTCAGCTCTTTCCTTGATTTATTTGTTGATCAATAATTTCAACATTTGGCAAAATGGACTGCTAAATTAGAAAAGTGTTTATTATTTCATAAATTATTAGTTATGCTATGCAGGATTGCTAATTTTTGGCAAATGAATTGTTTCTGTATTCTCTACATTGGCTATTTTTTACTAATGAACCAGGGAACATTGATACTTTCTACTAACAACTAAATTTCTACTGCACTTGTCTTAGCTTTTTTAAGGTCCTGAATACCTGTGAATTCTTTTCCCCCAGGGAATTAATGTTAGGTTTTATTATTGATAGTTTTTGGTTTATTTCTCTTGCGCAATTTTTACTATCTACTTTTATTTCCATTGAAAAGTGTTGTTTCATGTCAAAAAGCATTCATTTTAGATCATAAAGTAGTTTTGTTGTTTTTGTTGGTTTTTAAAACAAATGTTTTCCTGATTTTCATTCTTATTAACATAAAAAATAAACAGTAATTCAAAGTCTTGCATGGATATGCAAGTTATAGAATATTTTTCAATGATTGAGACTATCTGGGCGAAAGGTTTTGATATTGTGCCAGAAGCTGAGCTAGTTTGGTATATTCAGGCATCACTTGTCCTGAATTATAAATTAAGTTTTTTTGTGTATACTACAAAATAAACAGTATTTTTATGTTACTGTGTATTTTCAGGCATGGGACTTACAACCAGAAAAAAGACCATCATTCAAAGAAATAGAAACAAAACTTGGTTTATTGAAGGCAATTACTGTTTGAACTTGAAAAATCCGCTCTCTCTCCCTCCCCAAGTTCTATGAAGGAAATTTGCCTTCTTATAATTTTGGTGTTATATAGACCAAGAGGAGCCTGTAGTGGAGCCAGTTGTATTTGGATGTCATCGTGCACTGGGCCACAGATTGTGAGAATATGTACTGAAGAAATTGCCAATTTTTTGGGGGCTGATGTTTTATCAGTGTTGAGTGATATTTTTAAAGAAATGTACTGAAAATCCAGTGATTTACGTAACCACAAGTGGATGCATTGTCGTGAAAATCGTTCTTAAATCAATAGTCCTAGTACATGTGCAATTACAGACTGTGAGCCTGAATGGTAGACATCAATGCTTCAAAAGGCATCATGTTTCACGTTCAGCTGCTGAATTCACTGACGTGCCAGCAGGTGGGTGGCTGTGACCGATATTTATGGGTTTCTGTCTCCCATTCAACAGTTGAAGATATATTATACAAGGCATAATTCTTTGCCTTGCCTGGTTTTTAAATTATTCATTGAGTTAGTTCTGGAGAAATGTCTAGTATATAATTTCATACAAGGGTGTATGTTTGTTGGTATATTTTAATTTGTGACCAAAATCTTTATGTGCCTTGGATTAATGAGCTGTATCACTTGTCTAATTTCTTATTTAATTTGCCAATTTCTTAAGAATTCCTCTGACAGATCATTTGAGATACTCTTCAGGTGGAAATGAAAAATTAATTTGTGATACTCCACTCCCATTCCCCGTAGAAATGAATTGCTTTCTTGTTTATGGGTTATTTTTTTAGCATTTGTCTAGTAGAACATCTCCTAAGTTATAAATGTAGAATGGGACATTTTTCATTCAAATGCTTGATTCAGCCTTCAACATTCAATCAGTTTTCTTTGCAGTTATATATCATTCTGTTTTTTCATGCTCTCAAAAAAAATTGGTTGTAAATAACGACTAATGTATAGACTTTGTTATCCTGTACATTACTGTATATAGGTCCTATTTATGTGGATGATTATGTTCATTTTAATTGCATGATTTCATGTTTTAATTTTTACAGACCTTTGTACATACATAAACTATTATCAATTATGTTATTTCAGAGTGGTATTATATGTTGTAAAATAAAAGAAAATCACCTGTATTGTTTTTCATGACACTTGCTTGCTTGACATAAAACATTGATTTAAATGACAATTATAAATATTCCTTGAATTTTATGAAAATGAAAGAGCTGAGATTGTCTAGACTGAGCTTCAGGTTTTAAAGTAATAGTTATTTAAAATGCAAATAAGCATGATTCTAGTCTTTTATTTCTTTTTATTAATTTGATTTTGGTTTTTATTGATCATTTAGAAATTTATTAATAATGAATTCGAGGATATATTTAATGTATTGTTACACTATGCTCAGTAATTCTTTTTCATTTTCTGCAATTCATATCTGATAATGTTTGAGTCTGTCTAAATTTTGTCATACATTTTAATTTCTGCATAATTGGATTGCACTTTCATATCATCTGAAGATGTGCACTTGTTGCATGCTTTCACATTATTTGTTTACACGAGGGCTGTCTCCAGTGTGTGTTGTGTTTTTCCAGACCCATTGGCTGGGATTGTGTCCTGAGGGAGTGATTGTTTTGAAAGATCTCCTTATCCTATCATTTTGTGAGCTCAGAACTCAATGAGTTTAAATGCCTACTATTTACACGTCCACGTTTAATGTTCAGACAATGTGCAAATGTCAATTATTTTTACAATGAGTGATACAACTTTGTAAGTTTATAATGCTAACCTTAAGGATCATTAGGAAAAAATCTATATATGAGAAACACATAGTCTGAATTTTGTCATGCTTTGTACTAGAGGTTTTTATGTTTTTAGATGGGTGTAATAGGGTGTCGTAGGATCAGTTTTAGCATCTTAGACATTGGTTTGTGTGCCTGTTTGAGCACCTTAGAAAAGGGTAAGTTGGTGTATTTAAAAGAAAATAAATTTATAATTGCATGTAGCATTTCTGGGCTCCAATGATATCTATGAAATATAATATTTGTATCATTAATTCCAATAATGTTGCGTACTTCTGGTGTTAAGCTAATAAATTGAATCCCTGTTTATTTTTGAGTGAAATTATACAGACTATATTTGGACTAGGAAGAAGGCATAGTCTTCAGTAATGAAGTAACTTTAATTTTAATCCATCTATAAGACTGAATTCATCTGTGAAGGGAGGTGTTTGAAGAGCTGCATTTTCTTTGTGATCTTACACTCAGTCGACCACAATTTGTGGGACATCTCATATACATTTGATTGAAATCTGGACTATTTTTAAAACCATAATGTGTGTGTATGCTTAGATCAGTACCTGTATTGAAAATTATTTGTTTTTATACCCTATGTATCCCCTCATTTAACAATCTTTTCTGTTGTTAGAATCACAGCCATGTCTGTCTGTCCTCCTTCCTTGTAATAGCTGTGCAGTTGGGAGAGATATTTTAAAGGAATGGGATCACAAGCCACAAAGCAAAGGTTTGCCTTCTGTTACAGTTAACTTTTAGGAGTTGCTAGTGTGATAATGTGCACAAATATGCTCATGCAAGTTTTGGCTTTCCCATTTTGGACTGGAGAGTTTGATTTCTTGACACCAATGAAAGTTGACTTGACTGAGTGTACCTGTTGGATGTTTTTGTGAAATGGAATCTCAACCTACATGACACTCACAGGGGCAAACTCATTATGAAAGGCCAGTGTGGAGGAATTCAGCATTAGCTACTGTATCAAAGTTGCCAAACCAATGTGCCTAATGTATTCATAGCTATATGGAACATTAAATTAATTTGAGGTTTTAGGTGAAATATATAAAAATGCACTTTGACATATTATTGAAACTAATAATACTGTATCCAAACTAATGTGTCAAGTTCACATAAGTATAAATTATGCAAAGACCTATAAGTAAATGTGTAATGCTTTCCAGGATTCATGGTCACGTTGCAGCATATGTAATGATTTTGTGTTCCTCATATTTTTATGGGATGCTTTATTTTCATTGGTTTAACTTTGGTGTTAACCTGCTCCAAGAAGTGCAGGGAAACTGTACAATGAATTTTAGGTTGCTACATGGGAATGGATTTTTCTTGGGGGAACTCATTTTGGGCATTTTTTTCTCTGCATATTATTCTAACTGCTATGTAATATTTGAAAACTCTTTGTTTTAAGTAATTCTTGAGCAGTTGATTACATTTTGTATTGATAATTCAAATTATCGCAAGTATTTCCATGAGGATTGAATAATTTTGCAAATGATCTATGAAAATGTATGCCTATTTTAAGCTTGATATGATGGCTGTTTCAAAATATATAGCTCATGTTACTGTTGTGAGGGTTTTCCCTGAAATTCTTTTATTCAACCCTAAATATTGAAGTTTAGAGTCTATATTCTGAAATGAAATAATCTGGTGCTTCAAATACCCAGTTTAATCTTCTACTAATTTCCCTGTATTTGAAAGTCTAGTTCCTCGATAGTCATTTGACAAATATCTCTCTCTCTTGACTTTGCAAATGTTGAAAATGTCTCAACATTTCTTTCCTGTTTTTGTATTGACTTCTTATCTTTCTTATAGGTTTTCATAAAGTTTAACTGAGTTTTGCATAAACCATATTGTTTGTTTGTTTCATAATACAGTAATCATTTTTATGGGTTATAAATGTAATTTGAACCCATATTTTAGTGGAATGATTTAAGTTGCAATCTTTACTCTAATTTTATTTCAAGATTTTAATTTTGGTTGATTACGTGACTGACATGTATGTCAGAAATAATATTTAATGTGGGAAAATGCCATTTTGGATTGTGACTGATTGAAAATCCCCTCTTTCAATGCCCTTAATCAGGGTGAAGGTGTTGCTCTCTCCACCCTTGCTTCTTAACCCTTACTGCACAATATGCTGAACAATAATTTCTGCAGTATTTCTCATAAGACACATTTTATTTTGTTGCCGGACCGGTGATATCTTAATGTTTTCTTCATTTGAAGATAGTGTTATGCATTTGAAATGGTAATAGGAGGGTATGTTATATGTATGTCTGCAGATAGCACAAAATTTTCCTCAGATTTCAAAATTGTCTCAGGATGTTTGATTGGGTAGGATTTAATGTCTTTCTCAGAATCTTTGTTTTGTTTTTGGCCAATTTTTGTCATACTCATTATATCAAATGCTGATTATTTAGTTCTTGAATTAAAATTTTTAAATATGAACAAGAACATTTATTGCAAATGTTGGCCATGCTTACAACTTGTTTGGTTGTGTCATGATACTGGATGGTTTATTCTCCCATTTCACATAGTTTTGTATCCATGGCCATGGTTATGGAATTAGCATTTATGCTGTTCTGAATGACTGTTATCATTATTTAAATGTTTTGAGATCTCGAGGGAATATTCATGAGTCCCAGAAATCCCTTCATAGTTTTTAACCCTGTAGTCAATATAATTTCCTATTGAATTATGCAGAAATGTTGCTGTTAATAATGACAAATCAATTGTGTGTCATGTCCTGGAATACTCTGCAGTTTCACTGACTGGTTACTCAAGTACTGAATGTCCTTCTGAATTTGACAACATTTGTTCAAATGATTCATGTTATAATAGTGTTGGATGTTTATTCATGAATGGTAGAGTTGAATTATGATATCTGTCTTGCCTGTGGACATGATGTTTGTTTAAAATAATTTTAATAGAAGCCAATTAGCGTTCTTCATAATGGGTGTGAAGAAAACAAATTGATCAATTTATGTCTCTATGTGCATTAGTTGGATAGTAATCTCAGAAAGACACATTGCGTTGTTAGGTAATATGATAATATTATATTGACATTTATAATTTGCCTGTGTTGTTTTCTGATACATACAACTGATGTGATATGTTTTTGCGGTACTAGTTTTATGTTTAAGGTCAAAGTTAACAAAATCTTAATCCCTAGTCAATTTACCAGTGATCCTTAATTGTCAGCTACTTTGTTATGAGGTTGTTAGTAAAATTATGTTTTGGATTTTAACACCTGCCAAAGAATTGTATATCTGCTTTCCTGAATTAAAGTGAAATTATTTTGAATAACAACTTAATTACTTTATTTTAAAGATTTATCATTGTAAACTATTGTATATAAGAATATATTGTTGGAATAATTGTCATCAGATCCATTTATTGACCAAATAAATGTCAGGAAACTTCTTACATAATGCTTTTATTTTATTAGCTCATATAAGGTACTTTTCACCACCCTTAAATGCTGTGCCAAAACCCAAAATGGTAGTATCATTGAATTTTGACCAATTGGAAGTATTTTCATCCAACTTGACAATACTTGCTCACTTAATAACTGTTCCTTGCTTGGTAATGCCACAAGGACTTATCAAAAGTGCCATGCCCTTAGTTTTATGCGTTGTATGGCTTACCTATCGATGAAAGTCTTCAGAATCTTCTAAATGATGAGGACCTGTAGTAGTACATTCTTATAGACTGCTATTCCTTCCAAATTTGATTTTGCACTCTGACAACACAGTCTACATTCTTTGTTTTGTGTAGGGGTACTTCTTGAATTTCAAAGTTAAATTTTGAAGTTTAGTCAAAACTTCTGGTCTGCATGGGAAAGTTGCTCCTGAGATTCATCCTAACTGCTTTATCTACCACAGTTGTTTTGGTTTCCTGGCAAAATATTCTGAATGAATGAGGGGATGCCAGAGGGAAAAGATCCCTCGTATTTCTAAAAGAATTATCTCAACCGTCTTTGTTTCATTGAAATAGTAAGCAACTGAAGATTCTAATGGATATTTTTGACCCCGAGTGTGAGGACTGGGAGTGCATTTTGAAAAGTATGTTGAGGGGTGGTGACAGTTTTTAAATCAGAAAAGTTTTTACCTAATTATATTGATTACTTCCATCTCAGTTTGAAGTCATAAAATATACCAATTAGTGAGCACTTTGAGGCTAATTTTGGAAGCTGATCAAGTCTGACAAGAGGTTAGGGCTGTTTATTTCTTTAATCTTTTGATCTTACTGCTGATTCCTAGTCCAGATAATTTTTAGTAGTAATTTTTACTTGCATCTTGCATTGGTTAAAATATTTTCTGAATGATTGGGCCAAATGCTATTACAAGATTAAAAAAGTAAGTCATGGGTTATTTTAAATCATTAAAACTTTTGGACAGTATGGCTTTAGAAATGGAAGTTCAGCTATTCCTCTCACCTTTTCCACATTGCATTGCTACATCATTTAAACAGCATTCTCAAGTAAATTCTCTCTATCGAGGATGTACCAAGGGTTTCAACGAGGTGAAACATTCGATTTTATCATTCGATATATAAATATTATATATTCGATCTTCCAAACTGGTGGCCTGTGGTATGTTCAAGAGAAAATTATCTTTGGTAAAATTTTATCCCTCGGTAGGAAACTATGTTAGGAATTCCTTGCTCAAAGTCTTATATCTTTGTTTCATCAATTGGGGTTAACCAAGATTCAAGCCACCTTGGACCTGGAGTCTTCTGTATCTCTTATTTATTAATAATATTGGGTCATGGAATTATGGTATTCTTAAAATGCTATGCTCATGATGACAATCTCGAAGTGTGAATATTTAGCTACGAGTATCTGTAATATTGTTTATTATCTCCTTGTATCTGGGTTTATTTTCCTATTTCATGTATGTTTTCCATTGTGTCTATGTAAATAGCCCAACATTGATGAGCTCTGTGTCTTTTGAGCACTTGGAACTATAAATCAACAAAACAAAATCTCTTTATCCAGGTAGATTCCCCCTGTATGCTGATATTTTGTAGATCATTCAAACTAATATTTTGATAACATGAAATAATTAGAGCTTGATGGTTTAGCTAATCATATTAGTGATATAATATGTATCAACCAAGTATCAATCATATGGAACTAATTGTCAGCAAATTTAAAGTGATCAATTATTGATAAAGACCCATGTGCTTAATGAGTTCCATAGATAGAGCAAAAAAAACTTGAGGAGGACATGAAAAGAACCTCTGTTAGGGCCACATTGGATTAAGAAAATGTTAGCATGCTATGAATATATCACAATAGCACAAGGGAGTGAAAGGCTGTAGTCATTTAGACTACACCTCTAATTTGAATTTTCACCCTGACAGTCAAAGGAGTGAATTTTGAATTCTTTCACAGATGTTGTTTCGCACTATTTTTCAAGCAGTATTAACAATAGGGATATTATTATGTTGTACTGATGTAAAATACGAGAATGATAAATATTTCATCCTTCAAATACCTCCTTTAAACAGATATTGTATTTTATGTATAAAAATTTATTTTATTATTAGTGTTGGTAATCTGAAGGTTAAGGTAGGTTTTCAATTGATACAAGCTACCAAACAGTGGCTCGTGTCCATGCCCAGGTAACAGTTGCCAAATGTTAAACATTTAGATATATGCAATTAAATGAATTACAAATAAGGCCTTGGGAGTAGACAACATTCTTGTGGAACTACCAAAGCCTGCACATCTAAAGTTATTCTCAGGATCATAAACAAAAGGATAAGTAAAGTAAAGTAAGGCAAATGATTACTTAGGGGATGACCAGATTGGGAAGGGAAGAGGTACACGTGATGCCATTGCAGTAATGAGATCACTAATTGAGAGGAATATAGAATACAACCAGGACGTTTTTGCCTGTTTGGCAGATTTTGAAAAAGCATTTGATAGAGTTAATTGGGAAAAATTAATGCGTGCATTGCAGAAAATAGGAATGTATTGGAGGGGCAGGAGATTGATCCGCAACCTGTACAAGTCTCAGACTGCTCAGGTGCGAGTGCAGAACGGAGAGTCCGGATGGGCAGTGTTAGGAAGAGGTGTAAAGCAGGGTTTCCCATTGTCACCGGTGCTGATCAACATATATGTGGAGGAAATGATTAAAGAGGCATGGGAAGAACTGGAGGTAGGAATGAAAGTCTGAGGGGAATTCGTAAAATCGGTTAGGTTTGCTGATGACCACGCATTAGTTGCTCAGTCAGCCAAGGGGTTGCAAGCATTGCTGAGTGAATTGGAGGTTCAGTGCGATAGATATGGGATGAGAATCAATATTAATAAAACAAAGGTTATGCGATTTTCCAGAAAGGAAAAGGCTAAGCTAAACATTAAAATAGGAGGGGAAAAAATAGAGCAGGTAGAACAGTTTACTTATCCCAGAAGTGTTTTGGACCAACATGGTCAAAGTCGTAGGGATGTAAGGAGGAGAATTGCACTAGGAAAAGAGGATTTTAAAGGAAGGAGGGAGTTGATGACGGGGACGTTGAGTAGGGAGGTTAAGATATGACTCGTCAAAACTTTGATATAGAGCGTAGTTATGTATGGTGTGGAAACATGGTCACAGAAGCAGGATGATAGAAGTAGATTGGAGGCTTTTGAAATGTGGGTGTGGAGATGGTTGAAGAAAGGGAAGTGGACAGAAAGAAGGAAAACAAATGAAGGACTAGGTATGGTAGGTGAGGATAGTGGATTATTTGGAGAAATCATCAGGAAGCAGAAAAAATAGATGAAAAGGTATATTGATTGGCAGTAGGATGTTGAAGACTGTGAAAGAGGGAAGAATGTTAGGCAAACTAGGAAAGGGCTTGAATAGGATAGTGATGCTGGACAGGATTAAGGGAAGAAGTAAGTATATAGAGATGGAGTGGGGCTTGTTGTAGAGTAGGATTTTGGGTTGAGATTTTTTAGGAAAAGTGATATTTATTTGGTAGTTTTGTCCATCCAAAACCTACCTTAACTGGTAGATTACCTAATAATAATAATTTGAACTAAGTTAAAGTAAAAAAAGCATAAGCCAAGAGTCTGAGGATGGTAGGTAACTTCACAAAAACGTTTTTGGTGTGACGTTATTTTTAATTGAATCACTAAAAAGTTTTGATTGTGATTATAACTCAATCAATTTGACTTCCATATATTAGGGTTGTCTGAAAAGCTCTTGGCCTTGCCCATAGATGCCCTTACATGCACTTTTTTTCCATGTTGGCACAACTATCAGCAGACCCTATGTGAAGTTGCAAGCCATTCAATTCTGCATTATGCTGTGGGCAGTCATTTGAATCATTAGTGCTGAATATGTTGTTAGAAATGGAAAAATTTGAGTATTGTGCAGTGATTAAGTTCTTTGTAAAAGAAGATTTTATGCTGACTAAAATTCATTCAAGGACTGTGAATGTGTATGGGAACTCTTCTCTTTTAATTTCCACCGTGAAGAAATAGATGGGCAAATTTAAACTTGCCGTTAAAGCCCCCAGATGAATACATGAAGGATGTCCAAAAAGTACACAATACGACTTTGAAAAATCGGCATATGAAGGTGCATGAAGTTACTACTACTCCAAGGGCATCAAAAGAACCTGTCTGTTACATTTTCCATGAGGAATTCCACATGTTAAAGCCTTGCACAAGATGGGTGCCGTGCATGCTCACGATAGATAAAAATGCTGTTGAATGACAATTTCCAGAGTACTTGGTGAGCTTTATGAAAATCACAAGTGATTTTCTTCATCGATATGTAAATGGATGAACCATGATATCGCCATTACATACCAGAATGGAAACAATCCATCCAGTTTATAAAGACTGGTACTTTGGTTCTGAAGAAGGCAAAGATGGTGCCATTGTTGTCGGTTATATAGTATGTGAAAGGAATTATGTTGATCTACTATCTTGAAAATGATAAATTAATAACTGGAGTACTATTGTGAACTTCTAGTGGAACTGGGCATTGAAATTAGTGAAGGCAGACCTGTCTTGCTGAGGAAAAAAACTTTTCTGTCAGGACAGCACATTTGCTCACTAAAGTCTTGGCAATGGGAAAATTGAGGGATTTGCACTATGATGTGTTGGAACATCTGTCGTATTCCATGTATTTGTCTCCCTCAGACTCTCATCTCTTCCAAAAACTCAAAGGGTTCATCACTGGTCTTTTTTTGTCCAATCAAGAAGTGATTGCAGCTGTAGAGGAAAACACTTTGCAGCACTTGCAAAAGAGCACTACAGAGATAGGATAATGGCACTGGAACACCACTGGTTGAAATGTAGTAATATTAAAGACGATTATATTAAAAAAGAAAACTTTCTGAAAGCATAAATTGGCATTTTCATCATCAGGCAGCAAGAACTTTTCAGATCACCCTTGTATGTCAAACTTATCCTCTGTTAAATATGTGAATGGTTATGTTAGTTTTTTAAGTTTTATGAAAAGCAGTAATCTAAAATTAGCCAATCTTAAAAAAATACTAGCTATTCCATCGCCCCTTTCATAGTTTGTGGGATCAAACCTTTAAAGTTACAATGATGTCTCCACTGTTTGTGAGTTTTTAGTATTAAGGTTTTGTGGTTAATTCCTAAGGAAACTTTCAGGAAAGACAAAGCAAGCATTTACTAACCCTACATTGTAGCTGTGAACACCTTTTCAATCTTTTCTCATAGTCTACTTAAAATACTCTTATTCACTTAGAGTAGTCTGCTGTGGGTACTTATAGTTGGTTAGGATAACTTTTTGTGTGTCTAAATAGCTTCATCCTTGTGGAGCAATACCTTAGAGTTACTCGGTCATTAGAACTTGACGGAATCCACCCCAAGCACAGTGATATCTTTTTGATGGCAATTATTTATCATGTAAAATCATTTATCTGTCAAAATGTTATCGCTTGATAATATCTTTTCTCGGTAAAAAATAATGACATTTTACCATTGAAAATTGGCATGCTAACATTCCAAAGGCTGAACGTGTTCAATTCTGACCATGCAATGTCTTAATTGAACGTGTTCAATTCTGACAATTCTGACATTGCAATGTCTTAATTGAACGTGTTCAATTAAGACATTGCAATGTCTTAATATTTTTGGTGATCTCTAATTTTTGTCATCAAGAAATACTTATTTTACACCACTCTTTGCTCATTAGAGACAATATCAAATTTCAGTCTTCCATTTATCTTTTTGACACAACTTTGTCCTCATCTGTGGTGATGCCAAATTTTTGTCATTAGGAGGTATTACATGGAACCTTTTACATATTGTTAAGGACATAGATGTAAATGTGACATTGAGGATATTATTTGACATCTTGTCAATTAATAAATGACATTTCATGATGCTTGGACCATACATTGAAATTGTCTTACTTAAGCTACCTGTTGAAGAGGTTGATTATTAATGCAATTTACAGCAATGTTTGCTAGATTTTTAACATGATTTCTACAAAAATCAATGCATGAATGTAATGGAAAAATTGTTAATCATTTTTTGAAGAAATTAAGAAGTTTAAATGCAATTATGTGAAGGTTACCTTTTTTTAATAGAAATAAATGCAATGTTAAGTGCTGAAATTATTCATTTAACCAATCCTACAATTGTATATTTGACTTTTGCTATAAAGTCAAATGTATGATGGTAGAAGCTTGCTTATTGAGTATCTTCTTCAATTACTTTAACTGTTTCATTGTCATTGTCACTATCTTCATGATCTTCCAGACATAGGTTTCCCAAGGATACATCATTTAATAAAGAAGGCAGTGATGATGAGTGACTTATTAAATTTTCAGATGTTGATGTGATATCTGTTGACAGTTGCACCTCGCTTAAACTTGTATGAGTAGTTGAATCTATTGGTAGATTTTCATTTTCTTGTTTTGTTGTGGGGCTTTTCTTTTGAGGAGTATTTCTAGTTTCATTCTCTCTTTTTATTGACTCATTTATGTTCATAGTCGAGGAAACTCTAGTTGCTATCCCTCTATTTTGGCCACAGTATGAGTTTTCTAGGGCAAATATCACTCTGCAGGTTTGATTCTGATCTGAAAAATTGATCGTAACCCCAAATGATTGGGACCCATTGCTGTTTACCTCAGTTGTCCTGAAAACTTCCAAATTAGCAGCACGGGAAGTTTGAGCTTCTGGATTTGTTTGTATTCCTGTCAAGGGTTTCTGATTTTCAGCAATGTTAGTACTTGTGCTGTCTGATTGTATTTTGGATGACTGAGGGATGCCATGCAATCCAGGGGTGAATTCATGAAAATTCTGAGGAACATCAAGGGGTTCAAAAGAAATGCATTGTCTAATGCTGGGCATTATCATGGTTGAGGCATCATAAAACACTGCTGGTGGACCAAGTGGTTGCTGTGGATAAATGCCTTGGCTTGATACCATGGGAAATATATTTTGGCTTGGAGGAGGTAAATAAATTTGCTGCTCATTAGGTAAATTAAAAAAATGCTCTTCTGGAGGTGCCCTAAAGAGTGCTGGTTCTTGGTGTGACAGATTGCATGGTGGTGTTAATTGTGGGCTTAGGCTAATTGGATAAATTCCTGAAGCTACACGTTGAAATTCATTAGGATTAGAGAGGGACCCTAAAGTTGAATATGGTTGATATTGCAAATACTGGTAATCCCGAGATAATAGTTGCAATTGATCATTTGGTACAATGATTTGAGTATGTATTTGGTTATTAAATCCATAATTATAAGGAGGTTCACTGTAAAAATTACTTGACTGAGATTGAGGCTGCTGTATAGCATATCCGATGGCGCCAGTCGTAATTAACGTTCCCGTCTGCGCAACAGATTCCGGACTGTTTGTCAAGTTTGTTGACGCACAATGTACAGATACCCCTATTGAAAAATACGCATAATCAATAATGGTATGTATAAATAAATTTAAATAAAACCTACAGCATTGGAATTTGCTGCTTCACCTTCTTCAAAAGTGTTTTCATTTGCCAAATTACTGTTATCCATTGTACTTCTAAATTTCGACGAATATTTATCAACAATGACGTAATGGGCGAATGACGAAGCAATATCTTTTCAACTTCTAGGTTTGACCTTTGTTTTATTTATAGATTAGGTGGCAACATTTATAAAAGTAATTAATGATAATCTTACAATGGAAAAATTTGGATTCAAGCCACAACTATAAGCATTATTACGTTTTTCCTATATAAGATTTTGCTACGATATTTGTTGATTCATAATTTAAAATAAGCACCATAAGGAATATGAATATATGAACATACCAAGCTTCCTACTCTGCGATCTCTATTATTTCTAAGACTTTGCCCTCCAAAGTTGCCGATTATTTTTGGGCATATTTTTGGGAATCAGAAGCCGTGGAGTCCGTCGTCGGCTAATATGTACGGTTCGTATATGCATACACGTACATACATATGTATGTATACACTAACACATATGATTTTTTTTAGTTCACGCATGTATTTGAATATGTATTCGCTCAGATACATAAAACTCTCGTACACGAACATGTCTATATAGATCATTCAATAATTGCCTAAATTATTAAATTTGTATTAAAATAAATATACTTGTATACGTGTGGTTGGTTTCGATTTTATTATGATTTCGTTCCGTAGAGTGAACGAAAAATATCTCCTGTCTTTCTAAAGGCACTTCAATGTGGCTGACTTTCCTCTTTTGTGGATAGGAACTCATACTGATTTTGCAAACCCGTCACATAAGCAGTTGGTACTCCTGCAATGGTTCTGCAGCTTAGAGCGCTGCAGTTATATTTCAGGCTTCAGCATGCAGGTTCCAGGAAAAAGAGAAAGTGAGTGATCCTTGGAACCTAAAGACGGGCAATTAGCTGGACATGTGGTGGCAATAAATGCGTCTTGACTTGAGCTATGAGACTGTAGATAACGTGCAAGCAACACATGCAATAAACGGCGTTGATTTTGTTAATGTGGAGTTTTAATTTTATTGAGCAGCGAAACCAATGTTTCGTGATTCCTACGTGAATTCACGCGAAAGTTTATTTTTAAATTTTGCAATTTAGCGTGAGGGAAACGCCGTTGTTTCAACGTAGGATTTCGATTCCGTCGAATTTATTTGGTAGTGTGCCGAAACTTTGCTTCGAGGATTAATTTACGTTTACTATTTCGTACCCATTAGGATTTCCTTGCCTCATTATGGCTACTGCACGACCCAGCCTAGCAAGGATAGGATTGCCCTGTGTATTCCCTCATCTTTCCCCGGAAAACGAACGCTATGGTTTTCACAATTAGGGGAGAACTTTTCCCTATACGAGTATACCACGGAGGCTTTTGGCTTGCCGTTGGTCTACTCGACTCCCGAGCGGCGCAGGAAGTAGAAGATATAATGACCAACTCTTCGAAAGGAAATGGATTTTTTTGATTGAAAGAGGAGCTGATACCTTGATTACCCGCTTTCAAAAAGCAGAGAATGAAGAGATGGGAGGTCTTCAAACCTTCCCAATTCCTCCGCCATCTTCCAAATCTGGCGGAAGTATCAGTGCGGATGACTTCATTCATTCAGTAAGGCTCGCTAGGTCACCATTCATTATGCGCGGAATTCTAACGCGAGATGGAAGCAACCTGGCCGTGTTGGTCTCCGTTGACGATTGTCTGCAAAATGTGATTCCGCGAAAGAGCGAGGACATAAATCGGCTCCCGGATACGAGCACCCATCCACATGATACCCCTCTACGTGTTCCGGGAAATGCTCCGCTATTTCGGCATCCGAATTACAGGGAATGGACGACTTAACGCGGCAAGTGGCAACTCTTTCGGTGAGTCTTCCCAGGACCGGCCGGTTGAGCCGTCAGAGATCCAACAGCAGTCTTTTCCGCGGCAGCTGCTGTGATGATTCTCTCTCCCCCTCCCTCCCGCATGCAATATGTTGGTATCATTGGAAGTTGTTGCTAGCGCTCACAAGCTCGCTACTCTCTGCACCTACACACCGAAAAACGCCAAGAGCGGTCAGAAAACGCGGCTCGCGAACTTCACCCTATTTCCATCCTTGTTTCCGATGCACGTCCCTCGCACCTGGTTCCGAAGAAGTGTGGTATGGAGGGTAGGGGTGACGACACGAGGATAGCTGTGTTAGCAGTTAGTCCCGTGCACCGAAACCCACTAGCTGTGAAGAATTACCCTTTGGACCCCCAAAACTGTAAAAAACTGATGGTCCCAGAGAAAAGAGAGTCACAGTTATCCTACCCTGCGAGACGGCGACCTCGTCAGACTTGCATACCCTTACCCTGCCGAGACGGCGACCACGTCAGACTCAGCCTCCTTACCTCTGTGACTCCCCTCTTCATTACCCAAACCAGTTATTGTAAGTTGGATTGTAAATTATGTAGCACATCTAAATACATGGGTTTCAAGATGGATCGGGTGAATATGTCACTACGACAGAAGCATGCTGAGTGGAATCCGTGTAGAGTTGGTCGTGCCTGAAACACAAGAATCACTTCGGATAGAAATCCTGTTCCACAGATTGAGGAGTTTGCGCATTCACCTGCCGGGAAGTTCATTTTCTCTTAAATAGATCTGGTTAGATCTTATAATAATATTGCCGTGCACTCGCATGATATCCCGAAAACAGTCATCACCACGCCATTCGGGCTGTTCAAATTCTCTTACATGTGTTTTGGTTTAAGAAATGGCACATAGGCATTACAGCGATTTATAAAGAGCATATTACGTGAGATTACTTTCTGCGTTCCAAAACTGCTTAATTTTGACCAGAAGAACCATCGCATGAGCATCGTTCAGGAGCTGCTGAATGACGTCAATGATGATTCCGATTTTCTCAAAAGAATCATAGCTGATGACAAAGGATGGGCATATTATTAATACGTCGAAACCAAACCGTGCCCAATGAAAGAACCAAGGAAAACCGAGACCAAAAAAGCACGCCGAGTTCAATTAAATGCCAAGGTTTTGCTCACTGTTTTCATCATTTACCGAAGCGTAGTTGATGAGGAGTTTTTAGCACAAGGTCACACAGTCAATAAGAAGTATTATCTTGAAGTTATTACCTCGCCGTTTGCGAGAATCAATACGAAAAAAACGTCCGGAATTGTGGAAAAACAATCCATGGCTTTTGCATCACAATAATGCACCTGCTCACTCATCGTTGCTTGTAAGAGATATTTTGTCCAAAAACAAAACCACAATTATGCCTCAGCCACCATATTCACCAGATTTTGCCCCGCGACTTTTTCCAGTTGCCATGACTGAAAAGACGGAGATTTGCAACGATTGAGAAAATAAAGACTATATCGCTGGAAGAGCTCAAGACAATACCAAAAAGTGCTTGTCAGAATTGCTTCGAGGATTGGAATAAACGTTGGCACAAGTGTATTGTATCGGGGGGGGGGTATTAATTTGATGGGGACAACTTGAATATTGAAGAATAAAAAAATATTTTTTCATAAAAACATGGTTACCTTACTTTTTGAACACACGTCGTAAACTTACGTGTACATTGACGATATGTTAGATGCCTCAGAATCGGTAGAAGGGCATGAGAAGCACCTTCGGTTGCTGTATGAACATTTTAATAAACACGGGATAATGACATATACGAGAAAGTGTGTTTTGTGGGGCCTTAGTGGTCACGTTTTTAGGCTATGCCGTATCGACTAAGGGTATGCAGCCACTACCTGAGAAAGTAGAAAGGATCCGTAATTTTCCGTTACCGGAAATGTATATGTATGTAGAATATGTAGACTCAATTAAATACCTAGGCATTGGCCTCACTCACGACCTCTCCTGGGTAGAACATACCAGGAATACGGGGAATATGTGGATATGTTAACAAAACATTAGGATTTATGAGAAGAGTGCTGGTTAAATGTGATGAAAAGATTAAGGAGAAATGTTATATTTTGCTGGCTAGGTCTCATTTGGAATATGCTGCTAGCACACGAAGTTGGGTTGATTGCCGAATTGGATAGCGTGCAGCGCAATTATGATAAACTGAGTAGCATATCCAAAATATTAGGCTGGAAATCACTCATGGAGCTAAGGTTGAACGCAGACTAAATCTCTTGCATGAATTGGAAGGATGTCTCTTTAGCAATGTTTTTGAAAATGTATTATTACCCCCATCGTACTGCGGTAGGTGAGATCACGCTAAAATAATTAGAGAAATTAATTGCAGAACAGATAGAGTGAAGATGCCATTTTTCCACGAACGATAAAGGATCAGAATAACGTTGCCCGACCGCAATAGGTGGGAAAAGTATTTTGGGTTGAAAGTAATCTCTTGTGTTTGCCCCTGTCACACACCCTAGCGGTGGCTGGAAGAGCACTTTGTAAATAAAACATTCCCACGTACATTTTTTGTGGAAATACAAAGTGTATTCTTTGAGTCGTTTCTGAGAGAAACTTTGTGGCCGTTATTATTCTGTTTGCTATATCCCGCTTGCTTCTTTCATCGCTTTTGATTTTGCTGCAAAAATAGGAATGCATTTATTTTGGGAATTTATCCTTTGAGTTATGCTAGCACAGTTGAACAATTGGTTTAAATATTTCCAATACACTTTCGATTTTAGAATCGAGGTCGTTGGAAATCAACGGTTTCATTGAGAAAAATGAGGGGGAAGCTAATTTGAGTAACCAAGTATCCGTGTCCGTATGATGGTTATCGTTGAAGCGAAAATACATACGTACGTGTATCATCCATATGGTATTTTCGACTGTTGACTATGTTTTATATTGGTACAATACAAGAGTAGGCTTTACTGAATCATTCGTAATACCTTATGTGGATTACTTTTTGATTGATATAACGTAAAGCGCGCTCAAGAAAATATATAGATTATTTCTGATGGTTCGCGAGAGTTGACATCCTTGTGGACGAAATTATTTTTGAAATAATCAGGTGGTTTAACTTTAATTGGATGCCAAAGGATAAAATAGTATGTTTTAAATTTTTATGTTTTTTGATTTCCTCAATGAACGTCATGATAAAGAATTATGGCTACGCTAAAACTGAATATTTGTAACTGCGGAATAAGGCATCGTCTGACCCATTCTGCATTCACACTATCGACTTCATGAATTCCTCCAGGCTATGTAAACCGTAATACTGGCTTTCATTGTGTTTGCGTTTATATTTGTCTCATTATTATTTTACTTTCAGCTCTCAGAAAAATTTCTGATGAATATTTACGAGTCTGCTACGCCGTCTCCGTTTCATTTCTTTCATCACTCATTGCCGGCCCTGTCCTCCTTAGCCACACCTCCCTTCGCTCCGCGACAGTACCCCCGACACACGTTCCAACCCCCACCGGACAAAGCCTTCCCCTCATATGTCCGAAAACCTTCTTCCCCGCCAACAAAGGCATGCGTGCCACCTCGCCTCGTAATGCTGATGCAAATTACATAGGACCGGTGGGTGTGGGACCGCCGCTGGGGCGATCCTATGGTCGGCGGACAGGAGCGCGGGAGGGGACTAAGGAGGGGTGGGGAGTATTCATGACGAGATGGTGACGTTTTTCGGGGGCTGGAGAATGGCTTTCGCTCGCCGAGCCGCCACGGGCGTTTCGGCTTTGTGCGGGGCATACGTGGGTGGGGGGAAACTTAAGAGACAAAATCCAGGCACATAAATCGTTGAGAGGAAAACCTATCTCCATCCCCTTTTATTGCTCTTCGCTTTTGTTGCCTCCCTCGCCGTTAAATCGACCGTTTTAGAGCGAGGCCGAGGGATGTTATGAGATGATGCACTCTTGCCGCAGTTCGCCCCGCATTCACCCCCCCCCCCCACCAACTACCAAATAAATATCTCCTAACGAAACATAACACAGCATCTTACTCTATAACAAGTCCCTCTTCATCTCTGTGTACTTCCTTCCTCCCTTCATCCTGTCCAACATCCCTATCCTGTTCCTACCCTTGCTTGTTTGCCTAACATTCTCCCCTCTATTACCTTCTTCAACATTCCACTGCCGCTCAATACGCATTTCATCCATTTTTACTGCCTCCAGAGGATTTCTCTCAGCAAACCCCTCTTCTAGCCCACCATGCCTAGTACTTCCTCATTTGTTTCCCTTTCGGTCCATTTCACCTTCTCCACACCCACATTTCAAAAGCCTCCAATCTACGTCTATCATTCTGCTTCAGTGGCCATGTTTCCGCACCGTACATATGAGTAACTACGCTCCATATCAAAGTTTTCACGAGCCTTTTCTTAACATCCTTACTCAACGTCCCTGTCATCAACTCCCTCCTCGTGAAAGCCTCTTTCCCTAGTGCAATTCTTCTCCTTACGTCCCTATTACTTTGATCATTTTGGTCCAAAACACTTCCAAGATACGTAAACTGTTCCACCTGCTCCAGTTTTTACCCTCATATTTTAATGTTAAATCTTCACATATTTTCACCCCCTTCAGCTCCCAGCACCTTTCATATTATTCCCACACTTCTAAAAGTTCCCCTCCCCACTCTTACCCTTCCAGACCTTTCCCCACCTTTCCCTTCCATCCAGCGTCTCCAGCCCCTTCTGTTATAACCATTTCCTCAGTTCCTTCCTTCTCTTCCTTGAGGAAGGTGGCTTGACCACGGAAAATTCGAAAATTGATTTCCGAGTAAGGTGAAGTTGAAGCGGATACTACGATTAAAGTGTAGAAGCTGTGCCAGAGAGGAACGATTAAATGTTGTTTAAATTCCAAGGTTGTACCAAATTAGTATGAAGTGCGAGATTTCGTGGAAGATAAACAAAATAATAGCGCTTCATATCCAGGCAAATAGATATTATTAGGTAAGCGAAAGAGTACTGCTGCACATAGGTATAAAACGTGTATTTACTCACTTATACACGTATTCACTCCTGTTTGGAGGATATTATTACCTATGCCATTAAAAAATCGAGCATTGTACCTGTAAATTAAATTTTAAAATTCATATAAAGTGAGTTTTTGTTGATTCTTTTGGGTATTACGTAATAGTTGCACGATTGCGGACTTTGAGATGAGTTGGATACTGGGTATTCCTGCAAAGTTCTTGCTGTAAGCTGTAGAGACTTAAAACATTGCTGTCTGGAAAATTGGTAATTGATCAGATTACAGCGCTTTGAGCCAGTTTTATTGGTTTATCACTTTTAATTATCACCAATTATATTTCTATGGCATACACCAATTCTTATTCACTCAAAACGAGAGTTTATCACTCGCATAGGACTAACCAATTTTATCATTCGTAAATATTCAAAATTAAAGATAATGGCACTGTAAACTGTTCCGTGGGCTTCACATCTGGCAGAACAAACCGCGAGGAATTCGTTGAAATAAATAGCAGATAAAATAGTATAAGATGATTAATAGTCACGATGATTTTATTCCGTGACAAATGACTAAATATTCAGGTGAAATGAAGATAAATGTTTATTATCGAACCAACGAAATGTAGAAAATGCTCCATTGACAATGTTTAATATAAAAGTTTACGAGATTTTAGATACAGAATTCGAATTTGCATAATTAAGCGAGATATTTAGATTTTGTTTGAATCGTAATTTGTTTTTTACGGTGAACAATTGTGAAAACCGATGAGGCTTATCATCATTCCTAAATCACTTATATAATACGAGGGTTAATAATGAAATATCCACTCGTCAAAAAATACGTGAACAAATTATTGCTGCTTAAAAAGTGATTCAACATCATATAACTTTGATTTCTGTTTCCAATCATTCAAGAGCAAATTAATTCTCGCCTGAATTAAACCTTGCAGCCTGATAGAGGGGAGCATTACAGAGAATAACGGTTGGACACTCATACGTAATGAGTGATAAAGTAGGTTAATTAAGGAATGATTATTTGTCCCTCAATATTTTGCTAGAAAAAATAGTGGAAAGATAAATGCAAAAATCAAATTGATTTTTATCAAAAACGTGCATAATAATCCATTTGTTTCATATTCAGCAATTTGGTTAAACCCCACGGATTTCAGCAGTTTTTACGTTTTCCTTAGCGGATTAGTGGTCTGAACGTCGACCCAAATAAGTCGGTAAGATGGTGATTCCATTCCTGGCCAAAGAAAGCTCTTTCTACAGGAATCCATTTTCGATTGGTTGGCCAATTTCACAATACTCGCTGGATGGCCACCTATCTCCTAAAACTCTCAAATACGAGTGATATCTAGAAGTAATTTACGTTTTAAAATAAAATATGAATTTAGTGGAAAACAGTTTTATTGTTTATATTTGAAAGATAATTTCTTAAACTATTTTTCTGCATAGTCGCTATTCAAATTGAGACATTTATCATAACGATACACAAGCTTTTCATTTCCATTTCTGAAGAAATCTGCAGCCTAACATTTTAATCACTTGCTTATACCAGCATACGTCAATGCAAAAGCTTTTTATTGCAAGCTACGTCTAGTGAGAAATTCGCAATCGTGAATTGGCGATTTTCACGAATGTTGTCGTTAATTGTCACCATCAGTTCACCTGTAACAAGGTTAGGACGACCACCGTGGTCCTCATCGTGAACATTGGGGCTGCAGTGGTACATTCAAACTAAATGCACTACTGCTTCACTCCTCCTTCACTCATTATTCCGTCTCCGTACACTTCACAAAGTTGCCCATGAATTTCAATTTGCTTGTGGTTTTTTTGCTAGTAAAAACCTAATCACAGATCGTACTTCACAACTCTCCTGATATTAAATTGTAAACTACCACATCGGGATGGGTGCTGAGTGTAGGGACGTTAAGATACCAAGATGGGAGCTCTAGCCCTACCCACCGCCATGCTAGGTTGAAACTTAAGTGACTTTCAGGTCAACCCTGGTGGTTATTTTTATTATTGTCATAAAGAGAAAAAATGGGTCATGTGGAGGAGATGAATGTTTTCGAATGTATTAATTGAAGGTGTTCTACGCAGTTAAAGGTGGGTTGCTGATCGCTAACAACTGTTCACATATACATATTAACAAAACTTCGTGTTTCTACTCAGCATTATTTGGCCTCATTTCTTCGTAACTTCTGCCTGCCTTCATGCTGTCACTACACTCTTTCTTCCACCACACCGTTTACCCAACGTCCACCTTTCTGTCACTACCATCGCCATCCTACTACATTTTAGCATTGCATCCGTCCACTTTCTCTCCCTTTTCGGATTTCCATCTGTCGATTCCTCTCTTTGCTTGTACTTTTTAAAATTTCGGCGTCTGTCTTCCTCTTTGTCTAACTTATTTCTTTCATTCTTCGCCACAGCCATATTTCAAAAGCTTCCAATCTACGCTCATCCTTTTGCCTCAAAGACCAGGTCTTTTATCCATAAAGCACCACGCTCGATATGAAATTAATTACTAATATTTTCTTCGAAAATTTCATCAGTAAGCCCACCTCATCAATTATCTTATTCATGCAAAAGCCTCTTTCGTATACGAAATCATTTTCCTTATTTCCCCCCCTACATCACTATTCCAATTTTCCTCTATAACACTGCCCAAATGCATGGATTTCTGCACATCTTCTAGTTTTTTATGTTTTACTTTAATGTTTATTTTAAAATTTCTATTTAAATATACAAGGAACGTGGCTACGGTCATAAGTCACTGTAAACAAAAAAATGCCGAGACCGTAAACTTGACTCAAGTTTACGGTCTCGGCACTTTTTTGATAACTTAGAATTTCTACTTTTATAGAATCTCATTATTTTTGTTTTTGTGATTTAGCCCATCCTGCACTTGCATTTTTCCCGTATTATTAGGTAATCTACCGATTAAGGTAGGTTTTTGGATGGACACAACTATCAAATAAATATTTTTTAACTCCAAATAAAACCCAATCCAGCAACCTACTCTACATCAGGCGCCTCTTCATCTTTGTGTACTTCTTTCATCCCTTCATCCCGTCCAACATTCCTATCCTGTTCCGGCCCTTTCCTCGTTTGCCTAACATTCTCCCCTCTATTACCTTCTTCAACCTTCCACTACCGCTCAATACGCCTTTCATCCATTTTTCCTGCCTCCATTGGATTTCTCTCAATAAACCCGCTCTCCTCAACTACCATCTCCAGTACTTCCTCATTTTTTTTCTTTTCGGTCCATTTCACCTTCTCCATTCTTCTTCACACCCACATTTCAAAAGCCTCCAATCCACGTCCATCCTCCTGCTTCAGCGACCACGTTTCCGCACCGTACATAGCTACGCTCCATATCAGAGTTTTTACGAGTCTTTCTTTAACCTCCCTACTCAACGTCCCCGTCATCAACCCCCTCCTCCTTGCCTAAGGAAATTCTTCTCCTTACGTCCCTCCTACTGTGACCGTATTGGTCCAAAACACTTCCGAGATACGTAAACTGTTCTACCTGCTCTATTTTTTCCCCTCCTATTTTAATGTTTAGCTTAGCCTTTTTCTTTCTGGAAAATCGCATAACATTTGTTTTATTAATATTGATTCTCATCCCATATCTATCGCACCGAACCTCCAATTCACTCAGCAATGCTTGCAACCCCTTGGCTGACTGAGCAACTAATGCGTCGTCATTAGCAAACCTAACCGATTTTACGAATTCCCCTCCAACTTTCATTCCTACCTCCAGTTCTTCCCATGCCTCTTTAATCATTTCCTCCACATATACGTTGAACAGCACCGGTGACAATGGGCAACCCTGCCTTACCCCTCTTCCTAACACTGCCCATCCGGACTCTCCGTTCCCCACTCGCACCTGAGTAGTCTGAGACATGTGCAGGTTGCGGATCGGTCTCCTGTCCCTCCAATCCATTCCTATTTTCTGCAATACGCGCATTTATTTTTCCCAATTAACTCTATCAAACGCTTTTTCGAAATCTACCAAACAGGCAAATACGTCCTGACTGTGTTCTATATTCCTCTCGATTAGTGATCTCATTACTGCAATGACATCACGTGTACCTCTCCCCTTCCTATACCCAAACTGATCATCCCTTCAGTAATCATTTGCCTTCCTCTCTATCCTTTTGTTGATGATCCTGAGAATAACATTAGCTGCATGGGATATCAAACTTATTGTTCTGTAATCCTCACATTATATAGCCTTTGCCTTTTTCGGAATAGAAACTAACACTGATCTCACAAAATCTTCCGGCCAGATTCCTTCCTCATAGATACTACGAATCAGTCCATATAGGGCCTTCTTCCCACATTTTCCTAAACATTTCAACAGTTCCACAGGAATGTTGTCCACCCCACGGCCTTATTTGCTTTCATCTCCTTTAATGCCTTTTCTATTTCATCGTCGAGTATGCCTGGACCTAAGCTATCTTCTTCTACGTCATGTTCCTTTTCTATGTCTAACCTTGTCGGCCTAAGTCCTTTACCATACAGTGTTTCTATATATTCCTTCCATCTCTCTTGGATTTTTCCTGGTTCAACTATTATCTTACCCCACTTATCTTGAACTGTTAGCACAGATCTTGCCTTCCTACTTCCCGATAATAACTGAACCTTGCTGTATAGCGCACCAATTTCACCCTTCCTCTGTAAACTTTCCATATCCTCGCATTGCGTTTTCCAGCATTCTTCTTTTGCCTTATTTGTGGCCCATCTCAATTTATTGTTTAACTCTTTGTACTTCTAATGCACTTAATAATAATTGCAATCCCTTAACTTTCTGACTCACTATTGCTCCTCCATCTGTAAACTTTACCGAATTAATCATCTCGCAAAACACTTTTATTCAATGCTATGCCACCGTCAACATTTTCTCAACATATACGTCGAAAAGTACCGACGATAGCTGCAACTTTTTCTCATTCCCCTGTCAATCCCTGCCCATTCCAGTTCTCCCTCTGCAAGTCGTACCTGTGCCTTCTGATTCAAGTAAAGGTTTCAAATATGTTGTCTAAGAAATATTTCCATTGTCTCTTACTCTTAATCCGTCGAACGCCTTACCAAAATCCACGAAGATCACTAAGACCTGATTACCGCCGACATTCTTTCCTACCAATGTTATCATCACTGAAATGTTGTCATCAATTCTTCTCAGATTTCTTAACAAAGCTGATATTCGCTTGGTTAGTTTAGGCTATTGTTTAACATTTTACTGCTTATTCTTACCTTTCCGCTAGTGAAATAAAACTTCTCTTGTCCTCACTTTACTTATGCTTTACACTTTTTTGGAACCGGGATCAAAATTGACGTTAGGAAATCTTCTGAACAAGGTCCTTATAAATACTGCTGCAGTAGGTTTAAAGTTAATTTGTGAGGCTGTTGGTAAACTGTATCGCAGTAGTTGAAGTGGGGTAAGAGTAAGAGCTTTGATTAGCTGCCCGCACAAAGAGAAAGAGAGAATGCTTTTTAGCTAGTTGCGTATCGTTGGTTTTGATGTACTTACTCGCTGCATTCGCTGATCAGATTTTAACCGTGCTATATCTACGAACTTACTTCTTTCTTTTGAGATCATGTCACCGTAACCTTTTTCAAATAATCTATTTGAATCCTTCCACTAATCCATTTATATGATTTTACTTCAATCCTCGACTACGGATTTAGAAAAACTCCTATGTGAACCTCGCAGTCTTCAAATGAGCACTTCTGCCATCCATTTTTTTCGAAGTTTCCGTCCAAACCTTCTGCTTAAAACTGCTTCATTGAAACTGGAGCGATTTAATCAAACTAATGATTTAATGCACTCCATATGTTTCGTATAACGCTCGTTTTTCCTGCAGTCAAGAGGAACGATTTTTTGCAAGATTGGGGCCGTTTGTTATCATATATACTCAAATATGACTGACTAATAAACTTATTTGATAATTAAAATCGTTGTTTTACAAGTTTAATTGTTTTTTAATTATCCAAAATTTGATTAAAAATTATTTTGATATAATTGCGTTGTTTTCCATGGATGGTCATCAACACGTTAGGTTATGAGAAATGGGGCGTTTTTTAATTTTTATAATCACTAATTACAATTAAATTTGGAAGTAGTTTACAATTGAATATTGAATTCAGTCGTATATTGTTTAACGAATTTACTCGTTAGGAATGTTTGTCATTAAAACCGACAGGGGTATTTATATTTTCGTGATCCGATAGGATATCTGGATTATCTCCCAGGCTATTGCTATATTTTAAGCTTTATATTTCACATGCAGGAGATGATGGTACAATTGCTATAGACTTAAATTATATTCAAATGAGTTTTTCAACACCGATTTGAAACCACTTGTCCGCAACATTTCACTTTGCAGCAATCCCGATTTTAAATTACCTCTGTCTCCGAAGCCTGGCTGTCGATGAATATGAGACCGTTTACACTTCCGATTTAGTCACTAGAGATACTCGGGAGATAAAACCATGACTTTGCCGGCAACTGGTCGTTATTTTCCTCTCAAAATGATTTCAAAGTTAGATAAACTTCGTTCCAGATTTTTCAAAAATGCTTTCCAAGGTATATTGATGCACACGTAATATTTTAAGTTTTATAAAAAATCAGCGTAATTTGCAAAGGTAAATGCTTATCGTTATGCTAATTCAAAGTTTGCCTATTAGGAGACATTACCGGTTGTATTTACTTGGCGCAAAGATCTCACACATGATGGCATGCCTAAAAGCTGAAGTCTTCAGTCATTTAGGTGCCATTAAGTTTGGTACATTTCTTTGGGTTCGTCATAAAAGTGGTCGAAATCAGACGAAGTCAAGTAACGGGCGGAAAAGTGGATGTCCTTGGTTCTTTTTCTATTAAGGTGATCCATCAATTTAGAAGTCAATACAATTTCGAAGTAACTTGGAAAGACTTTTTACTTCTTTCCTCTCGCTCCAATGTTGGTGAACTCGAACGAAAGTATCGCGAAGTTTCATGCCTGTTAAAAAAAATGCCTTATGATGACACTCAGTCCCAAGAATTAAAGGGACAGAGCGCCATCTACGCCAGGGAGTGAGTTTTCTTTTCAAAAATAACGAACGAAATTCTCGTTCGTATTTTTCGACCTCAAGAACTTATAATAAAGGAATGAAACGATGGGATCCCAGGTAAAGGTTTTGTGATTCAAATCGAATATTTTTTCGGGTCTCCTTCCTCGGAATGATGGCGAAATTGGTTTGGTGAAAAGGAGGCATCTTTCGCTTCTTATCTGGTTTACATCGCTGGTATTGTGAATGGAAAATGTCAAAAGCCTTGAAGCTGTAGCTGTGACGAACAGCATATATACAGTATAGTACACCAAGAGCTGAGGTGCCTGGTGGTGAATCGTTCAGGAAAAGGAACTTATTTTGTTTCGGTGATTTTTGGAATACTTAATAACTTTTCCAAAATAAATATCTTGTAATTCCTTTGAAAGTTACTTATGAGCCAAGCAAATAAAGCATCAATTTGATAGCAATTTTGTCAACCTTAAACGTTATTGGGCTCACGGGTCATGTGCCATTTCATCATATTCAAATTATATGAATTCGGAGCCGAATAATACACCTTGCTAGGCAACACACGCGCTGAATCTCAAAGTCGTTAAGTAGAGCTCAAGGTCATTAAGAGGTCTTTAATCACACATCGATAAATTTACCTCTGAAATAAAGTAAGGTCGCTAAAAACAAAATGTTATTTTAAAAATTTACTAAATAAATTTATCATGAAAATCCTTTGGGACCAAGTATGAGCCTTTCTGTATGTACATCTACATCTACTTAATACCCCGTTAGCCGCCGCAAGGGCGTGTGGCGGGAGGGTGTTAGGGAACCACCCGCAATCAAGGCAAAAAAACCGCATGCAAAAGCCACACATTTATAGAGTCCACAAGCAAAACATGGGATACATTCATGCAAAATCCCTTTCACCCCACACACATGCACCTACAAATATTCCTGATATCTTTGAAATGTTTAATTTTGTTCCGCCTTGCAAATTTTATGTTTTTAATATTTATAAATCTATGTATCTCCTTTTTAATGTTTAATTGCTCGCGTCAAAGGGATTTCCGTGATGTCGCCAGCTCACGAGCGAGAGACCGGTGGGCTCACTTGTTCTTTCTGGTTGCGCACGACAGTGTGTGCGACCGCGTCTTGGCAGGAGGCGCGTCTGGACGCAGTTGTCGACTGGATGTCTCACTGGAACGGCTTGCTGGAGGAGTCGACTAGAGACGATGGAGGGGCGCCCGAGATGGTAGAGTGAAGACCGCGTGCTGTTCCTTGAGGGACTCCAATTGAGCGCTTGCACCAGAAATTGAATTTCATCTGAAGATTTCAATTACCCTTGCAAGCGATAATTTGTTTGGGAATGGTAATGGTCACCCTACTAAGAGTTTGTATTGCTAACATCATTTAGTCTTTCGACACGAGGATTGGTTGATACAGCTGTCCATTCTACCCTATCACATACCAATTCTCTTGTAGCTCTTCTGCCTTGCATCCCTCTTTAATTGACGAGACAGACGAGACGAGACGGAGGATCAGCTAGCCTAAAATTACTTCGCTCCTGAAGACGCTCCCTGCAACGGGAGAGAAACGTTGAGCCAAAATGTCTCTCACGCAGTCCAGCCCGAGAACTGCTTCTGCATCGAGACAATTGTCCATTGGCCTTCTTCCTTTAATCTTCCAATTTCTGTTCCCTTCTTTTGTACTATTCATAAATTCGTTGTGTATTAAGGTAGGTCCAATCCATAAGGTTCTTCTTTTTATTGAGGTGCTGCATATGGCCTTTCCATCTTCCATTCTTCTTGTCAAAAACTTCTTCTTAGCTGTTATTCATTTGATATCCGTAGAACATCTTCCTTTTGGGTGGCCAATTGGAAAGCCCATTCTAGTTTGCGATCAATTGAGCGATCGGCCACCCAAGTAATTGCCAACGTTTGAGACACGTTAGCAAAGACGCGCTCTAACGGCGTTAGGAGATGGCGTGTCGAGGATGGGGTGTTTAGCATAACAGGTTTAATTGCAGAGTTTGGGAGGTGAGATTTTAAGGAAATTCATTTTCATATTTCGAATGCGACGACCAACGCTGCTGCAGCTGTATTCAGCTCAAATCTTGGAAACTTGTTAGAGAGACAGTTGCGAATTGTAGCTAGTACGAAAATATTATAAAATTCATCCAATATTTAGCCATTCCCGTCAAATATAGTCCAGGACTTGCGGTTCAAAGTCTGGAGCATATAATGTTATTGGCCGTCAACAGAATGCTCATGAGTAAAGTTTCAATCTTTCCTTCAGAAACCAGGTTGATCTAGCGTTAGTCTGATGGAATCAGAGGATGAAGTCCGTTCAGTTCCCCTTTAGAATTCGGGGACTTTTTTCATACATTTATGCGTTCTCTTTTTCAAGATAACTTTTCCCTCGCCAACTTTTTTCTGGTTTATCATGCTAAAATGCAGATATTTGATCTTTGAACGAATTCTCTTCATTTGTCCTCTCGCTTTCTTCGGAGACTTCTCCAATAAACACATTTGTTTAAGTTTTAGGAGTTTTCTGTTGTGATTAAATATGCGAAACGGTAAACCTTAGATTGCCAGAATTATTCTTCTCATATTATTTATTTGAACTCTGTCGACTTGCTTGGGTTCAGTCTCGTTCAAGGAGTACACCTATTTTGGCATAGTTAGATTTTCCTGTCTTTTTATTATTTCCAACATAGTTGTAGAAAGATTCCCTTTCTTCTTCTGAGTCTACCACTCTTACCATCATTCCTCCCTGGTTTCTCACTGCCATCTCTATGGTATATTTGAATATTTTCCTGCCAATGGACGCCTCGAATTTATCAAGGTTGTAAGGATCTATAGTCTGTAAGCTATTACGAGTATATCGTTCATACCATAAGTAAAACGCCATATTCCACCAAAATAACCCATTTTTTAAACAAAATTATAGAATATGTGTAATTAACAGCCAAATTACTTTGATTTAAAAGCTAGTTTTCAATATAAGTAGTAATAAAAAATAATACTATGCAAATAACTTGATGAATAATAAAAAGATCGTTCAAGTTGAAAAATAAAAAAAGATAGCCAGTTTTGTGTGAACGAAATGTACGAGGAATATTGAAAAAGTAAGGGCAATTTGGTCATTAAATACGTATATATTTGTTCGAACAAGTTTTTATTCAAGGTTTTTGTTTCCCACAAACCTTCTTCACTTAACTAAATAATTTTCATTCAATTTGAATCATTTTTAGTAATATTGAACCTGGCTAGAAGCTTCATCCGGGAATTAGTGAGCAGGTGCGTTGAACGTTTTCGAATGCATGCAACTGTAGTTCAACGTATGGTGGGGAATTTGCCATCGGTAAGGTTCCAGCATAGAAAGCCATTTAATGCTTGTGAGGTGAATTTTGGAGGATCTCGATATCGATATTACCCTTGGAAAACCTCGTTAGTCTTACAAGTACCTGCAAAGTAAAAATTTGTTTATTTATTTTTCGACCAGAGCTCTACGTCTAGAACTATCGTTCAAACTTACTGTAAAAACCTTTCTCGCGGGATTTCACCAATCCAGGTGGCAATTTCGCGGAGTAATTGGAATATTCAGTGATTGCGGCGCATGTTTTCTCGGTGGAAAACGTAATTTGGAGGGATACGACGCTTGGCTGCTTCTTATGGGTACCGGAAAAACATGGTAGTCGTTTTAAATGAAAATGCCATTAAGTGGACATTGATTCCACCCTACACAATTAATTTTGAAGGTGTTTAGGAGGCAGGAGGTAAGAGCACGAATAAGATACTAGCGGCCGCAGTGGGAGCCCTAGTTTTGGTATACGAAGCCAATCGAAAACGTGTACTGCTCTTTGTGATTCAAAACACATTATTATGCGAGTTGCAACTCCACGATCGGGAACGGATTCTTGAATTTAATTTTCTTGATAATTTCCTCGTGACAAATTCACAGGCGTTATAAAGAATTAATTCGCACATTTTATATAACTTTGCAGGTACTTGGGAAAAAAACTTACTTTTCTTTTAATGCCTAAGTTGACACGAATAGAATTTTTCAAGTCATCATATTGAACCTAACCTGAACATGTAAGATGCATGAGTGACTGTATGATACTCTATTGCCGTCGAAGGAGCGGGAAAATGGCATTGAGCCGAAGTCAAATGCACTTTGTGACTAATGTATGCCGTTCAGAAGAGTAAATGAGCTTGGAGTGAGAAAGAAAGAGAGGCGATGATAAGTGGGAGGGATTTACTGAAACTTCACGCCAAGGTAGGAACGAAAAAAAAAGATAAATTGTGCACCTAGAAATACGAGGGGAATGTCGATGGGATATATATTCAACTCGGTGACTTATGGATCTGGAAAGTGCTAACCTGTTCACCCAACTCGAAAATACAAAGGGTCCCGTCTTACATCTTCCTCACATTAAGGTCTCTTAAGAGGGACAATAAAATTTCCGTTGCAGCAGAGACGCAAGATAATATTCGTCTAGCGATTGTGCCCATTAACGACAGTGTGCAGTTATCGGTGAAACCTGGAGCCCGAGGCGCAAAATTCGCTTTCTCCGAGATTACAGGGTTCGTCCGGAAAATAAGTGTACTGAGCTCAGGAAAAAAAATTATTACACTTTTACATATCTTAAGCTAATATTCCTCAAAATAGGACCCTTGTGAGTCGATACACTTGTTCCAGCGGCGTTCCCATTCCTGGAACGCTCCCGCAAAGGCATCATCGGGAACCTCTCGAAGACACGTCGCCACGGCCTCTTTGACGGCGTCCAAAGTCCCGTATCGCGTTCCTTTCAAACTCCTCTTTATCTTCGGGAACAGAAAGAAGTCCGGTGGTGCCAAGTCCGGGCTGTAGGGCGGGTGCGGCAGCGCTGCCACGCCGTGCTTGGCCAAGAAGTCCGACACGACAAGCGCGGTGTGAGACGGTGCATTGTCGCTCAGGTTGTCAGTCATACGGTTGATCGCTGGCCGGGCGCGGGCGACTCGTTTTCGAAGCCTGTCGAGCACTTGGACGTAAAATGCAGCATTTACAGTTTGTCGTTCAGGTACAAATTCGTAGTGGACGACTCCCCTTTTGTCAAAAAAGACAATGAGCTTATTACACTTATTTTCCGGACGAACCCTGTAAGCCGGCGGCCTTTGCCTTATTTTTATAGCTATTTTAACCCCCCCCCGGTTGTTTCAGAAAACCAGTCAATTAAAATAATTTGAGAAGACATAAAGTTTGACATCCCAATATTTATTCCCATACTTTATGATACAGTAAATCTTCTTTGGCAAGAATTCCACATCTACACCTTACCCTGTAAAGTTCCCATCAGAGCGTATGACAGGCTTACCGGCATTAGACCGCATGATAATTCAAATACTCTCGTATTTAATTTACGTTGTAGAAATTTTCGCCCCCGCCAGATTCGTGTTCGCCTCCCGGTCTAGGCGAAGGATTGATTCTTGGATTTTGATTTTCTTGAATTTGTGAGTGCTCACATTCTGAGGGTGAAACCGAAGAATTGCAGAGCAGTTATTTTTGCGGCATTGACCGCTGTCTTTTATTGATTGATCTTTATTAACTTTGGTTATCATTTTATTTTCAATTGGAGGTGATATTTTTCCGCATTCCCCAAGGCAAAGAAAGCCTTGTAGAATTTTTCCCTTCAGATATATTTCAGCTCGCAATGCTCATGTGCGTATGATTTTTGTCGAATAGTGAGCGATATTTCATTCTATCATGCTTTCAATGATCCCACGTTCGGTTCATTTTCTCACAGTTTGGTTCATGCAGTAAATTTTCTAGCAAGTATTATTGCCGGTGGTCTACGGCCTAAAAGTAATGAAAAGAGAAACTTTGTAATTCCACATAGATTTATTAGACGGACGACCTAGGTTTCGACGTGGCACGTCGGTCGGCGTCGGTCGTCAGGTCGTCCGTCTAATAAATCTATGCGGAATTACAAAGTTTCTCTTTTCATTATGTTAAGTCGATTCCATGAAGTCACGCCCGAGACAACGAATTATGCCTAAGAGTAAGTTTATGATGAGCCTTGGAATTACACAATGCTGTAATTGTAATCCTTATCTAACGTGGCACAAAATATTCTTGAATCTGTATACTTTCTACCTCCTTTACTAATGTCATGAATGAGTCCATGATGCTTCCGGGAATTACCGCCGTGTTGGTGAGTTGATAGACAACTGTTTCGCCCCCAGTTCTGGAGGCGTCTTCAGGTCGAAGTGATCTGCATTGTTTTCAGTTTCAGTTTTTAAGGTTTTTATTCCCGTAAACACACAGGATACAAGAAATATATATCATATAATAGAAACATAACAAAAACAACACGGAAAGTCCGTTTTAGGATGAACTCCTCTTCGGGGTGGAAAATAACATAATACGGCTACGAAAGGCTACGAAAGAGGGTAGCGCTCGCGGAAAAATCTGCGTTGCAATTTGGCCGCCAAATATAGGAGACGCTGACTAGCCGTGAGGTCTCTGATTGGCTCTTTCTTGGTGGTGAATGGGAATCACTTTTTTCCATTTGGAAGTCAGAGTGTAGCCTTCCTCACGGTTGAAATTGTTGGAATTCTTCATTATTTCTGCCGCTTCCTTAATGAGTCTCTGGAAATAATGCCTTTCTCTTGCCACCACTATGGTTTGGTCGAACTTGATCGTGAGTCCGGGTTCCGGCCACGCATGTTCGCCAATTGCCGAGAGTCGGAACTGTTTCACCCATCAGAGAGCTCCCAGCCAGTCAGCGTCTCCTATGTAGCGGCCAAATTGCAACGCAGATCGCTTCGACCTGAAGACGCCTCCAGGACTGGGGGTGAAACAATTGTCTATCAACTCACCTACACGACGGTAATTCTCGAAAGCAGCATGGATTCATCAAATAGACATCGCGGAAGCCTAAGGATTAATTTCTTCCGTCGTGAATGTTGGCTCTCTTCCTTCCTCGACCTCGCTTTCCCGCCATTCTCTCCTCGGTACCATGTTCAGCATTCCATTACCTCTCGGTATCTATTCCACCTACTCGCCCTCCTTTCTTCACATTTCTCCCAGCTCAACAGCCATATATCTTCCCTTGCTATGCCGGGGCTTTATCATTTATTTTCCTTTCCATTCGTTTTATATTTCCATTCTTCTCCCCACCTGTATCTCAGGAGCCCTCGATCTACACTGTTGAAATATAGCGGCCATTTATTTCTTTACATTTTTCGTCTGCTCTAAATATTCTGTTGTTATAATCAATGTCCGGAAGCATGTCCATCAATTCAGGTATGCTGTCATGTGCAGGATGTGCACGTGCTAGTGCCGGGAGCGCTCTTGATCCCCTTGCAGGGCATGTAAATGAAATGGTGGATGAGGTGCATTGGCCACACCTACTTTCCATTATATCCATCGATTCTGTGGTCTATTAGAGCGAGGAATAAAAGGAGCACTCCGCCCCCGGAATTGGTGAGCGGCCAAACTGTCGGCCGGGGCACACCTCCTCGGCCCCACTCTCACCATTTGGATTTGAGTTGGGGTAGGGGGTATATGGCTCATGGGTGGGTGAACCTACCCGAGCGAGGGACATTAGGTGCCTGGCCTATCTACTCTTACCTCTCCTACTTGTGAAGGGACGATTTGAAAACTCAGGTTCATGGAGGGGGGGGGGATGAATTCACAATCAAAATTCAAAGTTTTTCTTTCAATTTTATTCAGGGAGAGAGAGACGTGATGGCTTTCCGAGTCAATAATTACGGGAGGCCATTCGCCGAGAAAAGACAGAAATGCAGATTCCGAAAGTTTTGATTTATTTCGAGGGTCGTCGACCTCCCTTCGGCGGAGATCCCGGTTGCGGCCGTCATGGGCCAGCAAATGTTTCTCCCTTCTGAAAATGATGGCCTTAAGCCACAAACAAGTCATTTTTAAATATTCTGATTTCCAATTTTTTTCAAATTGAATCTTGTTTTTTCTATAGGGACTCTAGAAAAAAGTTTCAAAAAGGAAATTTAGATGCAGAAGTATAAACAATTTTTATAGAAGTTGGAGAGTTAGTTCGGTGTTGCAGATGAAGAAGGAGAGTAGTTAGATCACGTGGGAGGAATAACGATGGAAATTTTCGAAAGGGCCACCTGTGAAGGAGAGGTTTTTGAACTTATTCATAGGCGCGACACTAATTGCCAGTCATTTTTGTATTTCAGTGATGTAAATATTTAATTTAGCACTATCACTTAAAAACATGTTCAGCTAAAATGGCCAAAGAATCTTTTCGGAAGAAATGCGGAAATCCTGTGGAAACTTAATGACGTAATTAATTATTAAAAAGTAATTGCCTATGGTAAAATGTTCGCCAAATGACATTTTTCAGTCAAATGATCAAATGGAATTGATATAAAATTTGAAAATTTTTGTTTGTAAACGTGCCTGGATATCTTAATTTATGGAAAGCATCCAAAGTACTAGTCTTCGATTCACTTCCGCTAACGTTCAATGGTGTGAACTCCAATAGAGTATGAGTGTGGGTGAAGTGATTTCTAACTATTCATCTAAGTCTTATCAAATAAGTGCGAAACATTTAAAAAATTAATTATTTCGTTTGTCCGTACGCGATCATTTCCCGTCATATATGAAAACATAAAAAAGTTAGAGAAGATGTTGAAGTTTCAAAAAGTTTTTTTTACGTATCCTTTCGGCCTTAAGCCTGCTTAATGAAAAAAGTTATCTTTAATTTTATGAGTACTGTGATGGGTGGCGTTGCGAATTAAAAGCTTTGAGCTGAAGGATTGTGATTGACTTTATTTATTAATTATTTAATTTATTAATGATTTTTAAACACTCAATTGGTTTTACAAGACAGCATTTATTTATTAACAGCCCAATTTTTGACATAAAACATCATCTTTGAGGGAAAAATCCTGATGGTGGGGTTTTACGTTGGAACCAGCGTTATGAATAAATAATTTTTGTCCGGAATAACAAAGTGTTCGTATTTGAATTTATCATGAATCGATTCCACAGATACATATTTTATACAACAATTAAACTATATATTTATTTGTTACGAATTGGCATACATGATTTTTTAATGTTGAAGTTAACTTTATGAGCATTTTTTAATAGCTAACAATTTTTTTCCTTTTTACTAGAGAATTATATATTTTTACATAGCCTTACATTGCTTGAAATAAATGTAATACATGATACATGTAGAGTTCCTTTTACTGAACCCACCGGAATAATAATAGCTACTACGTTATAAAGGCCGTATAATCCGTATTTATTATGAAGAATATATTTCTTAACAGAAGCGTTGATGTTTAAGTTCACAATAAATATCTGCTGGGATCGTTTCACTAAAACTATTCTACGGGGCGAGTTGGTCTGCCCTCAAAATAAAGCCATTTCTCTATGCTCCATCATTTGTTTAGCACATCAGGCTTTGCAGTGACCGGAAAATCATTTTATAACATGCTCAGCAGGAAAACTCCGGCATGATTATTAATATTATTAAAAGCTGTCTTTCTACATCTATTTAGTATCCCACAAGCCAGCGAAAGGGCGTGTGGCGGGAGGTGTTAGGGCACCACCCGTAATTAAGAAAAAAAAGCATGCAAAAGCCACAGATTTGTACAAGCAACATATAAAACATTTAATACATTCATGCAAAAACCTTTAAAATCCACAAACATACAAACATACAAACAACAAACTACTAACTAACATACACTTGCATCTACAGATACACCTAACATTTTTGTAATGATTAATTTTGTTCCGAATTGTAAATTAAATGTTTTTAATATTTCTAAAGTGACAAAGATAAATTTAATATTTCTTTCGGTATAAGTAGACTTTTGATGAACCCTGGGATTTTGAACTTTCAATTTTCTTTCATGGTCAATCCATGACCGCACCTTATTTAACAATTAACCAATTTTATCACTCAAAATACCTGCCACCTCACTTCGTTCCGTGCTTAATTTGCCTTCCCCAACCCTCTAACACATTCATGATTTATTCCACTCTATTCAAACACTTTCATGCTCTATTGGCATAAGCCTTAAATTAGGAGTGAGTGTGTGCCATTGCATTAATGGTAAACTCTCGCAATTAGAAAGTTCTTTGTGGAGCGAAGTCCTGTGGCCGGCCTACGTTATGAAGGGTAATTTCGTTGCCGAGGCCGTTCGAAGGGTCGCTCAAGGGTCTCGGGGAAGGGGGAGAGTGGCTGTAATCCTGCACAGAACCACTTAGGAGCTGTTGTCCTCTGCGTTTGGTTCCAGCGACCCAGATTGTGACCTGGTAATGGAAACGCCGGGGGCCAGATTGTCAAGTACCTCTTGAGCGATCATCTTTCATGTCGTAACGTTGGCAGTGCGTGAAAAATATTACACATTTTCAAAGTTCGCCCCGAGAAAAATTTTTATCAGGACATTCCTTTTTATGTTGCCTTTTTTTGACTAAAGCCGAGACAAAAATTACTTATTTAATTCATTCATATTCTTTACCCACCTGAAATTTATGCCACTCCGCGAAGATAATATCAAAATTCATTAACACTCACTGAGAATTCCTCAGTGTCAAACTTTGCAGGATACTTGACTTATTTGGTGTGACGTTAAATATTGATAAAAATCATAGAGATTTTTGGCGAACGGAAAATTGGTTGGGAATATTTACATATTTCCATAAATTAAGTTAAATTCTTTCTGTCTCCTATTCTTAGATCAATCTGAGCCGTACGTTTTTACCGTTACTGCCTTTATTTCCCTCCACGTCCGAGTAGGCCGCCGCAGTCTTTCACCAGTTATGATATACTATACATGGCGTGATCAAAAAAGACAGGGCTGATTTTATAACTTGTTTATTTCAACGGATTAATCGAACTTGTCGCCCTCAAAGTATGTAGTAGTTGCCCATGGCTGACAACACATCTTTGCCAACGTCTCTTTCAGCTCTCGAATCCTGCCTGGTAAGCCGCCTTAGGGATTCTCTTCAGGCCCGGCGTACTATTAGTTTTAATGTCCGCAATAGAGTCGAATCGGTACCCTTTCAAGGTTGATTTTAACTTTGGAAACAAAAAAAAAGACTGATGGAGCCACGTCTGGAGAGTAGGGTGGCTGCGGGATCGCGGAAGTTACGGTTCTGGAGAAAAACTCATGTTCATCAGTCAGCACCCGCGGGACAAATTTTGATACGACGCGCGTCATGCCCAAAAAGTCTGTCAAAATTGTCTGACAGGATCCAAAACTAATGTTCACTTACTCGGCTATCTCCCTAACAGTTAATCGGCGATTTTTTAGCATCATATCGTTCACCAATTTGACATGTTTGGGGTATGTCCAAAAGGAAGGCCGCGCCGTTCGCGAATCTTCATCTGTCGAGGTTCTGCCCGATTTAAAACGACTGTACCCCTAAAAACACTGTCTTCGACTCATAGCTTCATTAACAAAAGCTTGTTGAATCATTCCACATGTCTCCGTAGCGCTTTTGCCATGTTTGAAACAAAATTTCACGCACACACGCTGATCCTCTAGCTTCTTCATTGCTGAGCAGATCTGCTTCCCTCTCCCCACATCCCCTCATTGTCCCTTCACCCCGTTCCCACGCTAATTACCTCTCGAAAAATATTATCTATCTTTTGTCGTGCAAACAATGCACTTCATTCTAAATAGGCGAATGCATTACCCCATTATCCATTCCAATGAATAATCACCGCCACTCCTATAATTCTGCCTCACTCTCTTCTCTTCCTATCCCTTCACACGCAATTTCACACAACCTATTACTCGACGAATGCTTTTCCCTAACAATTCTAGAATCCCTACCCTATTCAGCCACCAACATAGAGGTGAGAACTCGCGAATCCGCATACATCCTTGCTTTCTGATCATTTAAAATTCCCACCCTTAACCGCCATCTTTAATTCCCTTCCCAGCAGTCCCTAAACCTTCCGCCCCCCTTTTTCCCTCCTTAGGCACTTTCCCCTCAAGACCTTTCAGTCTGACCTGAAGAAGGCCTCGGAGTAGGCCGAAAGCTCAAATAATCCATAATGTGAGTGTTCTTTTACGTGTTATCTGTTTTATTCTGTGTTCTATTGTGCCGTCCAAAAGTTATATTGCTCTCGTGAGTACTTCCACATCATCGATATATATATATATATATATACATATATATATATATATATATATATATATATATATATATATATATATATATATATATATATATATATATATATATATATATATATATATACGGGAACGGGAAGCCACCTCATTTATAATTCCCAAGAGCAAAATAATGGGCACTTAGGGAATATGAGTCCGGGCAACTGCGGGATTCGGGGACTCAAATTAGAGAATATTAAGCGAGAGATGGAAAGAGGTAATATAGATGTTTCAAGTCGATGCGAGGTGAGATGGAAGGATAGCGGGGATTACTGGAGTGATAATTATAGAATAATAACAAATAACAGCGGCGGGGACGAGAGGCAACGAGGGGTTGCCGTAATTTTAAATAAAGGGGTAGGAAGAAGCGTAGTCAACATAGAGCAAGCAACTGATAGAATTTTACTCGTAGAGATTGAGGCAGAGTCGACGAAATTGGCCATTGTTCAGGTATACATGCCACCGAGCAACCACAGGGAGGAAGAAGTCCTTAGGAAATACGATGAGTTAGAGAATATAATCGCGTGTGTTCCTGAAGGGAAACATTTGATAGTGATGGGGGATTGGAATAGGCGAAGGAATAGATGGTGATGAGTTGGGGACTACAGTTTAAGCACGAGGAATCACCGCGGGGAGAAAGCAATGGAGTTCTGCTGGAGACAGGGGTTAGTTATCACCAACATATGGTTTTAACACCAAAAACGGCATAGGTATGCATGGAAAATGCCAGGTGACTCAAGAAGATATCAGTTGGATTATACAGGATTATGGTTAGGCACAGGTTTAGGAACAGTGTGATAAATTGTACAGCTTCCCGGGAGCGGATGCGGACTCCAATTTAGTTGTTATGAAATGTATCCTCCGTTTCAGAAGGATAAAGCAGTGGTGGCGGGTTAGGAAATGGAATGTAGAGGCATTAAATCAATTGGCGAGGAAGGAGTATCAGCGGGCTGTAGAAAAAACGATGGATGCTGGTAAAGAACTGAGTCCTATCGAAGAAAAATGGGAATTTACCAAGGAAAGGATATCAAAAGCCGCAAAAGACACTATAGGAACCATTAACGGGAAAAGGATACGGGAACCATGGGTCACGGATGAGATGATTACAAAGATGGACGAGAGAAGAAAATGGAAGAATGTAAACACAGAGTTAGGCAAAGAGTTAAATAATAAATTGAGATGGGCCACAAATAAAGCTAAAGAAGCATGGTGGAAAGAGCAGGCGGATATGGAAAGTTTGCAAAGGAAGGGTGAAGGTGCGCTCTACAGCAAGGTTAAATCACTATCGGGAAATAAGAAGGGAAGAGCTGTGATAACAGTTAGACATAAGTCGGGTTAAATAATATTTGACACAAAAAAGATCCAACAGAGATGGAAGAAATATATAGGAGCACTCTAAGGTAAAGAACTTAGGCAACAAGGTTTGACATAGAAAAGGAACGTGACGTAGAGGAAGAGAACTTTGGTCGGGGGCATTGTGATGGTTGACCTTGACCGTGTCTTTGATGTCAGCCCTCTCGCGCGCGACCCGGCGGCGTTTCAATCTCGCAAGCACCTCCAGGTAGTAGGCTGAGTCTCAAAATGGGTGATTCCTCAGACGCCAAAGAAAACCATGAGCATCGTTTTGATGCGAAACTTGCTCATTAGCGCTCTCTTGGAGCAAGGGGATGATTTTGTGTGAGATTCGCTGCTCTGCCTTTTCGATTTTGGGTTGTACTCGAACATCCAGTATTCTCCTTTTACGACAAGAGTTGAGAAAGTCCGGCTCATTTTGAATGAAATCCAACATTTCTTGACAGCGTGAAACTCGAAGATCTTTCTGGTCTTCCTTCATCATTTTCAGCACAAGCTTGCGCAATTCCAGACCCTCGGTCACTGTCCAATGTACTGCAAAATGTGGACATGTGTTGTGGAGGGTGTCAGCAATTTGCTGGATGCCCAATCGACGGTCGGAACGCAAGACTTCGCTCACTTGCATTCTTTCCGTGCTGCACGCAAAACTTGACGGCGTATCGCTGTTGAAACGAACGCTCCATCGCACCGTGTTACAAAGGAGAAAAACACACTTCACGCGGAGGCACATCTTTCCAATTAGACTGCTCGAAGCCAACTGGTGACTGGCTGCGTTGGAAGGGCAGACCCTCCACCAAATTTCCCGACAATTTTTATCGCGCTGTCATGGATAGTCGCGTCACAACAAAATCATTTTGTTAAAAATAATGAATATATAGTATAATGATAAAATAATATAATGATTATTAATATAATGACAGGGAAAGGAACTGGCCCACTTAATACCCTTAAAATGTGTGAATACTCACACGCCGTCGGACTTAGTACTGGGTGAACTCTACCATCACCTACCAAACTGACCCTTGGGTTGAATACTATGTTTATAGTTTTTTAATAATATAATGATTATATAATATAAAATAATGATTATATATACCCATATAGTGGGTAGAGACTTGGACTACTGACCGGAGGGTCCCGGGTTCGATTCCCGGGCAAGGCACTTTGGGCATCTGCAGCTCTCCACCCAAGCTAGTTGATTTTTCGGGTACCAGATCTTCCTGGGAAACCATAACCGGCACAGGGAAAGGAACTGGCCCCCCTACCCTGATGTGTGAATATTCACACGCCGTCGGGCTTAGTACAGGGGTGTGCTCTACCATCACCTACTAAACCGATCTTCGGGTTGATTACTGTGTTTATGGTTTTTTATATACAGGGTTCGTCCGGTAAATAAGTTTATGATGCTCATTGTCTTTTTTGACAAAAGGGAGTCGTTCACTACGAATTAGTACCTGAATGACAAATTGTAAATGCTGCATTTTACGTCCAAGTGCTCGACAGGCTTCGAAAACGAGTCGCCCGCGTCCGGCCAGCGATCAAAAACATCTGGCGGCTGCATCACGGCAATGCGCCGTCTCACACTGCGCTTGTCGTGTCGGACTTCTTGGCCAAGCACGGCGTGGCAACGCTGCCGCACCCGCCCTACAGCCCGGACTTGGCACCACCGGACTTCTTTCTGTTCCCGAAGATAAAGAGGAGTTTGAAAGGAACGCGATACGGGACTTTGGACGCCGTCAAAGAGGCCGTGACGACGTGTCTTCGAGAGGTTCCCGATGATGCCTTCGCGGGAGCGTTCCAGGAATGGCAACGCCGCTGGAACAAGTGTATCGACTCACAAGGGTCCTATTTTGAAGAATATTAGCTTAAGATATGTAAAAGTGTAATACATTTTTTTTCCTGAGCTCAGTACTCTTATTTTCCGGACGAACCCTGTATACCCCATAAGAAGAGCTCCTAACGATAATGATTTTTTCATATGATTATATTATTTTTGAAATAATTAAGGGTTGTCTTCTATTGGATTGTGATTCAGCAGTGGTGGCAGAAAATGATTTAAATATAATATAGTGAATTTTCTATGGCAATATGATTTTTCTATTTTTCGTGGCATGGTAATCATTTAAAAAGAAAGACTAAAAAAAAAAGAATTCTCAAAAATGTGTTATTCCCTAGATTTAGAGCCGTACGATTTACGGAAAATAATTTAAAAATCTTTTCCCTTCGTATCTACGGAACGGCAACAAAGCTGACCTGGGCACCGCCTCATTTTACCTCCCCGTCGCATCCTCCTCCGCTCACGGCCTTGGTGCATGCGGAACATAGCCTTCTGCAAAATGACGGCCTTTTCACTCAAAGGGGGAAAGGATTGGGTACTCGAATGCACTCAGCGGGCGCATGGTGACGCCAAGTTCCTTCTCGCAAAGTTCTCGACCGGTCCACACTACCAAGGGGTCGTGTGACACCCCTGCCACGGTTACTCCAACCCGCCTCCCCTGAACCCCCCGCTCTGCACCCCTCTCCCTCTTGACCCTCTCCGCTCTCCGGGAAGTCGGCCCGCCCGGATCGTTTAAGCGTCGAAAGTGGCGAGTGTGTCACTTTGAACAACCCCTCCCCCACCCCCAAACATTCTCCAGATTATCTGCCGACCTGCCTGCGCCGCTGCTGCCCTTACAACTCCTAGGGCCTCGCACCGCCAATTTCCTGTGTCACAAACAATTTCGGGCTGTTTGCCGCCTTTCGAGCGTAACGGAATCAAACTATGGACCCACCTATCAAGTTCCTCGTATCATCGATCCGGGTCAAGCTCAAACCAACTGTCCTTTTCACCTTATCGTCCGGGGATGATGTTCCGATCGCGGAGGAGGGGTAATAGAACCTTGAGTGATCAGTTTTGCTGTCGATATCTTTAATATTGATGATAATAGTCACAGAGAGAAATTCATCCTGATGTTTTGACCGAGGAAATATTCATAGCGAAGGCTATTGCAAAAGTTTCATTTGGCAAGTGCGTATTAGTTGCAGGAGACTGACGCCGAGTGGCTCTTTCTCGCTGAATTGCTCTAGCTCAAGTCATAGGAATGCTAGAATTTTATTTGGTATGTTTTTTCACTAAATTATCTGCTCTGGGGGTTGCTCTCAGCGAAGGAAGACAGGACGAGTGGAGACATTACTGAAAATTTGAATTTTTCTGAGAGCGTTTAATATTGCATGTCCATGCATAAGTAGGATTTCGCCTTCTTACTTTTCAATTCTGCATGGCCTGTCTTGACATGGTGGAGGCCTGTCGTATAAATGGCTAAGGTTCAATTTCAATCCCTTTTTTGCATAACAAACGACTAATTTATTAGGTGAATTGACCCTTGTTTTGAATGAAGTCTTCCTCCAGCATTTATACAAGTTTTCACGTTATTTAATAGTTTTTTTACTGAATATTTTCCCTTTTTTCTTCCTCTCTCACATCTTCTTTACCCACCTGGTCCTTGCATCCTCTGCCACCCTCCTTTTTGGTGGTTCGCGAGGTATTTATGCCGATATTGAATATAAATGTTTGATAATTTTCATTGTGTGAGATCGGCGAAAGATGTTTTTCAACCGTCGAACTTTTGAACTCTATACTATTCAACCTAAGTTACGTTGGTCAAATTCAATAATCGACCGCCCCCTGTTTCGGCCCCTCTTGCTTCTCCGGCTCTGTGGTCTCCGACCGCCGGGGCACCTTAAACAAGGGAGGTATCTGGATCCCAAACGCTGTCCTATGATCTGCGGGTTCTCCAGACCTTTCTCTCACCCCACAGCATTTAAGAGGCCATGAGTTGACACTGTCATGTGTACCCTTCCAACGGTCGTCCTCTACCCAGCCGGTTACCTTCCCTAGGCCCAGAGCGCTTTTGCCTTCTCCTCCCCCCCACCTCCTCCTCAAAACATCCCTCCCTGCCCCTCCTCACTTCCTATACATGGAAACGCAAGATTCAGATTGTTGGCAGAAGAAGCCTTAATAAGATGGAACCAGTCAGCTTCCAGCGATATTGTGTTGTTTATCGAAAGCAACTTACTCAAAGAATTGAGCCTATGGAACAAATACAAGGTTATCAAAAGGCATGCAATAGTTTTAAGAGCTTTTTGAATTGGTCAATATCCGTCTCTAAATTATGGCAATTGTGCTCGTTAAAATTCTTCTTCAATCCCGCTGTATCATTAAGCTTTGCTCAAAATTAAAGCAAGGAACATCAGCAGTACCCTTTCGATTACTGGGTGACTGAAGCGCGTCATAAGGAATACAGAGTAATAGGACGAGTATTCATGATTTATGGGTCTCGAGCATTGCGTAAATTAGGTTGGGTGTATTTGGACTCGACAGAAAGCCATCCATGTGTAAGATAAGTAAATCATTCAAAGATGACCCTTGTGGTAATGGGTTGTTTTCCAACAGGGTAACTTGCCTTTAGTTTGGATGTAAAACGTGATATGTTTGTTTGTTTTCAATGACAAATTAAACGAATTTTCTTTTTCAACCGTGTGGTCTGAATTCTCTTTTGCGGAAAACGGAATGTCAAACAAACATAATAAACGCGAGGGAAATCGGGATTTTCTCCGTAAATCGGAATCAATGAATCACCACCAAAAATATAAAAACACAACCTAATAAATGTTGTGTATGTAATAAAATATTTATTTAATTTTACATTATGAGGTCATACACCCAAAATATGAGCAAAATTTCAAAAGTTCAACGTTAAAATTCATTGAAAGATTAATTATTTAAAAGCTGGTCAAAATAATTACATTTTCGTTTTTTAAGATTGTAAATAAGTCAGATTTTGTCTGTTTACACTGATTATGTACCAAGTTATATAGCGATAAGTATATCTGAAATGAAAAAAAATGCTGTCGAAAAAATTTGAAAACTTTTCCATTCCCAAATGGAAAAACACTACTCCAAAAATGTCTTGTGAAACACTTCAAATTAAAAGGCATAATATCAAAAGAATTAAGAGATTTTTCTATTAAAATTATATTAAAAGCAAAATTTAAAAGTTTTAACATCTACATTTAACCATCAGTTTGTTTAAACAAATTTTTTTTAACATTCTTACTCGACGTTCCTGTCATCCATTCCCTCCTCCTTGTGAAAGCCTCTTCACTGAACGCAATTTCTCTTCTTATAATCGTACTGCTTTGACCTTTCTTTGAATCCTTCATTTACCTGGACAGAAGTATAAAATGGGATGGAAGAAGTCCGACCGACATCAAGAAAAGAATAGCCCAAGCTAAGAACGCATTCGTGAAGTAGAGGCAATTACTATGTTCAAAGAACCTAAGGCTAGAAACAAGGAAGCAATTCGTCAAGACTTTCATATGGTGCATGGCGCTCAATGGTTCCGTTACTTGGAACATTGGAAAAGTGGACCAGCGAAGAATAGAAGCCTTTGAAACATGGTGCTGGGGGAGAATGCTGAAGATTAAATGGACAGACAAAGTGAGGAACGAGGAAGTATATAGAAGAGAAGAAGAGGATAGAACCATATGGAGAACTCGACGGCAAAAAGAAATAAATGGATTGGACACATATTGAGGCACAATGGATTGATTAGGAATATAATAGAAGGAAAAATAGAAGGGAAGATCACACGAGGAAGACCAAGAGACATGTACTTAGGGCAAATTAAGAAAGATGTAAAACAGAGAAGGTACCAAGGATTGAGGGAATTAACATTAAATAGGGGCGAATGGAGGGCTGCAGCAAACCAATCCTAGGATTGAAATACTGATGATGATATATATAAATAACGAATCCTCCTCCTCCTCCCTATTCCGTCAATGCACCTTCGTATAATTCAAACGTTTCGAAAATTTAAAATAAATCTTAAAATCCACCGAACCGTTTTCAGACTCTTTTGTCACCTTCCGCAATCGAATATCACATTTCAACCGCCCCTGCTGCACGGTGACATCAACATCTGTAACTCTTCCGCTCCCTCCCTCTTTCCTCCCTCCCTCCAAGCTCCCTCACGTCACCTGCTCACTTCACTGCCATCTCACCGACCGTCTTTCCAAATATGTCACCCACATTCTCATTTGCAGCCTTTGTCCCGCCTACCGTATTGGAGAACGCACAACTTCACTCTCCCTCCTCCGTATAAATAATCATTGCTTTTAAACCAAATCTGCATCCCTATCCACCCTCCCTATTCCTGCGCATTCTTGATTAATTTAACTTATTTTCTGGTTGGCTCATTGAGAGTGTATTTTCTTGGTGGATATCGCTGATGATGGTTTAGTAAAGTCTTCAATTTGGTTAAAGGGAAATCTAACGTGAACACTGCAGTCATTAAAACTTTCACCTTCACGGAACCCTCTTTGCAGACCTTAATAAAAACTCTTAGATTTTCAGGAGATATTTTACTCCAGGTCATAACGACCTTTAGTGAAATGATTCCCTTTAATTCTCCACTGCCATTCTGTAGAATTCGTGCCCCTTTCAAAGAATCTAGCCCAAACAATTCATAACTCGTCACCAAATAGAAGTTAATGGCTCATTTTAGGAGCTCTTTTACCTAATAGGGCGTATTTACGCTGGGTGCCGCTAGTTGACGGAAGGTTAGTGATTGAAAGCTATTCACGTGGATGAGTGGCTCAAACGAGCCATCATTGAGTAACACATGAATTTTAGTGGAAATTATATGTAGTGAAATTCGTCACCTGGGGCCGACTACAGATTTGCCTAACACCCCCCGCCACACGCCTTTGCGGCGGCTTGTGGGGTATTGAGTAGATGTAGATATGAATAACTAATTTTGAAATATTGAACGATCTTTGAAGATGGGATCTGTCTAATTCATTTGTGGGTATTCCGTTTTCTAAATCAATAAATCTGCTATTATCTATGAAACCAAACAAAATTCTGTCGTTTCATGCGACCAGGTGTTCAGAATTTGAGAATGAATCAGGAGTAAGCATCCACAAAATTTGCTGGAAATATTAAACTAATTTTGTGTAGAACAACCTATGTATGAGATGAAATTGGACTTGTTCACTTAAATTTCTGATAAAAAAATCAGATTATTCCATTTTAAAGGCATCTAGTTCATACGGCTTTGTAAAAAATCCGAATGTATGAGTTACGTGTCCATGTTGTTGTCGACTGCCAAGAAAATGATAGACATCTCGAATGTACAGCCCTCTTTGTTTTCGTTCAGCTCCAGGGCTTAAGGGGAGAAGAGGAATTCGAATGTGTGCACGGGAAAAACATGGGAGGCTTCGAAATTTCCCGAGCGCCGTGGAGGATAACGAATTTCCTGCTCAATGCGGCTCGATGTTGTGGAGGGCTGCGTTCTCCAGATCTGAGGAGGGAGGGTTGATGAGGTGGCTTGGGGGCTTGGCTCAGGCCACCGGTTCTTGGGGGCGGGGTCTCTGAGAGCGGGGTTGGCCCTTGGAGGGTTGTCAACCAGGGAAGCGGGGGCGGCACGCACGCCCATGACCAGAGTGGGCGCGAAGGTGCCCCCGAGTGGCCGTTCTAATTGCCGGGGATCTGCAATGGGGCCGAGATGGAATTCGAGGAGTGAATAATTTGGGTCGTGCACACATTATGCGTGTCGGTGGCGGGTGTGTGTTCGCGGGTCCGTCGAGGCCTTCGGCGGGATTAGCTTCCGCGAAGCTGCCTCCATCATTTCGAAGACAAAGGAGTAGCATGAGCGCATCGTTTCGTCCGCACACGGGCATACACGTTCAAAAACTGCACCGGAATCGGTGTCCTTCGGGGGATAACAGCGAGTGGGATGGCCGCTCGTCACGTGTGGGGTTTGCGTGAATGCGAGGCATGCATTTGCTTTGGTTGCGCCACTTGCAAATGGCACCCAAATGTTGCCCTGCGCTGCCCAAATAGGAATTGCACAGCTTGCTCACTCAAACACTTTGTTGTCAGGTTACTTTTCCTTTACGGCGTAGGACGTGCAAATAATTATGTAATCATCATGGCAGCTTTTCACAAACATTTGTGGCAGCGCAAAGGTTTTTCGTATCTATTTGCTTAGTTACGTTTCAACAGGTGAAATGGAAGATCAGGGATGCAAAAGCAAGATAATAATGGTTGCACTGTTAAATAAAAAAATACATATAATATAAAATATAAAGACAAAATACACACACACACACACACACATATATATATATATATACATATATATATATATATATAATATGAGAACACATAAAAGGAACACTCAACCGTTATTTCTTGATAATTTCGACGGAATTGTGCTCCGTCTTCCTCGGAAGATTAGTTAGGACCGACGGACCGACCGACCGTATTCTCGGTCGCTTGACCGTCTGAATTACTGCGTCCAGCTGAAGCTGTTTACAGCAAGCATCTAATGGGGTGTGTTTCCATTGTTAATTACCTCATGTTACTTAGTTTGTATTTGTTTATTATTTTTTTATCAAGTTAACATCTTTTTAAATATTATTCATTATTTTTATATTAACGTTCATTTATTTATATATATTTTTAATAATATAAGCATTTTTCCCCATTTTTTTCTTCCTTGGTTTAAAATTATGTATATTCATTGTGGCACAGGGATATGTGCTGTTGTTCCTATTTTCGGTCTTTTGTGAGTTGTCAGATCTCCAGGAGAGTAACTCCATAGGTCTATCAAGAGAGGATTTTCGGTGCTTCGTAATGACGCATCCATGTCCATAACCATCTTCTTTGCGATGGTCAGGATTGGCGTTAAAGTGAGGTCCTTTCTCAGCTCTCTGTTTCTTATGAACCATGGGGCTCCAACGAATCTCCTAACGATTTTATTCTCCGTCGATTGTATTTTGTTGAGGTGAGTTTTGGCAGCTTGCAGCCATACTGGCGCTGCATAGGTTAGCAGCGGACGGATCATGGCCGTATAGATGATTTTCTTTGTCCTTAGATCTAAGGGTGATCTTGGTTGCAGTATGGGATTTAACGCTGCCGCCGCTGCTGTTGCGTTTCCAATGGCCTGTTTGGTGTGCTGGTTCCATCTGAAGCCTTTATCAATAATTACTCCTAGGTATTTAACCTTATCTTTCCTAGGGATACAATCGTTACCCAAGAAGAGGGGTGGCCCAACTCCTGCCATTGGCCTCCTGGTAAACGTCATATGCACGCTTTTCTTGCTGTTAGCTTTTAGTTTCCAGTCGATCAGGCACTCGTTTAAGTTGTCTAGCTGGGACTGTAGCCTATCAGCAGCCCAAGACGGGTTCCTGGCTTGAGCTGTGATCGTGGTGTCGTCGGCGAATAGATATAGTTCGGTGCCAGGGCTACGTGGCACGTCGTTAACGTATACTGAAAATAGTAATGGCGACAGAACGGAGCCCTGTGGGACACCGGCATTGATGCTCCTCTCTGAGATGCAGCCGGCATTGTCGACATGGAAGGTTCTTCTTTCCAGAAAGGACTTTATAATTTTTAGTAGGTACGTTGGAGTCGGTGAGTTTGTGAGCTTGAGGAGTAAACCCTCTGACCAAACACGATCAAACGCAGCTTCCAGATCCAAAAAAGCCGCCTGAGTGATCATTTTCTTGTTAAAGCCATTTGTGATGTACTCAGTTAGCCTTAGTATATGGTGAGTTGTTGAAGTCTTGGGCCGGAACCCTGCCTGCTCGGGGATGGTTACTTCCTCCAGGAACGGGCTTAGTCGATTTTTAACGGCTGATTCAAAGAGTTTACCAGTGGTGTTCAGTAGGCTGATCGGCCGATATGATGCCGGGTCGCTGAGTGGTTTTTGTGGTTTTGGTAACATTTTGATCTTGGCCCACTTCCAGTCACTCGGGAAGTGGCCGGAGTTTAGAGCAGCGTTGAAAAGCTTGGCTAGAAACAGATGGGCGTTCGATGGGCATCGTTTCAATATTTTATTGCTTATGCCGTCCGGACCACCTGCACCTTTAGGTTCAAGTCGCTTTATCAGAGCCCCGACTTCCTCTTGCGTAATTGGGGATGGCTGGCTGCTGGGCGTCATATTGAGACTATTCCAGTTGTCGACTGCCTCGGTGGCGTGCGTCGAACCACCGATTTTGATAAATCGTTCTTCCAGTATATTTGCGAAGAGGTTGCTTTTTTCCTCGTCTGTGAAGGCGGTGGTGTCTTCGCCCTCCAGCGCTGGAGATCCCGCCTTCGGTTCTTTGAGGGCCTTGGCAAGTTTCCAGGCTGAGCCATCTACAGTAGAGAGCTCCGCAACTGTCTTATCCCAGGTGTTTTTCCTGTGTTCCCTCAGTAGAGTTTGTACCATGTTCCGGAGGGCACAGAAGAGCTGTCTGCTCTCCGTATCTCTCGTTCTTTGCCATTTGCGTCTTGCTCGGTTTCTTTCCGTAATACACCGTAAGATTTCATCTGGAATGCCGAGTTGCTGCTTGGTATTTTTTGAGGGTTGCCTTGCATCACGCAATGCTGCATTAATCTCATTTGCCCATCTCGCGGCAGCTTGGTCTATATGAAGGGGAGAGTACAGCGGGAGACTATTCAGGTCTGCCATTTTTTCTTCCAGTTTCTCGGCGAACAAGTTCCAGTTAATTTTGGTTCCTTCGTTACACAAAGAAGGAATTGGTGAAAGGTTGACAGTGTACAGAAGCGGAAGGTGGTCCGAAGAGGAGTTATCTAGAGTTATGGGAGTTGGCAAGTTGGGTATATTCTTGGAAAGAACAATGACCAAGATATCGTTATTATTGCTGGGGATATTGGTGTAGTGGGTGTAGGTGTAAGGAGCACTGATGAGGAAGTTTAATTCTTGTTGCAGTCGGTGTAGTCTATTCCCCGCTGCGTTAGCTGAACGGCATCCCCAGTCCGGATCTTTGCAATTGAAGTGGCCGCCCAAGATGCATTTTTCCTTAATTATTGCCCTCAGTGCTCCTTCGTCCGTGGGTGTGAGATTGCCTGGAGGCAAGTAGATCGACCAAAAGTTTATGTTCCAGCCAGTGGTGGTAATCGTAGCGCCTACTGCTTCAAGGCGGTATGAACGTGGAGGAGGTAACATTTTAGCTTGGTGACAGGACTTGATGAGCACCATAACTCCTCCTCCAGCCTTATTTTTCCTGTCACAGCGAAACTGATTATAGCCCGGTGTGAAAAGATTTTTTGACACATTGAGCCAAGTCTCCTGGAGCAATAATACATCGGCATAATTTTCCGATAAGAGAAGGAGTAACTCTTCCTTTTTGTTGCTGATGCTATTCGCATTCCACTGGATGATTCTCATTGTTGACGTTGGTGTATTTTTCATCATAAGAACAGGATAGCGGCTTTTGTTACTTCTTCTAATAGTATTTCAGTTGTTGACTTCCCAAGGGGCGGGTTGATAAGTTTACTTATCAGGCCCGTGAGCCAGGAAATAATTCTATTTTTGAGATCGGTAACTACTTCGGCCTGGGGCGCTGGTGTGGTTGCCGATGAAACGGGTTGGGAAGTGGCGTTTACTGCCGCCGAAGGCGTCGGAAAATTTAATTCGGTAAAAGCAGGAGCTTGTGCGACTGCGGACGTCCCTCTGTTAGATTGGGCGCTTCGCAATTTCTCAGCGTAAGTTCGGTAGCGCTGACAGCCGCGGTAGTTCGCGGGGTGAGGGCCTCCACAGTTTGCGCAGGTTGCTGGTTCCGGGCTACTTCGGGTGCAGTCCGAGGAGATGTGATTTCCTCCACATTTTACGCATCTGCTGTTTAGGCCGCAGGTTTTATATGTGTGTCCAAAGCGTTGGCATCGCTTGCATTGCGGAGGACCGGTGGATGGGCGGAATGGTTCGATAGTAATTATTAGTCCACAGAGATGGGTTACTGCTAGCAAGTCTTTTTTCGCTTTCTCTTGCTATCTTGATTTGAAACAATGGAAGTAAACGGGCTGGAAGAGGTGGAATCAGTTTTAGGACTTAGTGGATTAGTTAGGTCTCACTAACTAACTAGGAGTCCTAACTAATCTTCCGAGGAAGAATGAGCACAATTCCGTCGAAATTATCAAGAAATAAAGGTTGAGTGTTCCTTTTATGTGTTCTCATATTGTGTGTTGCTGTCTAAGTTTTGTATTTAACACTTCAGTGTTGCTTCGTTTATATATATGTATATATATATAAACCATAAACACAGTAATCAACCCGAAGGTCGGTTTAGTAGATGATGGTAGAGCTCACCCATGTACCAAGCCCGACGGCGTGTGAATATTCACACATCAGGGTAGGGGGGCCAGTTCCTTTCCCTATATATATATAATATATATATATATATATACATATATATGTACACATACGTATGTGTGTACGTTATATATTATATATATATATGTACACACACATATATATATACGAGTATAACATATATATATATAACCATAAACATAGTAATCAACCCGACGGTCGGTTTAGTAGGTGATGGTAGAGCTCACCCATGTACTAAGCCGTCGGGCTTCACACAGTTCCTTTCCCTGTGCCGGTTATGGTTTCCCAGGAAGATCTGGTACCCGAAAAATCAACTATCTTGGGTGGAGCTGCAGGTGCCCAGAGTGCCCAGAGTGCCCAGTTGCCCGGGAATCGAACCCGGGACCCTCCGGTCAGTAGTCCAACGCTCTACCCACTGGACCACCGCGACCCACACGCACACGTACACACACACACGCATACACAAAATAAATATGCCAATAAATAAATACCTGTGTGTACGTATGTATATATTTTTATATTTTACGTTCATTAAAACACTTTTCCTCAGAAATGCTGAAAAGGGACACATACATATGTGTGTTTTGACATAACACACATGTAATGGTCCGTTCTCTGTGTTTCTGTGTATAAGTGTTTTAATCAACGTTTTTATATTTTTACATAATTTTATATTATTTTTGTTGGCAACAATGCGCTACTATAAATCACTAAATAATTAAATCAATCAATTTAAATTCTAAGATTATAACTGATCGGATACTAAATTTAGCATTCATGAAGAAAAAATCCTTTTTTCCGAAGAGGGATCCCTGATGCTCTTGAGTAACATATAAAATAAGAGTATTCCATATCTTCAAAACATAGATTGCACTCTGTTGCATGCAGTTTGAGAACGAAACAAGAGATAAAGGAAGCCCTGCGTAGCTTGAGTGAAGATACGGAGAATGTGAGTAAATGGCCAAAACGAAAGTAGTTGTGCCTGGTAAAGAGGAGGAGACGATTTAATGCTGATGAGTGTTAAGGGAAAACTGAGTCGATCATCTAGTTCGTGTTGCGTACCGTGAAGGAATGATCACGGAATAGGGAACGGTGGATGGAGAGAGAAAAAGGCAATTGCGCGTATGGACTAAGAAAGATTGATGATGTTCGCGGCATTCAAATAAAAATGTGACCTTAGTTAAAAACGCAAAGGTGACGGTGGATAAAATTAATATGTGAAAGATTACTTTGACCTTATTTTCTGGAAGTTAAACTTGGATATACGAGTATAAGAATAATGTCGAAATAATAACCCATTGAGTTTGGGGCACTTGAGCAGGGTTTGTTGTTAACAAATGAGAGAAAGAGTGAAGTTGGGTAGAGTGAAGGTATACCTAAGTAGATTTTGAAAGAAATGGATTTGAATGCATATTTAATAGACAGTATGGAAGACATCTTCTACGGCTTATTGTCCACGTTGGGAGAGAATGGATGAAAGTTGGGTCACCAAACCGATATGCCAGCGAAGAATGACTGTGCTGATAGAAAGGAAAGGGTAGAGCAAGGAATTCACGAAGGGTGAATGTATCCTAGGAGACTCAAAAGTGTTACAGCAATTGGTGGAAGTCTTAGGAACAAAAGTGAGTGCGAACCGTACAAAATGTTGTGTCACGGGAGCGAAAAAAATACGCAAGGACGGTGTGAAAGCCAGAGAGAAGAAATGAAAATGAACGGGAGTGAAATTACTGAGGTAACTTAAAATCATATTTATATGATATATGAACTTTGCCTATCGCGGAAGGGAACGGCGTGAAGTGTTTCTATGAGTAAATCAGAGGTTGATATCTAGGCAGGAAGACTAGGATCAGTACCTCGGTACTAGTATCTAGGACAAGAATCCTGAGAATTTCTAGGCACGGAGGACCGATACCAACCCCCGCAGTTTGATGGCATCAAAGAAGATTTCAGCAGCTCATACCTAGGGACTAGTTTCTGGCTCCTCAGTACCAACACCTAAGATTCGAATCCTTGGTAGCTCTGCGCGATTACTTAGAGAAATCATCCTAAGTATTATTCAGTATTTAGGTACGGGTACCAACCCTTCGTCCAGAAAGTAACCTCCGTTTTGATATAAATAGTACACTGGTAAGATAGAGAAAATGAATTATTTTAATATCAAAACAACATATTTCTACTATTTTATGCATATCTGGCAAACAAATTCAAATGTAGGTTATATCTCTGAACTGGTCTTCAAATACTTTCAGAATAAAATTCTGCCGCCTGAGATCGCAACCAACTGATGACGATATCTTGAAGTTCCTCGTCGATACGAGTGCAAAACATGTGGTAGCCTAACTTTTCAGTCGTGTTTCCATGCAACATAGTCGTAGAAATCTGTGGAAAACTTTTTAATGTTTTCAGATATCATAAACCGCCGGTTTTGACGAACTTTTCGTGAATTTTCAGGTGCAGTTCATTTTTTACCACAGACCATCTCTGTCATCACCATGGACATTTATGTTCACTCTTACACGCACGACAACACTAACACACAACTCTTGTCACTCGTAAAATTTGACCCACGCCGAGCAAATATTTCCCGACGAATGTCAGCATGTTTGAAGTTTTTTTATTAGTAAAAAAAACTTATCACGGAACAAACTTCACATTTGGCGGGAATTTCAATTGCATTGTTCATTTTGACTCGCTTTTGTAAACATACGACAATCGACGCGACCTTCCAAACACTGCAGCTCGAGGCGTACTGACCTACTGTTCGCGTCAATACAGAGACTATTTGGCTACCTCCACTATTTCTCACGCTACAGGAAAACGGAGGTTACTTTCTGGACATCCCTCGTATTTATGTTTCATGCATCCATGTCCTGAGCTCCATTACTATTCACGTGGCAGGGTATTGTGAAATGTATACAATTGGTTAACTTTCCTCTTGGTCTTGTTAGCAGCCATGTTTCTGCTGCAATTTAATAATAAAAAATAATAGATACTATAAAAAATGTTTCTTGCTTAATGGGAGATTATAAATAAGGCATATACTTTTCAATAGCATGGTTTTACTGATTTCGACTTATTTTTTACAAATATCAAACAATCGTTTTTCGTCAGTTTAGGAACTCTCTTGTCGGATTTAAAAAAACTTAACTGCCGCACTCAAAGGCAGTATTTTTGACCTGAGGCGTAATCTTCGAATAAAACAATAAATTTATCCGCCCTAATTCATTCAATTACGTACGTTAATATGATCATGTCTTCTTGCAATTGTGCATGCGCCCGTTTTATCGCAGGACTCGTAACTTAATTTATTCCACCGAAAGAGCCTCTTTCATGAGCAAATTGAAATTTTATCCCGAGGTAAACACGGGTAGTAGTGGACTTCTTGCTGATCAAAGATGCGATTACGTAAAAGAAAAATACATGTAAGTTGTGCGATTTGAGATAAAACGATAACAGAGGCAATATGCATGGTTCATGTTCCTTGTACATGCTCCTCCTCCGTGTATATTGTCCTTGTTCAAGCATATTTCTCATGTGCAAGTATATGAACAATAAGTTTGACCACACGATACATATATGCCCAAACTCGAGCTATATGTTCACCAATATTGCTTCCAAGCGTGGGACTCCAAGAGGCCTAATTCAAATTATTAAGGAGAACGAAGATAACCCTATTCGGTGTGTAAAGTTACGTATATGTACTGCGATAATTGGCAATGGTTAGCATTCTAGTTGATTATATATGCTTTTTTCAAAGTATACCGTAATTACAGAAATAACTTTCAGGTATTTGTAAATATGGCATCGGAAGTTAACTCATTTTATGCGAACGTGTCAATTCCTTTTGATTATTAGTTAAATGTTATCTGAATATTATTCTCATATTCCCTGTTACTCATAAAACTTGCTAATCAAATAGTTTCTATGGCTTACGTGAACAACTTACAAATAGTTGTAGTGGAAATAGAAAAAAATGCCACTTTACAAGTATTTTCCTTCTGATGCATCCGTTTCATATGTTTCACGGTTGTATATTAAGCCAGATAATTAATTATAATATTTCAGTTAGCTGGTTAGACTCTCGAAACTCAATTGGTCTCTTTTGTTATTACGTTAATTATAAACGTTGTCCCTTCGAAATATTTTTACGGGGTTTTTATTAGATTGCTTTTTGTATGCAATCGTGAATTCAAATATGTCATCCAATCAAAGTGACGCTTCGGAAGATGTTTCCAAAAAATATTTATCAATTCACGGTAATGCTTAGATGTTTTATGCGGCTTAATGGTTAAGATAGTTTTTTTATTCAGGTCAGTGACCTTAAAGTATACTTGCAGAGATTTCATTGAATAACACTTGCGGTAGAATGTGCTAATCAGCTGATGATTAAATACGACATTGTTAAAAAATCATGTACATTGAAAATCTTGTCGGATAGGCAGATTTGTCTTTCAAAACCCCTTTTCAAAGTGCCAAGTATGGAGCGGAGGTTAAATATTTTCCCCTCGAAGTGGAAACGGTGTGCACCGGTTTGAATGATTGTGTTACCGCTAGTCCGTGGCTTCCTACGAAAAAATGGAGTTCCACAGGATTTAGTAGGCGTCCTCCATAAATTGGAAATTCTGCTTCGTTGGGCACATTTCGATACCCTCTGGTAGTGGAAAACCTTTTTGAAATCACAATGGATATTTTAGTCCAGCTTGTTGTGAAGCGTCCTCATGCATTCATGGAATGGCCTAAAACGACGAAAAAAAGCGAAACAATTGCCTTCGTGAATGCTTGAGTACTTGGCTAACTCAGTTTGGGCCGCGGCCACGTAGATTTTACCCGAAAGCATAGGTCTCCCTTCCTCCGTTCTTCTGATAAGAGGAGAGTAGAATACAATGAGGTTCGTTGCCAAGCGAATCCGAAGCAATGTATGAGTGCCCTTCAGTTTTGTTCACTTATGGAACCGAATCATGCGATTACGAGGAAACTTCTTCGATATAAATTAAGAGAAGAAGAAGAAGCAAAGTATCTTACATGTGGATGTTAAATTGAAACGATCATCTGGTTGTTTAGTAATTAGTTTGTATGAATTTGCTTTCTTTCCTCTAAATTCATAATGCCTTAATATACCTTTATTCTAAAATTCCTCAGTCCCAAATTCGTTTACTGTACTATAAAAGTTTTCCCTTTTGTGTTGGTACACTTTCTAATTACCATGACGAGCAATGTGATTTCTGCTGAGGAACCTTCACGACAAACATAGCTTATATTATAATATATATAACTGATTAAGTAAAAATATGTGTGGATTTTAAACGTGAGAAGTTAGAGGAAACTTGACTTCATACTTCTTAGCAATTCCCTTTTCTATTCACTAAGCTCACGTTTTCACAGGTAGTGTACACCAGTAGTTGCACCAATTAGACGTTAAATTTTATAATAGTTATACAAATAAAATAATTATTATCCAAAAGCTAATGTTACGTTATATCTGTGGAAAATTTTTGGAACATTTTTGGTATTATTTGATATTTTAATATTTTAGTACCCAGCAAGCCACCTTGGTGAATATACACAAAACTAATTTTGACCCTACCGCGGTCGGACAATGTTATTCTCATCCCTTACCGTTCGTGGGAAAAATGAAATCTTAAATCTATTTGTTCTACACTTAATATCTATAATTTTATTGACATGATCTCTCATGCCGGAATAAGATGGGGGTAATAATACATTTTCAACATCATTGCTAAAGAGACGTCCTTCCAATTTATGTAAGAGATTTAATCTGCAATCTAACCTTTCAAAAATCTCGCTCCTCTACACTGTACGCGACCCGATTCGGCAATTAATCCGAATTCTTATCGTCGCATACAGGACGTCATCACTGAAGGGTCCAATAAATTTCGCAATACTTGACTGAAAAGCGAAATCTTTGACTTCAAGAAGTTCAATAAAAAAATTCTTTCTTTTTCAATGAACTGTATACACCTTTCTTAGTTCCTCTAAATTATATATCTCATCTATGTACACTCTTGTGATTAGTTGTTACAGCGTGAAATACAAATGTATGCGTACCTAATGCTATAATGTTAGAAATGAACATTCAGGAATGCTAAAATTTTCAGCACTTGCCTGAACATATTGTACTTTTTTCAGACAACCGCTAAAAACGCAGAACTTTTATTGAATATGAGACATACGTAAATATAAAAAATGTATCTCTTTTGCCGAAGATGGGATTTAGAATGATCGTGGCTTGTAAGTCGTGGATTGTGGTTTCGATAAGCACGGTACGACATTGACAAAAATCCTTGTAGGAAACTAAATGACCGGCGCAAGGTGGAAGGCATCCCGAGCTCCTGTATTTTAAAAACAGCAGCATGTCCACTGGGGAGATGGAGGCACCGAGAAGGACCATTTCATCTCGGCCAGCCCAAGGGCTCTCCCCGCCAGCCGGTTTCCCTCGGGGAGGTGGGAAGGGCACGCAACCACTCGGACCCTCGAGAGAGAGAGGACCATCGCGACGATTGCTTGGCCCTGGAAAAAGCCTTGTTGATCAATGGGCACGGCTGTGAGACCCGGGGGACTCTGGGCGCCGGGTGCACGGGCTATCTAAGGGAAGAGGTGCTGCGACGGGGTGCTCACTCGGATTACAAGGCTGTGCACCAGTAATCATGGCGCGCGGCTGTGGTGAGATCCACTGTTTACTTTCACTAATCTCGTGTGTTTTGTTGTCAAATCCCTTCCCGCATGGGGCTGCCATTTAATGACTGTGGTGCTCGGTACAATGTTTCCTGCCTTTCTTTGTTGTTTTCAACCTTCTCCTTCCATCCCTCCTCTCTCTGTGTGGGGGGACGCCTCACACCGTCAGCTGTCTACGGCGGTGGGTCACATTTCCTACCTGTGACTTCAGGAGCGGAGACTATGATAGTAGTCTGGTTGCATATAGTATTGGCCGACGACGGACTCCACGGCTTCTGATTCACAAAAATATGCCCAAAAATAATCGGCAACTTTGGAGGGCAAAGTCTTAGAAATAATAGAGATCGCAGAGTAGGAAGCTTGGTATGTTCATATATTCATATTCCTTATGGTGCTTATTTTAAATTATGAATCAACAAATATCGTAGCAAAATCTTATATAGGAAAAACGTAATAATGCTTATAGTTGTTGCTTGAATCCATTTTTTTCCATTGTAAGATTATCATTAATTACTTTTATAAATGTTGCCACCTAATCTATAAATAAAACAAAGGTCAGACCTAGAAGTTAAAAGATATTGCTTCGTCAATCGCCCATTACGTCATTGTTGATAAATATTCGTCGAAATTTAGAAGTACAATGGATAACAGTAATTTGGCAAATGAAAACACTTTTGAAGAAGGTGAAGCAGCAAATTCCAATGCTGTAGGTTTTATTTAAAATTATTTATACATACCATTATTGATTATGCGTATTTTTCAATAGGGGTATCTGTACATTGTGCGTCAACAAACTTGACCTTCTCAATTTCCCGAATGAGGCCTTTTTCACATGGATCCCATATGCTACATGCATATTCTAAATGAGGCCTTACAAGAGCGTGATAACAACGTTCCTTGACCTTAGAGTCACTTCTGCCGACAACGCGTCTAATAAATCCTAATTTTTTATAGAATACTACCTTGATCAAAAAGTTCCCGGAATTTATTCAGAAAATTAAAAATACAAGTTTATTCATCTAAATCTATATTGTCCCCTTCAAAGTAATCCCCATCGACTGCAACACACTTATGCCAGCGCTTGATCCAATCCTCGAAACATTTTTTATATTCGGTTTTCGGTATGTCCATCAGTGCTTCCTGCGATTTTTCCATTACTTCCTCTCGGCTGCTAAAACGCGTTCCCCGTAATGGTTTTTTAACTCGATTGAACAGAAAGAAGTCACAGGGAGCCAAATCAGGTGAATTCGGTGGCTGTTGGATGGTATTTGTTGCATTTTTCGTCAAAAAATTACGAATAATGATAACACTGTGCGACGGTCTCGACGCACTGTGCGACGATTTCTGGTCTCTTTCGGCGAATTGCTTCACGCAAACGTCTCATAACGCCCAAATAATACTCTTTGTTTACTGTCTGGCCTTCTGGCAAAAATTCATGATGCACTACACCGTTGTAATCCATGAAAACCGTCAGCATTGCCTTCTTTTTTGACTGAAAACGACGTGGTTTTTTTGGTCTCGGCTCATTTGGTGAACGCCATTCACTTGCCTGATGTCTGGATTGCGTGTCGTACTCATAAACCCACGTCTCGTCTCCAGTAACGATCCTTTTGATGAATGTGGGATCGGATTCAGCCTCGCAAATCATGTCTTTTGCGACGTCAACACGGTCTCTTTTTTGCATGAAATTGAGGTATTTTGGCACCAACTTTGCTGCTACACGACGGAAACCCAAATCATTAACCACAATGTCTTGGGCGGATCCATAGGCAATGTTCAAGTCCTCCGCTATTTCTCTGATGGTTAATTTGCGGTTATTGACCAACATTTCTTTTACTTTATCAATTTTTTCACCGACTTTCGATGTCGATGGTCTGCCACTGCGTTCATCATCTTCGATTGACTCACGACCACTTCTGAACCGCTCGTGCCCCTGGTAAACGACCGTTTTTTTTTAGAGAATCGTTGCCGAAACACTTTTCCAACATTTCCAACGTCCGTGCGCCACTAAATCCGTTTTTTACGCAAAATTTAATACAAGTTCGTTGTTGCAAATTTAAATCCATTTCTGCAATTGTAAAAAATCGCCAACACACACAGAGATAGATGTACTCTTTGTCTTCAAGAAATACTTATTTTACACCACTCTTTGCTCATTAGAGGCAATATCAAATTTCAGTCTTCCATTTATCTTTTTGACACAACTTTGTCCTCATCTGTGGTGATGCCAAATTTTTGTCATTAGGAACTTTCAAACTTTCAGGAAAGACAAAGCAAGCATTTACTAACCCTACCTTGTAGCTGTGAACACCTTTTCAATCTTTTCTCATAGTCTACTTAAAATACTCTTACTCACTTAGAGTAGTCTGCTGTGGGTACTTATAGTTGGTTAGGATAACTTTTTGTGTGTCTAAATAGCTTCATCCTTGTGGAGCAATACCTTAGAGTTACTCGGTCATGAGAACTTGACGGAATCCACCCCAAGCACAGTGATATCTTTTTGATGGCAATTATTTATCATGTAAAATCATTTATCTGTCAAAATGTTATCACTTGATAATATCTTTTCTCGGTAAAAAATAATGACATTTTACCATTGAAAATTGGCATGCTAACATTCCAAAGGCTGAACGTGTTCAATTCTGACCATGCAATGTCTTAATTGAACGTGTTCAATTCTGACCATGCAATGTCTTAATATTTTTGGTGATCTCTAATTTTTGTCATCAAGAAATACTTATTTTACACCACTCTTTGCTCATTAGAGGCAATATCAAATTTCAGTCTTCCATTTATCTTTTTGACACAACTTTGTCCTCATCTGTGGTGATGCCAAATTTTTGTCATTAGGAGGTATTACATGGAACCTTTTACATATTGTTAAGGACATAGATGTAAATATGACATTGAGGATATTATTTGACATCTTGTCAATTAATAAATGACATTTCATGATGCTTGGACCATACATTGAAATTGTCTTACTTTTGCTACCTGTTGAAGAGGTTGATTATTAATGCAATTTACAGCAATGTTTGCTAGGTTTTTAACATGATTTCTACAAAAATCAATGCATGAATGTAATGGAAAAATTGTTAATCATTTTTTGAAGAAATTAAGAAGTTTAAATGCAATTATGTGAAGGTTACCTTTTTTTAATAGAAATAAATGCAATGTTAAGTGCTGAAATTATTCATTTAACCAATCCTACAATTGTATATTTGACTTTTGCTATAAAGTCAAATATATGATGGTAGAAGCTTGCTTATTGAGTATCTTCTTCAATTACTTTAACTGTTTCATTGTCATTGTCACTATCTTCATGATCTTCCAGACATAGGTTTCTCAAGGATACATCATTTAATAAAGAAGGCAGTGATGATGAGTGACTTATTAAATTTTCAGATGTTGATGTGATATCTGTTGACAGTTGCACCTCGCTTAAACTTGTATGAGTAGTTGAATCTATTGGTAGATTTTCATTTTCTTGTTTTGTTGTGGGGCTTTTCTTTTGAGGAGTATTTCTAGTTTCATTCTCTCTTTTTATTGACTCATTTATGTTCATAGTCGAGGAAACTCTAGTTGCTATCCCTCTATTTTGGCCACAGTATGAGTTTTCTAGGGCAAATATCACTCTGCAGGTTTGATTCTGATCTGAAAAATTGATCGTAACCCCAAATGATTGAGACCCATTGCTGTTTACCTCAGTTGTCCTGAAAACTTCCAAATTAGGAGCACGGGAAGTTTGAGCTTCTGGATTTGTTTGTATTCCTGTCAAGGGTTTCTGATTTTCAGCAATGTTAGTACTTGTGCTGTCTGATTGTATTTTGGATGACTGAGGGATGCCATGCAATCCAGGGGTGAATTCATGAAAATTCTGAGGAACATCAAGGGGTTCAAAAGAAATGCATTGTCTAATGCTGGGCATTATCATGGTTGAGGCATCATAAAACACTGCTGGTGGACCAAGTGGTTGCTGTGGATAAATGCCTTGGCTTGATACCATGGGAAATATATTTTGGCTTGGAGGAGGTAAATAAATTTGCTGCTCATTAGGTAAATTAAAAAATGCTCTCCTGGAGGTGCCCTAAAGAGTGCTGGTTCTTGGTGTGACAGATTGCATGGTGGTGTTAATTGTGGGCTTAGGCTAATTGGATAAATTCCTGAAGTTACACGTTGAAATTCATTAGGATTAGAGAGGGACCCTAAAGTTGAATATGGTTGATATTGCAAATACTGGTAATCCCGAGATAATAGTTGCAATTGATCATTTGGTACAATGATTTGAGTATGTATTTGGTTATTAAATCCATAATTATAAGGAGGTTCACTGTAAAAATTACTTGACTGAGATTGAGGCTGCTGTATAGCATATCCGATGGCGCCAGTCGTAATTAACATTCCCGTCTGCGCCACAGATTCCGGACTGAGAGAGGAGAGAGTTTTATGTAGCATGTTCTTGTGGTGGTGGTATTTCGTCTAGCTACTTCCTAAAATCTAGCTTGCACCTTCCTGATAAATTTCTTGTTGCATCCTGGGATACAATTACTTGTTGTAGTTAATCGTATGTACTTGCATGCTTGTGGAGTGAAGGTAGGTGGATGTGTGTTTGCATGCGCGTGGAATGATGGAATGTTTCTATGAATTTGTACACTGCTGTGGATTGGGGTTTGCATGTGTGTGTTGGTTTTGAATGCGGTATTTCTTTATTCCTATTTTGGGTGGTGACCTAACACCCCCCGCCACACGCCCTTGCGGCGGCTTGCGGGGAATTATGTAGATGTAGATGTACCCGTCTTGTTTTGGTGGAGGCCTGTTGTGCAAATGGTTTTGGTTCATATTTATTTCCTTTTTCGCATAAAAAATAGTTCATTTATTTGGTGAATATCTCCCATATCCTCCCTTGTCACTCACCCATCCCCCTGGTGCTTGCAACCCCAGGCACGCACCTTTTTGGTGGATCGCGGGGTATTTATATCGATGTCTATGGAGCGACGCTTCGAGGAGATGTTCTCCTGTGACATCGAACGGTCGAGGGTTTGGTGGCATCATTTACAAGACATATTTTCTATGGATACAGGGAAGTATATAAAACATAAACTTACGGATAAGCATTTTAGTTATGAAGAGACAAGTCTTATGTCTCTTCCCATACGCTGTAGCAAGGTGTCTTGCTAAGCATAAATCAAGAACTACTGCCTAATAGGTGTAAATACGTAAATTATCATTAAATTTGTAAATAGCAGGTTCTTGTTTCCCACTAATCTCTCAGCAACTTCGTATTTCTTTACGCTAACGCCTTCAAACAATTGATCTCTGAGTACGTCCTGAAAGTTCATCAAATCTATATTTGCTTTTATTTATTTATATATCCTACAAGCCACTGCTAGTTTGCGTGGCAGGGGGTGAATACACACCAGAATCATTTTACCCGAACATGACCCTACCGCGGACGAAATCCCCTATCTTTTGTGGCTAAAATGTCGTCTTAAATCTAGCTGTTCTACACTTAATCTTTCTAATTGTATTAACATGCTTTCTCCTAAGGTAGTACGATGGAGGTAATAATACATTTTCGTCATCACTGCTTAAGAGACATCCTTTCAGTTCATGTAAGAACTTCAATCTGTAATTTAGCCTTCGCTCCGTAAATGTTTCCCAGTCTAGCCGCTCTAACATTTTGGATACGCTACTAAGTTTATCATAACGTTTTACAAAATCGTGACCCCATACACTTGCAGCATATTCTAAATAAGGCCTAACCAACGACATTTAACATTTCTCTTTGACCTTTTCATCACATTTACCTAGTGCTCTTCTAATAAATCCTAATTTTTTGTTAGCTTGTCCACATAATCTGAGGTGACCTAACACCCCCCACCCTTGCGGCGGCTTGCGGGATATTATGTAGATGTTGATTCCTCGTACGTATTTCGCCCAGGAGAGACCGTGAGTGAGGGTAACACCAAGGTATTTAATTGAACCATTGTTAGGTACCTGTGACCGAATCCAGTGTTCAGAGATTTTGGAGATGAGAAAACTATTTGTAATGAATACGTGGATATGTTCACTCTTTATTTTTATGATTATTTTCGTGAAACGTGACCTTTTTTGTCTTCTCTTCGAACATGAGTCATAATTGGGAAATCCCTTATGAATTCGTATGTTTGAACCTCACCGGGAATACTCTGTAAAACGTTTGAAAAGGCTTCCTTGTAACAAAATGCTTAAATTATGAGTCTTTGATCATTTTCTCTTTTAATAAAAGCCTGCAATATCTTTTCTTTGCACACCGTGCCCGTTTTCTTCTCAAATAGCTAGACTAGGTTACCCAGTAAAAGAAAAATCAAGCTTATTGAAGTACAGAATGGTTCATTTTTTAAACGTCTGTCGCAGTTACGACATGCCAACTTTGGAATTCAAAACATCTGCAAAATATTAGTACAGTATATTTCATTGATGCATTCTGGACGTGAGCTGAGGGATGGGCACAGACCCCCATTCATCCGCTACCACAAAGAAGAATTAGCAGCGGGAGTGCGTGCGTGGAAGGGCACTTCGGATTCTTCTCGCGACGCGAAAGGCAATCGCTCAAACACCGTCTTTTGTTATCTCCCCGCGGAATACTTCATTCCTTTGGCAATGGCGCGACCTCGTCGGAATTGAAACCGTCGCTCCGGTACGGGCTAAGGCATTCGTCACCAACACACACACACACACACACACACATACAACGCACACATCGCCGCTGGTCGCGCGCGGCGGAGTGTGAAATTCGAGCGATCGATTGGTTTGACTGAAGGAGGTCGAATGGCATCGCATTGCCTTCCTCGCTGATAAATCCAATTGAGTTGCTTTCTTTTTCCTTCAGGGTTTTCAATTTCTCGTGGGTCGCGATTCGGTGGACCCGCGCCGACACTGCTCGCCGAAGACTCGAGAGGCATCATGGGAGGTGCGCTGAAGGGGGAGACGGTTACCTCGAGGGAGAGGGTTGAGGCGAGCAGGGGCCTTTTTCTCCTCCTTTTCATCTACATCTACATAATACCCCGCAAGCCGCCACAAGGGCGCGTGGTGCGGGGTGTTAGGTCACCACCTGTAAAAGAGAATAAAACTACATGTAAAATCAACATATTTATTCCAACCTACACCCATAGTGGCGAATACATTAATGAAAAAACATTTTGAACACACATACATGCAAATACATAAACTATCAACTAGCAAGAAATTGCACCTCAGGATGTAGTAAAAATTTATCCAATAACGTCCAAGCTAGAATTTGAAAAGTAAGAAGGTGAAATTCCACTACCACATGGACATGCAATATACATTAGTCTCTCCCCCCCAGCACACAGTCAGAGAATGTGACCCAACGCTGCAGGAACCGGGAGGGTCCCCCCCCCATAGAGAGAGAGACGAGGGATGGAAGGGGAGACTTAAAAACAGGAAACGCAGAGCAAGCAATACTGTAAGGAGCATTACATTATTTAATGGCATTCTAATGCGGTCAGGCGGTAAGGGTTTTGACAAGTCACACGAGGTTCTCTACCTGCCTCTCGTCGAGGGAGGGTGTGCTCGAGTTGGTTCCCGAGAAACGGCTACCTGAGCCTATCTGCGTGCCTTCTGTTACTTCTGTGCCTCAGTGCTTGTTCTTCCCTTGTGAAGTGAAGTGTGATGTTAGCTTAAATTTTGTGAAATAGTTTAGTTTTTGTGTTTTTTGTTGTTAGCTTTGAATAGTGTGGTGGTAATCTTAGTGGGCATTCCTAGTGGATTGTAATTATTTGTTTCCCGCTCCTCTGACTGATTATTGGTGAGTATTCTCTTTATTTTTCTCTTCTTTTCCACTGAGAAGTCACGTAAATTTTGAGTCCATTACAATATTTTGACAGTTTCGTGCAATTTAATTTTAAGTACCGCCTTGTTAAAAAACAATTTTAGTACAGTAAATTTAGGTTAGCTTTTTCTTGGGAACTCTTTCATTAAACTAGGATGGCGTCAACTAGATCTCCTGTTGCCATATTTAAAAACGCTGGTGAATGCGTTCTTAGGGCTCGTATCGCTACGTTGGAGAAAATGGTGAGGGAGCTTCGATCACAGGTCGACGGCCGGGTGCCTTCTCTCAAGGGAGCTAAGGGTAGGAATTTGAATGTCCGCCTCGCGTAGTTCGTAGACTTTTGGGATGTGGGTGTGAAGGAGAATGGGAAGAATGAAAGGCGCAGAAAGAAAAACAAACGATGTGCTCTACAGATGTGTATTTGCATGCGTGTAAAATGATAGGATGTTTCTATGAATGTATGCACTACTGTGGATTTGGGTTTGCATGTATGTGTTAGTTTTGAATGCGGTTTTCTTTATTCCCTTTTTTGGATGGTGACCTAACAACCCCAGCCACACGCACTTGCGGTGGCTCGCGGGCTATTATGTACATGTACAGGAGTGGGCCAAGTGAAAGGCTCAAAACTGCACAACAATTTCGAAACATAGTGCCAATGCCGATTTTTGTTTCCCAAAGTGAAAGTTATGGTTTAATGAGTGGCCTACAACTGTCGGCATGATACCAGAACACAACGATAGTGTAAACATGGCCGCTTATTTTTCAACATGCCATTCGTTTGTTCAGTAGTAAGGAGCGAATGAAAGATCTATTTACCTCGACAAATGAAGAAAGTTTAAAGTGGTGATTTACCTATTCCACTTTAGCATTGATAGAATGAAGTTCTTAAACAGTGTTATTTACGTATCAGTCTCCTCTCGACCAGGTTAGGCACACACCCTGTTGTGACGACAGTGAATTTTAGAGCCGTTAAAGCGATCGTTTTTCTAGAGGAGTCCGTGAACTTTAGAGTCACTGAAATACTTCTACTGTACGCCAATATTTAACTACACATAATGATTGCACGAGCGAGAATCTTCAGTATTCAGAAAATTACGGGCTAAAAAATGTTATACTTTTATGGCTTTCATTTGACTCACGTTCGTGCATGGCAAGACCAAAGGAGGTCACTTGAAGATGCTAATGGAGGCCGTATTGAGTAGCAGTGGAAAGTTGAAGACAGTGATTGACAGAAGAATATTGGGTAAGCGAGGATCGGGAAGGGAGATAATATGCATGTTGGACGGAGTGAAGGGAGGGAGAGACAATTATCAGGAGCTAAACAATGGTTTTTTATGAAGGGTTTTGTGATATTTTTTGTCATGCTGGGCGGGAATAACAATGCTTAGCAACTGATTTCATAAAAAACCAAGTATATTACTGTAAAGTATGAAAATATTTACAGCCAGAGGCAAAAAATAATTTTTTGGTGTGCCTCACACGTCAAAACCAAAAATCCTAATGTCGGGATTCACATAATTTTTATTCTATCCATTTATCACACTCCACCAAGGCATGAAAAATAATCCATTGGTTCATTTCTTTTACCAAATATTATTATTACGCTATACATTTTCCCGTTCTACTTGTCAACAATCTCTACTTTCATTTTTGAGGCATATTTACTCTCATTTTTATATGAGATTTAACGGAAGTTATCCAGAGCCTTGCGGGGTATTATGTAGATGTAGATAGAGAGCCTTGATCCATAACAAGCTTCGAGTCTACTATTAAAAACCGATAATGCTTTATCGATGGTGCACTAAAGGACGTGTTCCTTTTCGTTTCACTTGACTTCCCCATGAACTTATTTCTCACGCATGTATCCATAAGAAATGCTTATGGAGTTGGGATGAGAATCATTGGAAGAAGGACGACTCAATACCAGGTTAAACTTACTAAATAAATTCAGATCCGCATGTTTCAGCACCGAGGTCTCGAAAATTATGCGCACTCCAACATACATTGGTCGTTTGGATCATGTGTACAAAATTCGGGAAATAGATGCCAGAATTAGCAGACTCAAGGACTCCTTCCCAAGGACAATACGGGATAACAACTGTAGGGCCACACTCGGAGATGACAAAAATGCCACTTGCCACCCTCGGCGTCTAGGTAACAATTAGTTATACTCAATTGCATGCACTTTCAATAATCTCCTGTGTGTTGTGTCAAAACCCTTCCCGCATGCCCGCATTGGAATACCATTAAGTAATGTAGTGCTGTTTACAGTATTGTTTGCTCTGCTTCTGGTACCCTAAATTTCCCCTTCCATCCTTTGTCCCTCTCCGTGGGTGAGCCCTCCTCCTACCTGTATTTCTTTATTCCTTTTTTGGGTGGTGACCTAACACCCCCCGCCACACGCCCTTGCGGCGGCTTGCGGGGTATTATGTAGATGTAGATGTAAGAATATGGAATCATCAAGGTGGCATTTTTTTCAAACCATATTTTAAGACCTGCCACCCAAGTTTCCATTCAATTATGGACTACCTTACATACTCTTACCACCATACATCTACATAATACCTCGCAAGGGCGTGTGGCGGGGGGTGTTAGGTCACCACCCAAAAAAAGGAATAAAGAAAAACTGCATTCAAAACTAACACATACATGCAAACCCAAATCCACAGTAGTGCATACATTCAGAGAAACATCCTATCATTTTACACGCATGCAAATACACATTTACCTCCCTTCACTCCAAAAGCATGCAAGTACATATGCTTAATTATAACAAATAATTGTACCTTAGGATGCTGGATGAAATTTATCCAAGAACGTGCAAGCTAGATTTTAGTAAGTAGCAAGGCAAAATACCACCACCATAAGAACGTGCAACAAAAAACGCTCTCCTACCCAAGGTGAGGCATTCGGCCCAACGCTGCAGGTAGGAGGAGGGCTCCCCACGGAGAGGGACAAGGGATGGAAGGGGAAATTTAGGGTACCAAAAGCAGAGCAAACTTTGTACTCTCTATACTGTAAAGAGCACTGCATTACTTAATGGCATTTCAATGCGGTCATGCGGGAAGGGTTTTGACAACAACACTCAGCAGGTTAGTGAAAGTGCATGCAATTGAGTATAACTAATTGTTACCTAGGCGCTGAGGGTGACAAGTGGCATTTTTGTTACCTACGAGTGTAACCCTACAGTTGTTATCCCGTATTGTCCGTGGGAAGGAGTCCTTGAGTCTGCTAGTTCTGGCATATATTTCCCGAATTTTGTATACATGATCCAAGCGACCAATGTACACGTATGTTGGAGTGCGAATAATTGGCGAGACCTCGGTGCTGAAATATGCGGATCTGAATTTATTTAGTAAGTTCGACTTAGCATTGAGTCGTCTTTCTTCCAATGATTCCAATCACAACTCAATAAGCGTTTCAGTGACGCTTTTCGTTTTATCGTAACAGTTTTTTTCGTTGAACCTCAATTCCCCGAACGAGGCCCTTTTCACACGGATCCTATACGCTACATGTATATTCTAAATGGGGCCTTACAAGAGCGTGAAGACAACGTTCCTCGACCTTACTATTTTTATACGCTTTCATAGAATTCAATAATTGGTCACTCATTCTATTTTTCACCTAATCTTCTACATATTGTCTCTATCCATCCTATCGAACGCTTCTCTTGCCTAAAAAATTACAATAAAGTTTATTTCGTCATTTTGTGCAATTTCTCAAGTACTCAAGTGTATTTATAGAGCAAATGGATAATTTACATTATGATCCACGATGTCCAGATTAAGTCAGTACGTTATCATATACAAGTACATCAATTTGACCTGATTTTAGTCTTCTATAGTCACTAAATTCAATGGAGTATTCATATTAAATAAAATTGGCAATTTTCCACAAAAAATAGAAATTTATTGATACGACCGGTTTCGATGCAACTACATCATCATCTGGTAACAGTCATATTCTCGTTGTCTGCTATATATGCTGGAACACAAGTAAGGGGGGGGGGTAGTAGAAAAAGAGGGGAAAAAGAGAGGGAAGGGAGAAGGAAAGTGGGCAACGTGGGTGTCAATGGGGGTGGAGAAAGGTTTCTGGTGAGGAGAAAGGGTGAAAAATTAGCCCCGTCCGGGAGACGTCACCGCTGGCTGGAAGGGTTGTCTCATTGAGGGTGGACACTCAGTGCAGCGCTAAACTCCTAGGACCGTGGAGAAAGGGGGACCGGGGTTCCCCCTCCCCCGGCCGCGAAGATATCCATGCACAAAGAAGTGTTCGAAAAGGAGTAAAGGTTGAGGTCACTGTCTATATGGTTCCAATGGGGGTTGGAGGGAGCCGTGAAGGAGAGCCCTAGCGAGGGATTCAGGGTTGGGGTGGGAGGAAGGAAGGGGGAGAAAGGAGTGGGGACACAAAGCTTCACGCCTTCTTCGGGGTAACTTGGTCGGAGGGTGCACCGGGGGGGGGGATGGGGGGGAATTCCGAGATTTAAGGAGAGGAGATCACTGGTCACACGTGCGTCGAGGGAAGGCGATGGAGAGGATGGGGGAGGGTGAAGATGAGAATTGGACTTCGTTGATGAGGTCCAAGTCCTTCCGATGTAGAATTTCCAGCTGTTCCATAGCGTCTAATTTCTTACCTTTGGTCAGGTTGTGAAGCACTTTAAAATTGAAATTGCAACAATGTTTGAAATCGAGAAGGTGTTTGGCAAAAACAGAATTGGTGAGACCTGTGATGAAACCTTTCCTATGTTCACTGATGCGAGTCGAAAAACTCCTGCCTGTCTGGCCAATGTACTTAGCACCACACTCACACTGAATTTCGTATACACCACTTTGGTTATTGTAATGTATGGGATCTTTATTGGAGCATAAGGCTTTGAACAGATTATTGGGGGTATAAAATGCAATGCGGAATAGATCTTTGGGAAACTTGTTGGCAATTTTATAAGACACGGGGTTATGGAATGGGAGTTTGCACCACTTACGCTCTGAAGTAGTGGTGACTGAGAGGGAAACGTTTAACTTCAGGGCCTGTTTTTTAAGTTTTTTCTTTAATAACTTATCTATTAGGCTGACGTGGTAACCGTTTTTAAAAGCTATGTGTTTAATGGTTTTGACCTCTCGTTCAAAGTTGGATTTGGACAAGGGAATACTGATTAGTCTATGGATCATGCAATTGAAGCTGGCTAGTTTGTGGGTGATGGGGTGGCAAGAGTCCGATGGTATCACTTGATCAGTGTAAGTGGGTTTTCTGTATATTGCAAAAGTATGTGTGTTGTCTATAATTTCAATAGTTAAATCCAAGAAATTGATTTTATTGCCCCCTCCCGATTCCATGGTGAAAATTATAGATGGATGAAGGGAGTTGATGAATTTTTTGTGGAAAATTGCCAATTTTATTTAATCATGTTATTCCACCATACCACGCCTGAAACGTCTCTTTTTATTAGGAGTATTCATAGCTGTCGCTGCTGATTGACTACACGAAACATCAGCTTTCAGTTGTTATTTGGCATGTTTTTCTGAGTCTAGAAGCTGATTTTGAACTCTAGTGTCAATTGAGTCAAAGTTGGATAAATTTTTCGTACAGTTTCCACCCCTTATTTTCCTCGTAGGGATTATATATATTATATATTTTTATATCTTGTCTCTCTATAGGGATACTAAAAATATCTGGAAAAGTAACATCTCTAGAAAATAAAGATGGGATGATGATTATTCATCTTGCGCTAGCATGGATTGGGCAATACATCTACATCCACTCAATACCTCGCAAGCCGCCGCAAGGGCGTTAGGCGGGGGGTGTTAGGGCACCACCCGTAAATTAGGAAAAAAACCCCATGCAGAAGCCACAAATTTAGAGCCTACAAACCAAACATGGTAAACATTCATGCACGAACCCTTTCGCCCCAACCCTTTCACACACATGGAAAACCCACAAACTACCAACAAACATACACATGCACAATCTTTGAATTTTTAATTTTTTTCCGACGTGTAACTTAAATGTTTTTAATATTTCTAAATCGACTTCGGATTCTTATTATTATGATTTCTGATTGTTCTGGGGAAGAATGAGTATTTGAATCTATCTCTATTGGAATCAATCTCCCTTATTTTATCTTTGTGGTCTGATCTACCTAAGCAGTGTGGGCCATTATTATTCCTTTTGTGTCATCGTTAAACTCGCTGGTTCTGAATCTTTCTAAAAGTTTAAGTATCGCTTGTTCTCTTCGTACTTCAAGGGGCTCCCAGCCTAAATCTCCTAAGAGACCTGTTACACTTGTGTTCTTGTCATACACATTTTTCACGAATCTGGCTGATTTTCTCTGGACTTTATCTAACTCTTTTTGCCAGATTTTCTCCCAAGGATCCCAAATACTTGCGGCAATAAAGAAAGTACAGGTCCGATACTTAATCCAAAAAAAATTAGATGAAAATGTAATGCTTTGAAAAAGTTACGGAAAATTGTGAAAAACGTCGGTTTCTTTTTCTAAATTCCGATCGGAAAAATATAATTTTAAAATGAAATAATAAATGTAGTATACGTGTAACATAGCTGACATACTAATTGAACCTAAATGCCTCGCGTATTCAAGTGGTTACACATAGAATTATGGTGGTATCTCTGCTCTCTTAAATTGTATTTTAAGGTGAAATTCGGAGTAAAATCTACTTGTTGTTGGTTTAACCGTTTGCTTCCTTGACATAATTCGAGAGGGGGTCCACGAAAGAGACTAAAAGTGTATTTATGGACTCCATTTTGGTCAACAGAGAGAATGTCGCGTTCCGAAGCACAAGGCACTGGGAAAATTTACGCATTATAACCCAAAGCGTCGCGAGAAATGTTGCCGACGTGTCCTTAGGTTAGCGAGGGACGATTTCCTTCCCGTGCAGCAAATCTTCCCTTGGTGTTCGCGCAAAGAAATAATGGAGAATATCGTGGAGTGTCCTGGGGAAAAAATAGGGCGAAAAAAACTCATGTTACCAGATGCTATCATATTTCGTCCACATTCGTTCTGATCGGAAAGGCGATAGCTGATCGCGTAAAATACTGTGCCTTGCCGAGAAAACTGCCGAAGAGCACGCCATAAAGGCGTTTTCTCGGCTTATTGCATGGGCTTTGCGCTTTCGTGAAATGAGTTTCCCAGCTTTGTCAGAAGAAGTTCCACCTTCGTATCTCTCCACCCCAGCGACATGGGACTCCCGTTATTGGATACCCTAAGAGGCGCTGCTCCCCACCGCTCCACGTAATAGACGTCCGGCTTGCAAATTGCCGGTCCCTGCGTGATAATTTGATGACGTCTTCACGAGGTAAATCCAGGGGCCGACTTGGTTCCAAGTAACAGTCGGAGCATGCTACGGATGAAAAACATAGAGTAGTGGATGGCCACCCAGGAACGATTGCATCGTAGGAGGTGGCAAATTGTTTCGAAATTCAGAATGCTATAGAAATAGAGGCCGGATATTGACAGACAACGGGGAGATAAGTGAATATTACATAAAAAAAGAGCTGCAATATTGTAAAGCAAAACCAAAATTCCTAATAAATTATTCCCATTAAAGAATATCATCATTGTGTGTTTTCGGAAACCTTACTGATGGGATTGCCCAGGTAGTATTTGAATTCAATTTTCCACGTAAACCCATATGACCCTTTCTGTGAACAATAATTATTAAGTTTTTTCGTCATCCTGTAAAAGTATAAATAAGAAAGTAAACTTTCTGTTAGTATGAAGAAGAATTTGAAGGATATTTACGTACTAATTGTAATAATTAGTCAGATACTACGTAGTACATGCCCAAGTTTCTCTCCTCGCTTTGATCTTGATTTCATTTCTGTAGCATCCAGTGGCGAATCTAGATTTTTTAACTGAATGGGTTGTGAGACTATTTAGTGCCATGGTTATAGACCTTTGATCTTTTTTTATTGTATGCTAGTGTACCCCTCTTCTACGTATAATACTCAAAGTAATGCCCATTTTCTTCGCCTTGGGTCCTGGGGAATAGCAATTTTAGTCTTGATATCTGTTTAACACCGTAAGTTGCCTTTTAATCACGTTTGATTAAAACCTTCCATCTATTCAGCTGCCACGAAAGAAATTAAATAATCTAAATGCTTAAAAGCATTAACGTTATTGTTATTCGCATAGGATGTATGTGCTCATAAACCCAGGTATCCTTATCGGAGTCCCTTCAACCTGTGAAGGGTCCCAATTAGATTTGAGTGATTGTGTCTGTAGTTGGTCACTGAAGAGAAAGTAACATTCCCGCAAACTACTACAGAAGGGCATTCTGGTTGAGAGGTTGTGCTTAGTCACTGTCGTGGAATTTCTTTTCCCGCAAACAATCACAACAAAATTTGTTTTCACTGCGGGACGAGTGGTGCCAACTTATTACGGATACGGAGTTTTCCTTTAATTTACGAGGCCGAAGAGCTAAAGTTTCCTAGATTTTCCAATCCCACTGATCTCATTTCCTTGTAATCCATGGATACTTAACTTTTTCTAACTTCCGGTTCTATTGTTTCCGTCCACCGCCCTTTTTCCTAAAAGTGATATTCCCATTCTTCTTCTACTGTGACAGTCTCCTTATAACCGCTCAGTATTTTATTAACTGTCTCCCGCTATGTCTTTCTTTTCATCCTAGTTAAGTCATTTACATTCCATTTTCTATAGTCCTTCAATTTATCTACATCAACACAATACCCCTCAAGCCGCCGCAAGGACGTGTGGCAGGGGGTTTATCAATGTCTTAAATTAAGCAATACAATCCATAAGCACCAAAGAGTGATTTCCAGCCGCATCTGCTGCGGGAAACTATGAGTTGATCACACTATTTCCAAATGTATGCCTAAGCATATGCATGTCCTGTCCCAAATGTATGGTATCTATATCCACAAAAAAGGCGCTTTCCCCAAAGAGTTACACATCAGGAACAGACAGTGAACAGTGCGTTTTACGTATATGCCCTCGATTTTTCGATACACGTGGTTGCTATTTGGAATAAATATATTAGTTTGTACCTTGAACTGCAAATCATTTTTCCCGGATGAATATCACTTCGTTTTCTACAAAATTGTTTACATGGAAAATTCAAACTTATTTGCATTGTCTACATATTGCATTTAATGATACACATACAAGTGTTGTACGTCATATACTTCAGATAATATTAAATTTTACTTTTGAAAATCATTTTGGGATGCGTATGGGTACTTTTTTTTACTAAACTTTACGTGGGAAGTCTCCACAGGTTTTAGACCGGGATTGTTGATTATAGTGTCCAAATTCACTAGGCAAAAGAATTTATCGGCATCATCTGAAGAACTTCGGCAATTTTTTTCGCTGCTCTTTCTCTTCCTTTCAAATCAAGGCTTTTCTTACAACTTATCCTTCCGTTTCTTTCATAATTCTTCAAGCGCCCATTTCCCCAGCGTATCTGTCAACTTTCGACACTTTTCTTTCTTTGTCTGAATTTCGGACTTTGTTTTATCTGCTTTATTATTTATTTCTCAATTTTTTTGTTTCAATGACTCTTATCTTTGAGAAAAGACAATTTGATTCTGGTGAGAATACTGAGAATATGAAAGGTATTTTAAAAGTAGGTGGAGAAATAAGTAGGCATCCCTTTACTTCAGGAATGCATGCTGGGATAGTGATGGGTCTTGCCGATAATCATAACTTCTACTGGGAGGTTTAACGTTTCTAGGCGACGGCGTAACAGGATTGGCATTCTTAACAAAATTAAGAAAACCCAAAAAGGGTACAGTTTGGTTTTTTGAATATTTTAGTGGCACAACCACCTTTTTCAACGGGAGAAAGAATTCTCAAGCCTGAGACAGCCTGTTTTATTTATATCCATTCTCATTACTTACTTATTGCACTAACTTTCCTCTGCTTACAGAAAAGCTTGTAACCCCTTAGTTAACTGGCTAAATAAAGCCTGGTCAGCCGCAACCCCAACTGATTTAATCAATTCCCTACAGGCTATAATTCATAACTCCAGTTGCTGTTTTTTCCCATGCTATATCCTTCTCTTTTTAACCATTTCCTCCACATATACGAAAAGTATGGGTGAAAATGGACACCCCTCATCCTAGCACGAACAAACTTGAGTGAATACATTCGTAACTGAGTAATCTGGGGCAAGCACAGATTTTATTCGCTGTTCCTCTCGGTTGACCTCATTTATTGCAATGGTATCATCCGCTCCTGTCCCCTTCCCAAACACGACCTGATAATCTCCTATGTATTTATTTGCCATGCTCTCCACCCTTCAGCTGCTGTGAAATCACTCATAATTTTACAGCCCTAACTTGTAATTGTCATTAATTTTTTTTGAAATAGGAACTAACACTCATATGAAGAAATCTTCCAGCAAATTTCGTCCTTCAATAATGGTACTAAATCATCCATAAAGTCTCTTTCTCCTATATTTTCCTAAACCTTTGTGTAATTCCGCAGGAATAGTATCTACTCCCACGGCCTTATTTGATTTCTTTTCCCTTAATACCCTTTCAATTTCGCCATCGAGTAATCCTGGATCTAAGATATCCTATCCTACGCCACACTCTCCTCATATATCCAACCTTGATGGGATAATGCCGTTACCGTTCAGTTCTACTATATTCTCTTCTAGATCTTTTCCGGTTCAACTAATGTTTTTCCTGACTCATCTTTTAGAATTGTCAACGATTTTCCCTCTTTACTTCTTAACAGTGCCATCACCTTTGTGGCTAACACATCATTCACTGTAAACTTTTCCTATATCCCCACGCAACGTATTCCAACCACGCCTAATTCACTCATTTCGCTCTGTTTATTGTTTAACTCTTTTCACTTCCTTCAACCCACCTCTGCATTTACGTTATTTTATTTCATGGCCACGTCCATCTCTCTAATTATCTCGCCTGCAGTCCATATTTTTCTTTTCCTTTTCGTATTTACTTTTTCTTTAGTTTTATTGGCGTCTTTTGTTCTCTTTTTTATATGTTCCCATTTTTCTTCCTTAAAATACATATTGTCATCGCCGAATTACCGTCGGTAACTTTTTCTCTGCCGAATGGCATTCGAAACACCGCTGCCTTATGAATTCAGAATGCTTGAAGATAATATTTACAACCTATTTCGTCCCCGACAACTTCGCAAAGTTTCACGCCCACGCGTCCCTTGGAACCCCCTCAAAGTTTTACCCTCGCCTCTGCTCCGGCCATCCTTCCCAAGCCCTCCCCCCTCTACTCCCCCTCCCCCTCCCAATCGCCCTGAGCAGGGACGATGCGTTGAGTGCGTGCCATGGTAGGAGCGTTTCGCGGCCTCTGTGGAGGTATGGAAGTGGGACGGCGGATGTGGGCACCAAGGCGACGTGAAGATGACTGCTATTTGGGTGAAATTGAAGCCATCTCGCCCCGCCTCCATCTACCCCGCCTCTTCGCCGCCTCGAAAAGGCAAGACCATCGGCCGCGCTGGTTTCTGAGTAAGTACCGTTTTTCTTGCTGTTTGTATTGATACAGAAACGTTTCCGATTTGGGGAATAGTGGCGTCGAACATATTTCTTGGTGCCTAGCAACAGGGGATAACATGAAAACTCGTAATTTTGGCCTCAGAATGATTCATTTACTAGCCAGAGGTTATTTTTTACATTTTAATGTGCAAAACCGAAAATTTCTCCATTTTCAATTGTTGGGCCATGAAGTAAAAGATTTCCGTCGCCGTTCCAGCGGAATGTGGTTTGCTTTTGGGAGAAACTCTCCTAACAATTTCCCAATCCCCTTGATATGGAATAAACAGCGCACTGAATAGAATGTGGTCTTCTTATAACTACTGGTTGTCATTTCCTCACCAGATATGCCAAATAACGCATTTATTTATTCAGCAGTAATCCGAAGACAGCACTTTTTGGCATTTACATCATACTATTAAAAATTATAACAATGGATTCAACTACAAGCACAAGCCTTCGGTGGAGGCAAACCCACACATCTGGGAATCGAACCCGCGAACATCGGGTTGGCAGACGGGGACATTAGCCCACCTCCACCAGGTCCGGCGATATTATGCTTATATAATATATGTGTAACTTACATGAACTGACTTTAGTTTCCTGACCAGAATCCTGCACAATATCATCATGAATTACCACAATGGATGACGATTTTACTCTTCCTACTACATACCCTTGTAGGGAAATAATTTTTTTTATTTGATGACATTCGTTGCAATTAGGCAATTGTCCTGGTGGCAACGGTCAAGTCTGGTCAGATGTCACTCATGACATCTGCATCTATTTTACACATAATCTTACAATACCTAATAATAATATCTTAAATGACATGGACATACATGCATCACAAGAAAAACAGACAAAGCTCTTGTATACAATGACACTTAAAGGATTACCAACTGCATTATTATATTTACCATCACCCGTGGGCTAGGTTTACACCATTCGAGAACATACTACGTCCATCGCCACACTCCTCCCATGATCACGTACTCTTCAATTTCATATACCGCTCAAAATCGCGTCCCGATAACACTTCATTCACTTTTGAAATACAACTTGTAATTCCGTTCACATAACATAAAAACAATATTTTAACAGTTAAAATAGTATAAAATTCACTGACCAATGGTTTATCACCCAGTGGCTGCTTTACACTTATTCTTCTAACTCATAAAATTGGAAGGAAAAGGCTCAAACAAACCTCCAGGCAGCTGGTTCATATGAATAGTCCAAAAAATGTGATACTGAAATACACGTTATTGTTGCTGCTTCTTTTCCGTGATCGCTTATTCCGAATGTCGTCATCCTTGTTCCCTTCTGACTTCTCTCCGTCTGATGAGTGGCAGTTCCTCTTAGCCCTATTTCTGTACCCCTGGCAATATGGATAAAGGGGTTTTTAAACGCTCTCCAGAATGGGCCTTCAACGATTCCAATTAGATGAGGACTGAGTTAAAATGTATATTTTCCCTTAGAGTTTCCTTGTACATTAAGTTGACAACCACAGCGTTTTTTGTTATAAACTTGCTAGCGTGAGTGTTCGCGTCAGAATGGCATCCTCGCTCCCACCCGGCGTGGGTGGGGGAGGGGTTGAGGTGGGAGGCTGTATGGCTTTGTAGGGAGTCATCGTCACGAGAGCCATTTGTCCTTCCAGCTTTGCTCCAACACATATTTACATTTAGCCGTATGGGGTAGAAGTGGCAAGCCACTACGCGGTTTTGCAAGATGTGAAATAATTTGTCCTCTGTCGCCTGTTGTCTGGCTTCACCTGGTTTTTATGAAATTTTAAAATCCCGTTTTAGATGAGTCAGTGAGACTGTTTTTCGGTCCTATAAGCTTAGGGCACTCGATAAAAATGCTGAGAGGACTGGAATGTCGCTTTTGTGAAATATAAATGCCCCAATTAGATTAGCTCATCTTTTCATTGTTACGTACAAAATTACCTTAATTCATAATTTTTATTATCATCACAATACGCCCTTACGTTATTATAAAAATAAATGTAATAATGGAAAAAAAGAAATATATATGGCTAAATATTTCAATAAAAATATTATTAAAAGAAAAATAATGGCGCGCGGAGGGACTCGAGTCCATAACATTAGAAAAGCATTCATAGGCCTTTATTAATGGTCTACCCAAATGAGGAGGCAAAGCCAAATAATACATTTTCGACTGCCATTTTCAATTACAAGTAAAATAAACTGGCAATATGTTCAACATTGATTAGGTATATTTGCTTAATGTAGTGCACCTTGGTGAGATACTGTGCGTCTCAAGTAGCGTAGGACTCGGAATTTAAAGCTTTGCTGAATACCTAATAATTCATCGAGTGGAAATATTTTAAATTAATACTTGTATCTATAGTTGACCTTTCATTTTTCGCGAGTGTCGTGGTGCACGGAAGATGTAATTCATTGAGGTCAAGGCAAAGCATTTATCTACGCGGGTGTCCCTGGTGGTGGGAGCACGTGTTTATGAAGAGAAAGAAAATGTGAGGGGAGGGGACTGATAGGAAGCACCAAGGGTGGCTACGAAAGAAGAGAATGTAGGCGGTAGGATTGCCTTCGGAGTAAGTAGAAAGAAAACGCGACCCGTGTGAGGGGATGGGACTGATAGGAAGCAGCAAGGGTGGCTACGAAAGAAAAGAATGTAGGCGGTAGGATTGTCTTCAGAGTAAGAAAACGCGACCCAAGGATCACTCGAAGCGAAAGAGATAAGAGATTCGCCATGTGGTTGATTCCATCAACTCTCCCCTTCTCCTCTTAACCCGGATTTAAGTAAAGGATTTTGGCGCTAATCTTTGGTTCGCTTTGCATCCGAATCCATTTGCCTCCCTCCACCCACTCCCTCCGAGAGACCTCCCTATTTTGTATCCCTGCCGAATGGGATGATGTGTGTGCGCGCGCGCGGCCAAAGCATATTACCGTGGGCATGATCTTTTCGCTCTGGTGGGATCAAATACGGTTGGGATCCACGGGGATTAAATCGCTGAGACGTGAATATTTTATAAGATAACGGTACTGAATAATCCTCGGGATGCTTGGTGAACACACAAGGTATATGCGAACCGCTTTTATTTTTTGGGATATATATACATTTGAGCGGCATTGGTCCCATTCCATGTGACCCGGTGTTTTGGTAGAGCATAGAAATAACAAAATACGAGAAACTGAATAAATCCACGTCATAGGTTGTCCACGTATTGTGTCATACGCGAAGCGATATTCAGAGTATTTCACCAAAACATGACAAAGTTTAGGAACAGGGAAGACAGAGGTCGTATGATCCCGTAAAAAGAAAGTGCCTGAATTTCGGTAAACGCGATGTAAGTGATAAAGCACGACACCGTTGTAGTGAATTACGTGGAAATATGGATGGAAAACTAAGCTTTCAAGCGTTAAGTTCAAATGTGAAGAATTGCGGAAGTGCCTTGCGTTATGGTTTAACATTACGAATATTAAAAAATTGTGACATAGATTGATGTTTCATGTAATTGCAATATTGACGAAGAAAATATTGACGTAATTAATTAGCGCACAATAAATGCGCTTTGACTTGGAAGTAAATCCTTGTCTCATCTTTGTTGGGATCGAAGTTTGATCGATAGTGGAGTTTTTGTGTTCTGACCGAATAGGCTTTTTCCCTGGGAATATTTTCACGTAATTAGTTCCTATTTTCTATCAAAAGATAACTAAATAAAACCATTATCCTCTTTCTTATTTTTGCCATGAAATCTCCCATTTCTCGTATAATTTAAGATTTTCTCCGGGTAAATACCATACGCACCTGGAGTTTTTCCGAAATTTCTTTATTATCAGCAAAGTAGAGAATGGACCCCGTGCCGACCATCGCTGGCTAATTCTTTTCCCGTTTTCATTCTGCATTGCTTCTTCTCTTTTAGAATATTTCCCATATTACTCACACGATCGCCCAATTGATTTTTTAAAAATCACTCTCCTACACCATGGTCGGAAATCTACTACTCCTCTTTACCTCCACGAAGCACCTTTCACCAAGAACTTCCTTGCCCGCAGTCGCCGTTTCCTTGAGGAGGTGCAATAGTCACAACTTCACCATCAATGTCTTTTCCAGCTCAACCAATCTGCGATTAGGACCCGTCCGCTTATGTAACGTATTGATTCTCTCTTGCGTCACTTGAACAAGGAAGCAGAGCGTGAACATTTCCTTGTGGTGTGTGGCGTCTTGTCCTCAGCGACGTCGACCGTCGCTCTCCTAAGTTTTTCAGTAGTGCATTTTATAAAATGAGTATCCCCGGTTTTAATTCTCCAATTACATTCATGCCGCTTTGGCCTATTCTAGTTCGAGGATTTATGGAATTCTCTCCTGTGTGCGATGTGATTTGTATGATATTATCAAAGCCGATTAATGAGCCCGTTGTCTATTCGCCTTGGTTCACTGCCTTGGCAGTCTTCATCCTCTTACTATTATTTCTACTTAAAAGCGAATAAGAAAGTGTTTGTGAAAAATTGGATCGTAATGTAGCTAATATTTTCATTTTCTCCATACTGAAAAAAGAATTGTCATCACTTAAAATTTTCCCTTCGGTATTTTCATGGGAATGATGCTATTTGGTCTCTTGTTTGACCATTTTCTGAACTTCATCTGTCAGGATGGTCTTGTGTGCTTGTGGGGATGAGCTAGAGTTTATACGGAAGAGATGTCTAAAAAATTTTAAGGTGAAGAACACCACAATTTATACTTAACACCTTTAACTGACTGACTGATCCCTTATCTGAAAGTGAGTCTTTGTGCCTTTTTCTCTACATGTAACCGTGGGGTCGCTAAAAAAATCCATCGAAATTGAGGAGAACAGTTCTCCGATAATAAGCACTACTTTTTGGCGGTGGTGTTGACCAAAAAATTAAGTTTGGTGGAAGATCTTAGAACTATGTGTAATACATTTACCCAATACCCCAAAAGGGCGTATGGCGGGGAATGTTAATGCAATAGCCATTATGCATAAAAATATTGTTTCCCATAAATATGAGTATATTTAAACACATTTACAATCGTAAACACTCGGCCAATTATCTACACGCGTCCTATCTTCATCAAGCAATGCAGTGCTCGAGCAAAGTAATAGGTTTTGCAGTGCTTTAGTTTTGAGTTTTGCAGTGCTTGGGTTTGGTTTTTAAACAATTGTGGATTAGTGAGCCTATCATATAATGCGAGACTATAAAAATTACCTCCTTGGCGTCACAAGTTAGCTCAGGCTGTTTATTTCAAAAATCTTTGTAATCTCGCTTGCAATATCTGTGAACCAAGATATTAAAGCTCCGTGAATAATTTCCCTGAATCACCATTTTGTTTTTCACCGCTTAGCATGAAATAATTGAGTAATTCGCGTACTACTGGAATCGTTGTGCGAACCAGAGTTTCAATTTTTATATTATTTTCATCATTTACGCAATAAAAACCATCAAAAAAGTGATCAAACCGAAGGTCGGTTTGGTAGGTAATTGCAGAGTTCACCCAGTACTAAACCCAACAGCGTGAGGAATTTACATAAAAGGGTACGGGACTCAATTCCTTTCCCTATGTCGGGTTTCGTAGAAAGATCAGGTACCTGTAGAATCACAAAACTTGGGTGGAGCTGAGGGTGCCCAAAGAGACTTGTCCGAGTATGGAACCCGGGCTCTCCAGTAGTAATCAGTGGATCGTCCAACGCTCTACCCCTAGACTACTCCGTTCCTCCATTTGCGCTATATCGTATGAAAATTTTAAAAAATAGTCCATGTCCGGGCTGAAGTATTTTTCTTCAGATATGATCATCATTCAAACCCAAACGCCAACACCGACTCACTCTCCTCTAGCAAGTCGAACGCCGAAACCATTTCCTTCAGGGAGAAAAGAGATGCCTAAATAAATATGTTTTTAAGAATGAAGTGTAAGACAATGCGTTTTTGATACTAGTCCTTTATTTTTTCTCGTAGAAATATGAAGAATTACGATTTCTGGAAGAAAGAACGCTGCGTAGAAAGTTATATACTGGCCACTTTAGATTTTTTCCATTCACATTTAGATCCCACTAACAAACTTAGACATTGAATAGTGAATGGATGCAAGACATAGCATAGAAAACATAACTTAACATAGATAGATAAGCATAACATAACATAGAAACCGCTTGAAATTTCGGATTTAGTATTTTTTGACGTCAAAAATATTATTTGGAGATATTAAGCATTAATTTTCTTCGTCACAATTGCATAGATATATGTACGCGGAAAAGTGCTCATACTTCATTAATTTCATATTATATAATGCTATTGAGGTGGGAAATAATGATAATGGATGAACATAATATATATTAATACTATTCATAGGATCCTGTGTTGCAAATATTATTACAGAATTTATATTTACTACCCAAAATATCTTGAACAACCATTTGTACGTTGTAGCTTATTACTCAATTTAAGGAGGACGAGTGCCTAAGAAAATGTTGTCAAAATTGTTCGAACACGCTTAAAATCTTTCATACTCTGGGTTTAGTTATCTCATTAGAAGGGTTCCATTAACGTTGCAGGTTATATGATCAACGGTTAGAACCTTTCATACTCTGGTTTTCATTATATCATTAGACGGGTTTCTTCGACGTTGCACGTTATATGATTAACAATTTGCGTAATTGAAAATGAATTAGGGTCATTTATTTTGATGAATACTGCATAGTCTTTCAGGAGTACCCCTTGCGACGGGGAAGAGGTGTCGTGGCTATTTCTGACGACCCTCACCTGGGTTAATTTTCTCCACTGCAACCAAATATCTTTGCGCGGTTAGGATTCTCTCTCTCTCTCCGCGAATATGATAGTAAACGACGGCGCCACCTGCTTCTGGCGCCAAAATCCCCTCTCCTAGTAGCACGCACGTACCAATATTCCTGGAGGAACATGCTTCTCCAACTCCCCCATTTTGTTCTGAATGCCGCCGTGGCAAAGCACCCGTGAACATCCACCGGGGTTATTGTGGGACTCGAGGGCAACCCCGGCGCTCCTCGCCTCACATTTCAGCCCCGGCACTACATCGGGGGCGGGAGGTGGGTGTGCGGTGGGCGGTGGGGGAGGTGACGGTCCTTCCTCCAGTCTTCATTTCCTCGCGATGCGCGCCCGAAGAGCCCCAGCGGAGAGCACCACCACGCCCGCCAGATCTCACGGCGTCCTTCTTCCGCCCGCCGAGTAATTGAAAGATAAAATTGAAATCCGGCGGCGTGCTACGTATTTTTCGATTTCATCCTCTTCCCATTTCCTTCTATTCTCTCAAACTCCTATCGCTTGTTTCATTTCCACCTTTCTTCTCCCTCCTTCGGGGTGTGAGTGAAGAGAGGGAGGAAGGGAAGAGGGTGGTTAGTTCAGGGACAAATGGATGGGTGGATTCCCACAAGGGGACGTAGGAAAAATCAAGGGGCAAATTGAAGTTTGCGTGTCTTGGGGAGACACCTATAGTTCAAGGAGGCGATGTTATTAGAGGGAGTAATTGAAGCCAGCTTAAGTTTTTGTCGATTCCCTTTTATATTCAATTCCACACCATTGGATCACGCTAATTATTTACTTGCAGCAGAATAGAGAAAGCCTTGGAGATGGTTTAGGTTAATTGGCCTAACTCTCACTCGCAGTCCAATTTTATCTAGTAATTCGGAACTTTCAAGCGGCTTAAGAGTTTGAATTTTGGAATGAAAGAGTAGCCATTGTCGTATTTCCGCCCAAAAAGAACGCGAGTTCTAGATGGGTGGCCTGAATGTGAACTAGAAGCATGTCTCTAAAGCATGAGAATCGGTGGGGAATTCATGAAATTTATTTTTAAAACTTTAACATTAGATTGGTTGAAAGTTGATTCTTGAAATACTAAAGTTAGCGTAATTCAACGTCCTCATGCCGGAACGTTATATTACCTTTCGCTTTAGTTAAGTAGGACTAGTGTTTTGAGGACCTTTAGATAGTAGGAATTAATCCATAGAAGGATGTAGACTTTTCAATTAGGATTTATATGGAGCCTTTGGCCTCTCTTCTTATTTATCAGTTCCAAAACGCGATGGGATGATTGCGTTTGCCCTTATTTTTATCAATATAATATACCACTGCAAAGATCTTTAATGATTCAAAAATAGCTCGTGTAAAAAATAATCCAACGTTTCATAAATTCTTACGAAATCAAAAAGCAGGACAAAACTCAAGATTCGGATCACCATGAATACTAAAGACGATGCTCTTCACCAGGTGATCTGAAGAAGATGATTTTTTATTGACTTACGGATCGTGAGTTCTGCTCTTTTCTTCAAAATTTTAAGAGTTAACGAAGTAAAAATGATTCTGACTTGGAATACTAGGTAAAGAGTTTCTAGAGAACGAATTTTATTTAATTGGTGTTCAAACCAGATCGCATAAAGTGAACTTCGAGTGGACATCAATGCCAGAAATAGCTCGAATGAATGGAATACATATGCAACCTTGAACTTTGACCGTAACCATCGAGACTGGAAAGGAGGCCACCCAGAATCTTCCGATGACCCTCGCCCCTTGTTTGCAACTGGCGATGTAAGGAGAAAAAGAGCAATTCAGCTGCTCATTTAGTAATCCATGGGAGACTGTGTCGGTCGTGGAACATGCGACCCAGCGCGTGCGCGAGGGTAACTTGACAGGACTACGTCGGCTCTTTTAACGCATGAGTTCGTATCTCATATTTCGTTTCATATAAGAATATCAGGAATATACACCAAGGAGGACCTCCGGGATCAAATATGGTGGAAGATATTGCGAAAGATATCGTTTACCCTCACAGAATGTATGAAGGATTGGGAAGCTGGCTGAGGGAGGGGGATGGGTTTATTTGTTAGGCAAGGAACCGGGACGCTGCCGGTGGTTTTGTGCTTCTTTTCTTCTTGTGTGTATTTGCGTATCTGGTGCTCGAGTCACCCCGCCTACCCGACCCATCTCCTCGACACCGCTCCCCTCTCACCGTCTGCCACACTCCCTTCCCATTCCGCCCCAATGCTCCCCTCCCCCCGCTCCCCCGTCCGCATTGTCCCGTTGGCAATTTCACGAGTCGAAGGGTTCTAGGGCGAAATACCCAACCCTTCTCCGTCCCAACCTCTGCCGCCCCCTCCCCCCAGTAATTTCGCGGTGCCCACCATTCCGTCCGACCCTTTCTCCTGTCTCTCTCTCTCTATCACTCTGCATTCAAGTCCCGTTATAACACAGCCTCTCCCGCAACGCGGCTATTAGTCCGCACCAACACTACCAGAAGCCCACTAAAGAGACGTCCACTTAAATCATTCATTACGCTCACATATTCTAGTAATTAGGATATATTTTGGCGACAACGAGAGGAAAGGAATAACCCACTTTTCTGTGAAAATGTATTGTGCTCTCTTTTATATGAAAGTTTATAATTAATGCTATCAAAATTGAAATTATATTCAATCTCAGTATTACATGCTAAATGAAACAATCATTATTTGGGCAAAATATCGTAGGATATGTCAATGATTAAGAAAATAAAATGCATCGTTCATTAATGTAAAGTGATATCTCACATTAAGGCGTCACGAAGGCAGATGTTCGTATTGGACGCAGTTATGTTTCCGTAAAGTCATTGGTTAAAATTTCTAGTGGCAAGAAAGATGCAATACGCCGAGATTACTTTCTTAGACAATTAATCCATTTATGTTCGGGTAAACTACTCTGCCCAAAATATATGGTAGCATCTGCAAAATAAATATATGATCTAATGTGGGGAAACATTTCGCTTGATGAATTTCACACCTGAAATCTCTCGAACTAAAGAGTCGTTTCGTGGGATGATGTTCATTGATGCCACATCATTGCAGTTCTGTTAGTCAATGCACGTTTTTAGTTGCAATGACACTTTGTTAATAACCATGTTTTAATGATTATAATTGATTATATTTTGATCCTATTTTCTCTTTTCTAATTATATGCTTGAAGAAAATTCACACGCTTTAATTTTTGAGATTAGCTTTCACCGTCTCGAAGTGACTATTAGTAGGGCATATATATAGAATAATAGTGTACTAGTTTTCTAAATTGACCCAGTTGCAGAGTTTACTGAAGTTTACTCAGACCAACTTTAGAGTTTCCCCACAATGAGTAAGGCCACAGAAGATATCAAATCTAAATAAGTGGAGAATCCATTTTTTATGTTGGGACAATCTTTAGTTTCGAAATTGATCTGCCTGAAATTTCAACTTGGATACACAAAAGATGCTTCGATTTGACTGGATATTGATTTAATAAGGGAAAATTAGCGGCTAGGTTACGTTTTTCGGGTTTTACCAGCAATTCTACTGGAAGAAGAGTTGTCGGATTCCGGAATGGTTTTCACTCCAGTGTTTTGAAGGCTACCTCTGGCATTGCCCAAGAGGGAAACATCGAAAGAAAGAAAGTTGACTTTGACTGCTGGAATCGCAAATCGTGACCTCAGGAGTCTGATTTCAAATTAATTCATCTTAATTAGTGTCGTTTATTATCGCCACTGTTTCAATTTGTAGATTTTTGGCTTCAGCAGCCTTTTACTCTTCCCTAATATTCTAACTCTACTGAATACGCCGCGACAGCCACTCTTCCGTCTAGCAAATCACTTTACCCGACCTCGGTATAGAAACTTCCTCGTTGAATCTTACCTCATATTTGCCTTTCTAGATATTGTTAATATTTCGCTGTCTCTCAAAGTACCCGAACTATCTGTATCACATGCTTGTTACATTCCGCCATATTTGATTTTCTACTCTCCTCTAATCTTCTTCGTTTTCTCTCATCTGATCAAATGATCTTCAGCACCTGCTCCTGCGTTAGTTTTCGAAGGCATTAATTATTCTCTGGCCAGCTCTTCTAATATTCCATTACCCTCTGAACCATTGTGCCATTATCCACAAAAATGCTTGTCTGTATTGCTCCTTATTTTTAAGCTAATCTTCTTAAACAGAGCAGTTAGGGCCTCGTGCTTTTTCACTATCATAGTTTAAGAGCTGAGATTTTCTGCTTCGTATCTGTCAATTCCCATTTCATGTCATGTTACTTCTTAGATCAAGGATTTTGCTTCTCTCCTATAAAAGTAATATTTTTTTAAACCTTATCCCTTTCGAATTTGGGATTTTTGTTTTCATAATACGAGGGTAATCCAGATAGTAACCTCCGTTTTCGTGTAGCGTGAGAAATAGTGTAGAGAGCCGAATGATCGCTGTATTGACGAACACAGTAGGTCAGTACACCTCGAACTGCAGTGGTTGGAAGATCGCGCCATTTGTTGTTTGTTTACAATAGCAAGTCAAAATGAACAATGCAACTGAAGTTCCTGCCAACTTTGAAGATCGTTCCGTGATAAGGTTTTTTTTACTAATAAAAAACTTCAAAACTGCTGAAATTCATCGGAAGATTATTGCTCTGTACGAGCCGTATGTGATGAGTGACAAGAGTTGTGCGTCAGTATTGTCTTTCATTTATGGGTGAATGTAAATATCTATGATGGCCTGTGGTGAACAATAAACTGCGCCTGAAAATTGATGAAAAAGTACGTAAAAATTGTTTTGCGATAACTGAAATCTTTTTCCACAGATTGCTAGGATTCTGTTGCATGGAAACACAACAGAAAAGTTAGGTTTCTTCGCTTGTAACGGAGGTTAGTTTCTGGACAGACCATTTGGCAGGAATTTCAATTGCGTTGTTCATTTTGACTCGCTACTGTAAACAAACGACATGCGGCGCGACCTTCCATCTACTGCAGCTCGGAGGTTACTATCTCGATTACCCTCGTAGTCCATTTCATCTTCTCTCTCTGATAATCATGGTCCACTGTACTCATTGTTGCCTGCAGGTCTTCTTAGGGCGATGCGAAGTCTTCCTCAAATATGTGAAATAGAATTCCAAATTTTCCGAATAGCTACCGCGTTAATGGATCTCGAGAGATCACATTTCCTCAGGGTTTACAGTCGGCCTCTAGAGGTCCGAAGTAATTCTGCAGATATTTTGTCCGCCATCCGCAGGGCTAATGATATCGTCGGGGCGCTCTGATTGGCTATTGCATCTGCTACACGTTGGTCAGATGCTGGTGGTCTCTTGGCACTTTCTATAATCTGCCTTATCAACCTAGGAAAATGGTCCTTTGCCTAGTTCAATGCCTGGGGGAAGTCGGCGAGTCTGTCATTCCGTGAGGCGGTTCAGCCACTCAACGTTCTCAGGAGCCTTCGGAGACACACATTCGGCATTGCTGCAACGTCAAATGCGAAGGGGGCCACTATCCACGCGCAACAAACTGATAATGCTTGCTTGCGGTAATTTGACTTCGGAACCAATGACAACCAAAGTTTATCACTAGTTAGTAAATCAAAGGTCAGATACCACTAGTGTTTGTTACCTCACCTTCAGTTTTCCTTCCTCTGAAACCTCCAGAAACCTACGAAGAAAAAGGTGTGGAAGAAGAAACCTAAATTAAATTTTTGCCATTTCCTTTAAGGTGGGAGTCAGCCAAACTATGTAATGGAGTTAGAAAATGTATTCTCGTATTCAGGTTGTTTCCCAGTGACATTGGTAAATTTACTTAATCATGCGTGGTACATAGATTTCTCGCGTCTAAAAGAGGGTACTGAATGTGTTTTCTGCATTTGTACACGATAAAACTCCTAGCGATATGACCTAAAATACGAGAAGGGAGCGGTTTCACATGTTGACTAAAATATTGAGTTGCCAGATATAATGTAAAGATACAGCTTCTAAACTATCGAATACCATCTCACAAGGGAGTAATGCTATGTTGGAGAGAGAGTTGAGGTGTTTTCCAGAAGCAACTCCGGGGCATAACTATCTCTCCGAGACACTGATAACTGACTGTATAAAATACGACGCCGGCGCTCCGACATAAATGAGAATTCTATTCTTATCTGCTCCCCCAATCTCACTACTCTTTAGTCGGCCGAGGCGGCTATCTCCCCCTTCTTTCGTCCTCTTCCTTGCTCTGATCGTCTTCCTGCACGTCGTTCTTTCCCCACGAAAGGAGATCCATTTCCTTAAAGAAGTATAAAGTGTGGCAAGAATTGCCGAAAAAACTGCGAGTGCTGTTAGAGTGTGAACGGAAAAGTGAAGATCTGATCCCATTTATATTATACATGTTCACGTATTGCTCTTAATTTAACCATGGCATTGACATTTAATATATAAACTAGTTAAGTTTAACTAGTTTATGTATTGAATACATTTAATATACTATAAATCAGTTTAATTATTAACTGGTTAACGTACCAGTTGCACAATAGGTCAAATAATAAAAACTACTACCTAGATTTTTAGTAACTACCCTAAATTATTGGTATAATAAGTTTACAAGTATATCGTCATGTGCTTATCATAATCAAATGTGGTGTTAACATAAAATGAGCCATTGCCAGTTAGCACAGTCGCTAAACTAGTTGGATAACATGATCTTCAGACAACAGAGACGTCACGTGGTGAAATTACTCCGCTATTACCCCGCCGAGTGATGCATCTTCATTTGTTAAATTTAAGGCGCACTAAAGCTTGTGCCGTCGTAAAAATTAAATACTTATGTTTTACAAATAAAATTGTACTCCATTGCTGGTGGAACTCCGAAAAAGGCAGAGGAAGTGGACGGAGAGAATATTGAAAGGTGGAATGAGATACTGAAGACCGTGGTATACAATTACGAGAACTGTCATGAAAGTAACTTACGTTTCGACCACCACCTAAATGTCCCTACACTCAGCACGTATCTTGCTGTGGTAGTGTACAGACTGTGGTTTTCTCATTTTGCTCCCTGCGAACTGTTAAGGTAAGGAGGTAAAAAGTGAGAGGGCTTATAGACAGCGGAAAGACAGGAGTTATGAATAATTGAAGAAATAAATTGGAAGGTACCACGATACTTATAAATATAATAAAATAAGTGGAGGTATTGTTTTTAAGTAATTATTACTAAGAAATAACCGACATGTCTGGATAAAATTTATTCTTCATATTAACTGATCTTTGTATACTTGATTTTGTAAATTACAGCAATTAATATTGATTTGATTTGTTTCAGAAAGCTGTAGATTGAAGTAACTCGCAGAATGTATAATATAGAGGCTTTCGGTATGATTAAGTTTTTTTATTTGAAATATTATAGTGCCTGACAAACCACGATTGAATACACGATAGCTGTTTATAGAAACGATAGCCTGTAATAAGACACAGTTCTAAGGTGTAAGGTGAATATTCAAACTGGCCACTTGTCCCTCACAGACGATCCAAGGAGAGAAAGACCATCACTCACGGACGATGCTGCAACAGTGACGGAGGAGGAATTTAACCTATCATACCGACGAGCGATAATCCAAATGATCATGAGAGAGGGTGAGATTAGCTACGGCAGTGTGCGGAAAATTATTCATAAAGAACTGCACATGTCCAAGGTGTCAATAAATTGGCTTCAACGACTTCTGACTCCTTTCCAGAACGTGACGTGACCGGCGTGACCGGCAATCAACGTGATGTGGCTCTGAAATTTTGCCGCATTCGTCCTAATCTCCTAATATCGCCCAAGGCGACTTTTACTTAGTCCCATAACTCAAAAAATTGTTCCATGGTTGGAGGTTTAACAAAATAAATGACGTAATTCAAATATGTAGAATCATGATTCTCAACGCAATCTACTGAGTTCTACAATGACGGCCTTCGAAAGGTCAAGAAACACAGGGAGAAATGTTTAACTCTTGGCGAGGTCTACAAAAATTAAGTATCTCGATTAATACTTAGTAATACAAGTAATTAAAAAATTAAGGTACCCCCTCTTATCTGGCCGTGAGGGACAGTTCAAAGCCTACATTTTGAATGGGTGGAATACTTTGATTGGTGTATATTCATGAAATTTTCCACATTTTTTCAACTTCTATAAAAGTACTGAGTTGTCGAATAGCTCTCATTAGTCCCACCCAAAAATAAATGGTTTGAATAGTTAATAAAATTCAGGGTGATATCCAGGAGATCTACAATCACCAAACAATTGTTCAAAAGGGTAAATGGAGGAACATTCTTGGGGACTAATTAGTGTACTGTAATAGTGGAGAATGATAAGCTCTGTGTTAGAAGTGATTTCAACCTTAAATTCGAATTTTCATAGGGTTAAGTAGTAACTAAAGGATTGCACACCGGGTAAAATCTCGTTGTTTCTGAAAACTTCTCTCTATGAAGTGCTGTACTCGTAAAATGGAATGATTCACGAACTCTGTCCGTAGGAACCCGTGAATGGGTAGTATGTCATTTACGCAAATGTGACAAGATGCCTTTAACTCATGCGTAAGTTACAATCTCTTTACTTGTACGTTAATAGTCATGTACATTTATATACACCGTACAGAATAGCGATTCACTTACTCATTGAACAAATTCAACACTTTCAGGCTTGATGTGATGATTGGAATCAAGGGATGGAGAAATGAATGTTTTTTTTATTTCAGCTTTAACTATGCTATTTAGCTGTATAGTGGAATACCAGTTACAGGTAACCTGTAACTGGTATTCCACTGTAAATAGTTACAGTTCAGTAGTACATGGAATACAGTTACCTATATATGTGCTTTACTATCGACTAGTCATTGATTTACATGAATGATAAATCAAGGAAATCAAATTGTTACCATCCAGTTTCGTATTCGTCATCATTTGAAATGTGTGTCAAGAATTTTCGGTGAGCAATTTGCTGTTATCGAATAAAAAGGGTCCGGAACATCATAAAGGCAAAGCACGTCCATTCCTTAACGAAGTTGGTTCTTTAACAGGAAAAATGTAGCAGGCTTTCAGTATTAGGATAAAATATTATAGCTACCCTTGCCGATTAACTCTTCATGAATATGTGAAGCAAAACAGTGAATACTAATGAAAAGTTAACCTGCCATACTTTCCGCAACTTTGATCGTAATGATACTTGCACACATTCTTGTTGTAAAGTTTTATGCATGCGGACTAACCGGTGTGTGGGGCTTCCTCAAAGGAGCAAGGTTGCTTCAGCTCGTTAGAAGCTCAAGTTCTCCCTTTTAAAGCACACGGTAAGTGTTATAACGGTCTCTTCTTCCTGGTAGTACTAGTCTCATTCGCCCATTTTCCCATTGGCTCTTTCCCTTTGGCTGTTTCTTTCTCATTTTATTCAGTTTCACCACACATTCTCCTCTCTATCCTTCCCGCACTTCTAAATTTTAATTTCTTTCAAAGGAAAACAGTAAATTAACTAGCCAACCCAGACGGCCTCTGTTCCATATCTTTTCCCTCCAAGCGCCGCCCCTCCTGCGTCACTTCCTCCCTCCTCACTGGCAGAGCCCGGTCCAATCCCGCCCCTCCTCCCCTTCACTGTCCAACCCTTAACCGCCCCTCCTCACCATCCCCTCAGTCAACCTTTAACCTCCTCCTCCTTCCACTCCACTATCTTATTTGGAAGTTTCTAACTCCTTCGCATCGGCACATAACAACCTTCAAACTCTATCCCCTCCATTCTCTCTTGCACACCCTTCCCGGAAATATTTTTTAAGATTTATTTTTTTCATTTGATTTTCTTAATTACTCCCATTTCCTCCCTATTTCCCATTCCTGCATTTTTATCCCCTTTCCTATGGAGCCATTCATTTTCCCCTTAGTTCCTGCCCTCCCCTCGCCCGAAGAAACAAACCCCCCCTCATCGATTCATCGCTTTAATATTTCGTCTTTCTTCGACCTCCTCCCCTCCCCCCCTCATCCCTTCCTCTCATCCCCTCCCCCCCCTACTGTCCCCTCCTGTCCCCCACTTTCTTCTTTTCCTTTTTCCCTTTTCAACTTTCTTTTTAAATTTCCTCTCCCTCTCTCGCTTTTTTAAAAATTTTTTCCTTAAAAACTCCTTTCGAGAATTTCCCCTCTTTCCCTCGCGGGTCTCTCCAAAACTCTTCTGTCCGTGTCCATTCATTAATCAATCCGCCACGGTCTCCCCCACCCGCTCTCATCTCATCTCCATTGTGAGTTTATTTTCGACGCAAACGACCTCTTCCACTGCCAATCCACCTCTTAACAACACAATAAAGTTGAGATAGCATATTTAGGAGTGTTTCCATCGTCATTGTTTGACACCAAGGGCACAGGAGTCACCTTCATATAGCTGATCTGCGTGTGGGCTTAATGTAGAAGTTTCCGCAAATACTTTTTTTGGTCGCGTATTGGTGAACCTACAGCAAACACTGGGGACTTCATAACTTGCGCGGTTTGTTCCATCCACTGCCCTACTCTGCCCTTCCTAACACGCCATTATTTCTCTGGCGCTCGCAAAGACAATTCTGTTATGCTACAAAAGGATTCCTCTGAGTAGAACAGAAACGAACTCTTAGTAATTTGGACTACATAATACATAATGACTGAATAAATTCAACGATATTTCTACGCTGAAAGTATAAGATAATAATATGTACTTTCTGAAACGGTACTTAAAGCATTCCATGAACGTGGTGTATTATTGAAGGATCCAGACGTCGCGGAAGCCTAAGGATTAAGTGGTGCATTGTTGACTTAAATGGTGAAATTCGCATTGAAGATGAAAAATAAAGCGAGCAAATAGAAAGGGGATTTGGAATGTCTTTACGGCGGAAAAGAAATGAAGTTACACAATACTGGAATAGGAAGATATTTTAGAATGACAATGGGAAAGAAGACTATCCTTTAGTCTAAATTCCGCGGGGATCCTGTTGGTTCGATGGCTGGAGTACTTTTCAACTAAAGCCTGGAGGATTCGGATAGGAGAGGCGAGTGGCTAGGTGGCTTCTCAATCTGGATTCAAATACTGATGGTGGTGGAAATTTTCCTCGATATCCGGAGTCCTAATTGAGGTGTCAAAATGATGAGGATAGAACACGTCGTCCATTGGATGGAGCGTTAAACTGTGAACCTTATGGAGCCTTTCATCAACCCACGTCCATCTAAGCACATGTATTCCTATGGGCGCAAATGAACTTGGCTCTCGGTCTCGCCTTCCTTCATAACTACCACTACACTACAACCACTGCCACTATTTCATAATTAGACGCCACAGGAAGGGATTTAAAGATATCTCAAGATATCGAGGGCGGACGAAATACTCTTTATGTCTATTAAATAAATAGTATAAAATAATGAAGGATCGGTACATGCTCCTTGTGCAGTTAAAAGTTCTACTGTTGAACATTACGGGTACAGTATCTGTATGTATAGTTTAAATTCCGAATTAGAATTTTATTAATGAAGAATTTCTGTACTGAATTTCGAGAAATTGAAAATGGAAACATTTTGAATTTGTCATTAAAGTGGCTAACAGAATGACCAAAACAGCCTTCAAGGCGCAGAATCAAATGCAGTATTTACGTAAAGGGTGACCGAAAGAAATTGCAAGTTTAGAGTCTTCAGGTCAAGAAGAGATGTATCCTACAGGAATGGATATTTATAGACCGTTTGCAGAACGCTTAATTGTTGTTTTAAAAATATTAGGAACTGAATGGAAGGTGTATGGAAAAATGGAACAAGTGAATTCTGAAAGTACAGCTTAGTGCAATTTGCAATACAAAGTGTGTATAAAAATATCGGGAAACATTTCAGAAAAATAGATTTATTTTAGATATTACGATAATGTCTCAAAATTCTTCAAAGTACATCCCTTGAACGTCGACATCTTATCCGTGGCTTTTCCACGATTCGAAGGCTCCCTGAAAGGCGGATTCCGGAAGATCCTTAGAGGTACGCATGCAAGCTTATTTGGAAGTTCTTAGGGGCCCTTGGTGGTGTCCTTTGAGGGAGGATTTCCCCTTTGGAAATTGGAAATAGTATGCTGACGTCAAGTCTGGACTGTGACGGGGGTTGGGGAATCGTCGCGATGCCGTTTCAGAAAGTCTTTGGAAGCTCACTCGACTCTGATTTTGCCCGCCCGTGAAGACCTTGGGACGAGTTCAGCGCAAATCTTTCGCATCGCCTAATTTGCAGTGACAATGGTATGCACTGTCATCGTATCACACATCAATACGATCTACGTTCATGGCCATACTTAATCGATGGTCTGAGGTCAGCATTTCACGCACAAGTTGCACGTTGTTGTCGGTTCTTGACATCGACGATCGTCCAGCCCGGGGCTCGTCTTCCACACTTTCTCGGTTATCTTTGAAGAGCTTGTGTCGTTTAAAAACTGCAGTTTGTGACATGCTTTCATCCTTGAACACTTGGTGAGTCATGCCCAATATCTTTTTATGCTATTTCTCCAGTCCAACATAACATTGGAAGGCGTTCCGCTGTTAAATCGTTTGCTGAATTTTGAGCTTGCACCGAGTCACTCGACAGGGTCCACTAAGAGGGTAAAGTGGAAAGGTATTGGCCTGGCAATGAACGACTGCGATTTTCAGTAAAAAATAATATTATTTTTCTACATAATCTCTCCTTACTTCAATACACTTGGTCCAGCCTTTCTCTAACATCATTAACTCTTCCCTGCGGTGAGAGTCTGAAAGGCTGTAAAAATATCCATCTACGGCCCTCTCAACTTCTTCATTGGACGTGAAGCGCTGCCCAGAAAATATTCTTTAAGTTTGGGAATAGATAGAAGTCTGAGGGTGCTAAATCAGGAGAATTAGGGGGATCATTGAGCAAATCGTACCCTGTATCCCGTAGCTTTCCCATCGCCAACGCACCTTTTTTTGCAGGTGCGTCGTCCTGATGAAAGATAATTTTTTTCTTCCTCAAGCCAGGCCTCTTCTCACGAATTTTGGGATCCAACTGGTCAAGAACGTAGGTGTAATATTCGCCTGAGCTTGTCCTGCTTTTTTCAAGGTAATCAAATGACGGGATCCCTATCGCATCCCAAAACATACTGGCCATGACCTCTCCGGCAGATGCGATCGACTTCGCTTTCTTTGGCGCTGAAACACCAGCTTCCACCCGCTGCTTCGACTGCTGTTTCGTTTCTGGCGTGTAGTCGTGGACCAATGTCTCATCCATGGTTACAAATCGCCAAACAAAATTGGTCAGTTCCCTCTTGAATCGGTTCAAACGTTGCTGCGAAAATCGTTTGCGCTTTTGCTTTTGATTGGCGTTAAGCAAATGCGGCACCCACCTTGCGCAGAGCTTTTGCATCACTAATTCTTTGTGCGAATTGTTTCGAACCCTTTCTTTCGATATCCCTACGGCCTAAGCTGTTTCCCTCTTCTTCACTTGCATATCGTCCAACACGATATGGTACACTTTTTCGATGGTGTCCGGTGTTATTGGGATTTTTGGCCGTCCTTCACGTGGGTCATCTTCGAGGGATTTGCGACCATGTTTAAATTCAGTTGCCCACTTCTTAGCGATTGATATTGAAGGAGAAGATTCCCCGTACACCTTTGTCGACTTCGGATGAATTTCCTTAGGGGTTAATCAATCCAAAATGAAAAATTTTATGACCGTATGAAATTCAAATATTTCCATTTTAACGAAAAACACGAAAGATGTCTACTGCAACAGTACGTGTAAACAAACTAATTGAGAGAACAAGTTGTAGCTTGCCTTACGAAATAATAACACGTCCATTCATTCAGGAATCATAAATTTTCGCTGATTGGAACGCCATCTCTAGGTTAGATCGAGACCTTTTCACCCTATCCTCGTAAAAGCACGATCTAGTTTGAACGAACTGGCTCGCAGGCCATTAGTGCATGTCACGTGTTGACGGTCAGACCCCCCACCATCGAACTTGCGCGTTACGGTGCTACGAACAGTCAAGTCACGAAAAAATTGTTCCCGATACTTTTTATTCTAACCAAATAGCTTGCAAAGAAGGAAAGGAGATTTGTGGATCAACTGGATGGAGGAGATCACGAGTATTTGCTACTTTCTGTCGGATGAAAGAAGTCGTTGTATTTCGCAGCGATTTGATTTTTCGAATGAAGATGGTAGTCTTGCATTTTGCCGCAATGTTATATTTTGCTCGTTGTGTAACTCGGAGCAAACACGATCCTGCGAGCGATTTTAAGAAATGTGTTCGGATTTCATTTCAACCGAGACGAAAATATATAATACATCAAGTGTTAGTTTTTCGCGTTATTATTTTTAACTTTCTGAGAGTCTGATCCTTTTCCAATACAATGTTCTTCAGTGGTCTAGATAAATATGAACAGGTGACGCCTCGGCTCTATTAACTGCCCTTAGAAATATGACTCGCCTACATCATGGCGAATAGTGTACCGACAAGTATCTCATCATATCGAATCTAAACAATAGTTTGCATTCACTTCCAACGTATCCCCTAAGGTACAGATATCTTTACGCTGGAAGTTTAACTTTTGTCAAACTCAAACTTCGTATTTTGTCACCTCACAACTACGAATCTCAGCGTTGTCTTTGAGAATGCTTATATTTATTTGCCAAAGTTACAGGTCGATGAAGCCTTTCTCGAAAAAATAGCCAAGATTCCTAAGTTCAATTCCAGCGACGAATGGGTTATAGTTTTTTTTTTTGAGATGGAAAAAGTTTTTAAATCTGATAAGTTTTGATAAAATTTCTTGTCGCTCTTAAAGGTCTAAAATGTTGCAATTATAATGTATTTTCGTTAATTATTGAGGTGCTTTACATAGTTCAAATATACGTACTCAACTTACTGGCCATCCTCCGTGGCATGCTCTCGCTCCGTGGCCGAGGCCTCCGAGGCCCGCATTGGTCAGTGAGGCGTCTCCGAAAGTAAGGGATCACGCAGGCGCCGCTTAGAAACACCGCCGCGCTAGAATGTACCTTCAATGTAAACCACTCTTAAGATTTTCTCTCGCTATTGCGCTCGCGATCACCTCCTCTCTTGTGTCAACGAAGCTCAATGTGGAGGACTCAGAGCATTTCCTTGTATTCGCAGGGGCATGACGGGCTGAAAAAGCCTGACATCCTTCGCCACTTCGAAGCATAGGTCTAACTATCTGTCACAGAAAGACTAAGTTACGAAATCATCACATACCAGTGTTCACACGTTTTATCGTCAGATGGCGGCAACATGGATGCCTGTCATGGTTACTGTAGCCACAGCATGCAGCGTGGGCTTTGTCGTGATGCTCCGAATAGTTATTTTTTGTGGCACAGGATCTATCAAGATAACTTTCTGTCACACGAATTGAATTGGATTCACTCAAATTGCGACTCCAGATGTAAATTCGACGCATGTTCTCATGCAGTGCTCACAGGATTCATAAGAAAGTAACACAGGAAATTAATTAACGTAGATAGAAATGAAATCAGGTCATGGCAATCGTTTGCTGAAGGCTGGTATGGTAACTCTCGGAATTCTCACGGGACGGCCTGGGAACTTTCCGAGCGCATCTTCGGCGAGAATTCCTAGCGGCACACCGCTGTGGAAGTGGGAGGGTTGGGATCAAAGCGGCAAGTCCCCGGCATCAACTATGCGCTGTAGAGCCGAAGTGGATTTCCCTTCACTGCCGGTCGGAGGCATGGAAAACTATCCATAAAGGAGGATTTCGTGCGAAAGGATTATGTACTCGCAGCTTAGTTTTCAATTTAGAAAGATGATTAATTTTGCATTTCATAAAATTTGATTCCATCCATTTCTAAAAATATTTGAGAAAAAAGTAGGAGTAGTCAAAATAATTTGTAAATAGAAAATCTTTTGATACATATAATGGAAGGAGCTGATACTATGGAATTGGGATGGTGGCTCGCGCGACGGCCAGATAATCCGTTAATTGGTATTCCCTCTACCCTCGGCCTCTCTCAATATTCTCCTACCCCTCCCGGTCACGTGGGAAGTTCGGGGAAAGGTGCAGTCGGTATTCGTATTCACGACCATCCCTTGCCCTTGGCAGACTCTCGCGTTGTTGACTTCGTCAAGAGTGAAACTGTTTTGGTCGGCAATGGTGACCAGCCGAGGTTCTTAAGACTATCAGACCAGCGCATTTAAGAGGATGGTGATGATTGAGACCATTCACTCAGTACCAGTATCTTCTAGCTGTCTAATATGACATAGTGTTAGGGAACCATTTGGGAAAAATTTTGATATATGCAACGCTCTTTGACCGTAGCTCCCTGCGCTCGTATAACACTGTAAATCCTCCGTTAGGTACAATTAAACTTAAGACTTAATTTAGAAAATGAATTGGCTCAAATCTGACCTCTTTAAATTTATTGGCAGTAATAGATTAAAAACAAGAGTATACTTATATTTTCTAATTATCAAAAATGCTTGAGTTCGTTATGTCAGCGTTTAACTGTTAAAAAACAAGTTTTTCACAAAAGCTTAAGGTAGCTCCTAAGTACATGCTTACAACCAAATGACCAATAAATTGTTAGGAATCTGTTAATTGCTTATGAACTTTAACATTTACCATTTTGTCACTTAAACTACTAGGCCTTTAGTTTATGATTAAGAAAATAACTGTAATTATAACATTGCTTTCACTAATTTGCTACACTAGTTTCACTTGCTGAGAAATTTGCTAGGCATAATATCGATGGCATTATTATGACCACGTCTAAAGATGAAAAACTTTTGTCCATTATCTAATAGATAATACGGTTTTAGGGATGCATAATTAGAGATGCATGTGTATTTTATGTCAGAAATTGATTCATAAGCAAGAATGACTTTTTATCTCATTGGAATTTATTTGTCCGAATATTTCGATGTTGCGTTTTCAGTTGATATGAGAGTATAGTTTATTTACATTCAGTAATGTTTTGATTATTTACCTTTACAGTGGACTGCTCGAGATGCTGATGGTTTTTCGTTTTTCTTCGAGATTTGAGCGTCGAATGTAACATCAACTGAAGATCTACATGAACTGTAAGTTAAGTCAAATAGGTTAGAGTGTTTCTTTATGTGTTTCATTTTGTCAATTTTACTCGTGGGGTATAGTTTGAAGTACCTAGATGACCAAAATCCTTTCAAATATCTGTTAGTAGAGCTGGGTTTGAAGTCACAGGCAAAAATCAGCACCAAATACAGGTGTATTTGCACAAGCGCCTGTATAATTCCACCTTTAGGGGAGTTGGCAAACAGCATTAGACGCTTACATTAGGGAAAGACTTGGGCGAAGTTTTGATGACTACTCTGTACTGTATGCTGTTCTTATGCAGAAATTCTGGAGTTTTCAGCTTCAAGTACATGACGGTTCTTTAAAGAGTTTAATCTTATAATCTTTAAGTCGGTGAATATTTAGTCATGATATCAATTTGATTTATATTCATTCCAATGATTTAGATGAATAATCGCCACTGGTAATCTTAAGAGGGAGAAAGAAATTGCAGGAGTTGCTGGAGACAATCCTAAACCTCTCGCATTCGTGTTGATGAGATACGTGTATTGTTAGAAAGTGATGATTTCTCGGTTTTCGTGCAAGATCATTAAAAATTTAAACTATCAAGTCATCTAAGCTTGGGTTTTACATGTGTTTGTAATGGCAAGAGGGGAGAAACTGAACTTCAGGTGAGACCTGAAGATGATGTAGTACATCGAAACGGGCCGTGAATTAAATCAATATCCAGGGGAAAGGTGTTATTATTTGTTCATTATTAAAGAGGAAAATATTCTATTGTGGAAGTATTTAATATCCATACCAAAAAAAGAAAGATTTGTACTTTTCCACAGATTTTATTAAATGGTACAACGCGTTTCACCGATTTGCGGCAACCTGATTATGCCGCAAGTCGGTGAAACGCGTTGTACCATTTAATAAAATCTGTGGAAAAGTACAAATCATTCTTTTTTTGGTATGGATAAAGAGGAAAAGGTTAGGAACTGGATTTTAGAACATACCTGCTAAAAAACGAGAGTCTAAATCTTGGGTCTACTCACTACTTGTGCTGTTGACAGTCCCGTGAATGCAAACTTGGCTACACTTTTTTTTGATATTCGTATACACTTGAGGTATTCAGGAGACCTGCACAAACCTCTTAAACGCTCACATATGTTCATTATTTTCCAGCAAAAATCCCTTCAAGTTTATAAGAACAAATCGAAGATGAAACTTATTGCACATTTTAATATATTAACGGAATTCAACGTTTATGAGAACTGGTCGGAACGATTGAAATTGCGAAAGGATAGTGTCATTATGTGCACGCTTTTTTTTTCTAATTCTGTGGTTTCTGTTCAATCTAATATGCCATGAATCAATAACTGGTGGTTTAAAATGTCTTATAGTTCAATGTAATGTAAATTAAAAATCTATTTTCTTCAGATAACATCTCTGTGGAAAATGAGTCGATTGTTTCTAGTAGTAACTTAACTAGGACAATAGCATATAAAAGCTAGTTGATTTTTCTTCAGAACTGAAATACTTGATATTTTTGAAAAAGTAATCGCAGGAAAATCAAAAATGACATCTCTGTTGATGTATTGCGACATTCCCTATTGATCGCTACCGCGGGCAATGGGGGACGTGAGAATCGTAACTACTGAAAAAAATCTGCAATTACATAGTACTCAATGATTGTAGTGAGTGTATTAGCAGGAAGATGCACTTGTCAAGCCTTCTCGAGGAATGTTTTGGCAAGAAGGTTTCTTTTTCTAATTAAAATTCTACGGTGTGTGTATATGTTAAAGGAGAAGGCATGCACGGCATCTACTTATGCATTATTCAACAACTTTGAAGCTGGAAAGTTGATGCAGTTTTGCATCAATTATCATCAAGAACTAAGCTAGCAAATTACAAATGGTAAATATGCATTTCTAGCTATTAGTTGAACGTGCACGAGCCAACGACGCTGAGTCAAATGTTCTGAAATTCATGGATCTAAATTTATGTTAAATATTTATGAACTCTAAGTGCAACCTTAGCTTTTATTATGGCGATTATAAAAACATTCATGTGACTGCACGAGGTACAGCCACGAGAAATTATTACTGAGGCGAGAAAAAGGATCAAACAGAAGCCCACTCATTCAATCGAAAAGGTTTTAGAATAACCAAATGCATTTTAAAAGCATTATCAGACGCAAATACGAGGGGTGTACGAAAAAAGATAAGTGCTCCCTAGACACAAGGTGACTTAACTTCTTGTGCACGAGAATAAATGATGATCGGTGAGTCGTCAGTTTTAGACTATTCCTGTGAGATATTTAGTCGAATTTAAAAAATATAGCCAACACGTAACTTGGAATGTAAAAAAAAACTTCTCAGATATGCCCTATAAGATTAGTAGTAAATGGAAAGTAGAATTTATGAAGTGTGTATATACTTTATTCAGATCAAAAAAGACATTATTAATCCAATTAGCAAAAGAGTAAATTAATTTAAAATAAAATAAAGTTAAGAGTAAAAATATCATAGATTTTATCAGTCACTCAGTCAGTCAGTGACGGGTGCTTACACAAGCAAGCGACACCATTGAGATTCCGTGATGCGTCTCGAACGAGTGATATTAATAACGCCGCGGAGATATCAAAATGCCAATTACGTCAATTCTAAAGAAAATGTAACCAAGGGCTTGTTCATACGTCAGTCAGTTGTGATTACTAAAGTTAAACATTTTGTCTTGATGAATTTTGTTTCCTTTACTATATTAGTTTTAGGTATTTATGAAAAACTACCCCATTTCGTCAGACTAGCTGACGATTATTGTGTTAAAGTGCTGAGAGATGCTGTATATTTATCGGAGTCCATGTTTTCAAGTTCTCACAGCTACCATGCAGTCTGGACACTTATGCACTTTAAGCGTTTAGTTTAAGAATTAAATATGACAATCGTAAGATAGTTATTTAATGGAGAAACCTCTTCTTAAGATACGAGTAGATTGGGTGATGGAAGGTGAAAGCATAATTCTTTCGTAGTGATTAATCCGAGATATGCTTTCACGAATGAAAGGACACCTCCAAGTCATACTGGGATCCACAATACATGAAATTCAAGCGGAGAACGACCCTACCTTTCCTCTGCCTCTTTTGTTCTGCTCGGAATATGCTTTTCATGCAAGGATTGCAATGTATAAAAATCATTCGCCTTGCCCTGGATGCAAAATTTCAGAGTTTAAGAGGACACTTCGATAGCTTAACTGGCTGAAGCACTCGGCAGGACATCGAGGGGATCCAGGTTCGGATCCCGGTCGAGGCGAATTATTTTTACACTCTGAAATTGTTGCATGAGAAGAATTTGAATAGTTTAAATGAGAGAAATAATTTTTACCAGCGGCCATGGTTGTGCTACAGCAAACGTTTGAAGTAATACGCAGCACATGAGAGACGGACTATAGTTGGTAAAATAAAATAATATTTGAAAATGATGATAATGTCAAACTAGTCTGTCTTGTAAAAAGCTTATGGTTGCTTTTTTGACAATTATTCGGATCCGTTTTCTTTTGCCTTTAGCTTTAAAATTTTTAACCTGTTCGTTTCATAGTTTACCTCTCTAATCTTATTTTCATTTCCCTTCCTACCGTAGAACGATCGGGTTATTTATGCATTTTAATACGGTCCCCATGGAGATCAGATTCTTTTTAATTCAGGAAATTAAATTAATAATTGAACACTCTTTCAGTGATTGATTACCAAACTAGTTCTTCTAAAAACGCATTGAGACTGCAAAGTGCATACACATGTATTTAATAAATTTTTAAATCTTGTTCGTTCCCTCTTCGTTGAACAAACTCAAAAGCCAGCTATGAAGTAGACTTTGTAAGGTATATTAGTAGCATATTATAAATAATGAGTAGCTAGTAAAAGATTACATCTTTTTAAAAAATGTTTCCTATTGTTTCCACTGTACCCTTTAAGTATATCCTACAGAGAATATTTCTACATTGTTAAATAATTCATGCAATACTTCCTCTTACATATTTCAAATGGTGTCCAATTTTGTAAAAATTAATTTTCTTAAATGTTTTACATTGATTTAGGACCATAAAGGTATCTTAATGCAGTTATTTATTCAATTGATATAATCAGAAAAGTGAAATCCCGCTTTGAAAACATAAAAATATCTCAATTTAATTTGTGATATACTTTTTTTTATTCTGGGTTTATTATTATGGCCATTCTTTAATTCTCGGATTAATGTTTTGTTTGGCCTTTTCCCACTTCTGTGGCCGATTTAAGGCTCACAAAGCAACGACACCGTTCGTCAGTCCGCAAATGCGGTGTGCGCGATGGGGTCTGAACTCATGGAGTCCACACGTCGAGTTCAGTCGCCGAAGGTTTTATTCGCCGTTGAGCTTTAAATCGGTCACGTCCATTCCCTCATCGCCAAAACATGTGTCCATCATCCATAGCCTCCTCCCCCCTCACACTTTCTAGCCTGTCGAGGGTGCAGTACTAACAACGAAGTTTAACAAATTTGACCAGCTTGAAGGTAAAATGTTTATCTCGTTACTGATTACGTCATTCCTGCGTTCAGTCTGTCCGATCTCTGTGATATCCTCTTTTGGGCACCTAAACGAAAATTTCCTTCTTAAAGCTTCACCGGGTGGACTACTTAAGATTATAAAGATAAATTCCACAAAGTAACGGCTAAAACAGTCTTTATACATAAGATTACTTAAGATTTGCTTAAGAAAGCTTAAAATTAGAAAGATCATTTGGCACGAGAATTAATGCCAAAAAGAATGAAAATTCGGTCTTAACCCGCATGTGGTAGGCCGACACCATGTGATTCCTCCAATTAAATATGCATATTACAATACTTTGTAGCGATCGTCCGGGGCTTTGTCTCAGGTAGGAAGAGAGATGTAAGGTATTATCTCACGAAGCTCTTGATCTGAATTTCATTTTTTCCACTCAAATAATTAAAACATTAACAAGTTAACTCTCCCTTATTGTATTCAACAGCAATAAAGCCTACATTGGAGCCTCTTATTTTTTATCTTATTTTTGTGGTTAACTATATTAATTCTTGTCACCGGTGCTGTTCAACGTATATGTGGAGGAAATGATTAAAGAGGCATGGGAAGAACTGGAGGTAGGAATGAAAGTCGGAGGGTAATTCGTAAAATCGGTTAGGTTTGCTGATGACCAAGCATTAGTTGCTCAGTCAGCCAAGGGGTTGCAAGCATTGTTGAGTGAATTGGAGGTTCAGTGCGATAAATATGGAATGAGAATCAATATTAATAAAACAAAGGTTATGCGATTTTCCAGAAAGAAAAAGGCTAAGCCAAATATTAAAATAGGCGGGGAAAGAATAGAGCAGGTAGAGCAGTTTACATATCTCGGAAGTGTTTTGGACCAATACGGTCTAAGTGGTAGGGACGTAAGGAGAAGAATTGCGCTAGGCAAGGAGGCTTTCTCAAGGAGGAGGGAGTTGATGACGGGGACGTTGAGTAGGGATGTTAAGACAAGACTCGTAAAAACTCTGATATGGAGCGTAGCTATATACGGCGCGGAAACGTGGTCACTGAAGCAGGAGGATAGACGTAGATTGGAGGCTTTTGAAATGTGGGTGTGGAGAAGAATGGAAATGGTGAAATGGACCGAAAGGAAAACAAATGAGGAAGTACTAGAGATGGTGGGTGAGGAGAGGGGTTTGTTGAGAGAAATCGTATGGAGGCAGGAAAAATAGATGAAAGGCGTATTGAGCGGTAGTGGACTGTTGAAGAAGGTAATAGAGGGGAGAATGTTGGGCAAGCGAGGTAAGGGTAGGAACAGGATAGGGATGTTGGACGGGATGAAGGGAGGAAAGAAGTACACCGAGATGAAGAGGGACCTGATATAGATTAGTTTGATAGGTGGGGAGTCACAAAATGTTTATTTGATAGTTGTGTCCATCCAAAAAAACCTACCTTAAACGGTAGATTACCTAATAATAATATATTAATTCCCCGAAGATCCATTTTCAGGATTTTTAAACAGACATGCGACCAAGTCTTTTGTTTTAATCAGCATTTGGTCACCTAAATGCATTTCAAGTACTGTTGAACGTAAAGCAGGGGATAAAGAAATTAGATCGGCTTTCTTACGGCCGTGATGTTGAATAGAGTTTGTACTCAAAACGTTGGAGCCTTCGCGAACCTTCATTTAACGCATTAAACCTTTGTGAGTAGACACTATTCACGCACTTTGCCTTCCATTCAGTTTTTATGTCGTAACCTTTTTCCATCGTGGAATTAGATTATGCCTACAAAAGTAGTACGTCGTCATAACTGGTATTATTTTTAAGCTTGAGCGAGATTTTCTAATATTTCCATTCTAGTGAGTGCACTATGGTTACGTACAGTCGTTTTGATCACAGCTGACATTTTTCTCGCTCGTTCAGTTCAAGCCCGTGTAACGTCTGGCCTTTCCCAGTTTTGCTCGAGCTGTGTGTTTTCGGGTACCAAATTTTTCTGGGTCATCACAGGCAGTAGAAGGGAAGGCACTGGCTCCCTTACCTTTGTCTATGAATTACACACGCCGTAGGACTTTGTATTACGAGGTTAGCTTTACCCATTAATTGACCTGTTTATCACTGTGGTGGAAATGTTAGGAGAGAGAATTTTAGAGTTTTATTTATATGTAAGTTAGTATATAATTCCGGAATATTGAGCTGGGACGAGTTGACTTAAAATTGTAGAATATATTATTATTATATAATATATTATTATATATAATAATATATTCCGAAAGATTCAAATTCAAATTTCACTGCGGGCAAAATTTCCTCGCCACTTCCCATCGTAAACGCTGTGAAATGACTATCTGTAGCTTTTCCTAGTGTAGATGGATTTTATTTCGCTTATTTTATGTTATTTATTGTCCAAAAATATGACCTTGAAATACTTAGCGGCTTATCTGAAGAGTATTTGAATTAATACTCATACAGGTATTTATTAGCATAAGTGCTGTTTCCTCAAGCTTCACTTTTTTCACTTTTAATAAATCCATGCCAAACTGGAATTTTCGTTGTTTTAATCAGAGGTGAACTTGGGTTAAGCACGCAAAACCTTAATATCATTTCAGAAATGTTTTTAATTTGGTTTAAAACGGACTAAGTGATATAATCTACGGATAAGGCCACGACCACCTTCCACAGCCATCCCATGCAGAGCTAAGATCAAGGAAAAATGTCTCGGCGTCGCATGCCGCTCCTAAATTTATTTGACCCTTAATAATTACCGAGAAAGTAATGTTTACAAAAAAAACTGAGTAAAATTTTGATTTCAAACTCCTCTGAAGCATACATCGTATAGCCAATCGCGTGGATAGGATATTAATGAATATGCCGGATGCAATTTGAGATTGGACACAAAACAGTCGTCATTTCAGCCAATTTTTAGTTTTTAAGGCATTTCAGATCGGTCAACTAAACACTCCGATGTGTTGACATCTTTTAAAAGACTATTGATTCAGATATGAATCCGAGTTATTTTCATGGTGGTAATGGTTTAAATAATACAATTGCGTGATGCACAACAGTTATCTGTCTATTTGTTTTGATAAATACCGTGTAAAAGCTTAGCCTCTGCAGTAAACAAGGAACGATGTCAAACTGCATGGCTGCACTTCTTCCAAAGTGGGGAGGAAATCAATTTTGTCGCGTTTAAATTTTCATGCGAATTGATGTTTTTCTAGCAGGATCCTCATGGGGAAAACTTCCCTCTCCCCCACTACTTCCCTTCCCCCGGCCATCACTGCCCACCCTATCATTCAGACCCACCCCCCTTTTTCCCCCTCCCCTCCCGGCGCAGTCGTCGGGTGCAGAGGATGGGAGGGCCGCGGCCCCATTCCCGGTGGGCGAAAAGGGTGCGTGGCTGCCTGGCTGGACAAGAACCCGCCCGCCCAAATTGGCTATCTCGGTCTCCCGTCTCTCCTTATGGAGATACGAATCGTGCGACTTTCTAAGCGAAGACTAAATTTCCGCGAATGAACTGAACGAGTTCATTACGAGACGGTAACTTCTCAGGATTCGAATACAGCTAACTGCGATTCATATCATAAAAATATGTAACTACATATGCATGCATAAATTTCGCATTATATGCAATCATGTTAACTGTGTAATTCAAATTATACAATCTTATTTTCGCACTCTGGTAATTTCTACATTCTCATAGAGGTTAAACTCCTACGACTGTGAAATTTAAGTAGTATAATTCAAATAACTGCGGTAGATACTGCGACGTTAACTTTTGATAGATTCATCCGATAGATTCAATTAAAATGCAACAGTTTTGTAGAGTATAAATGAATTATTGCTACACTTTGAAATTGTTCCATTTTCATTCAAATAGTATATTTTAACCATAATGAAACTATTAAGTAAATAAAAAATGGTGGATTTTTACTGTTCGTGTAACCAGGATAATCACATTCTAAAACCATGAAGTTACTGCATTTTTATTGTGTTCACTTCGGTAGCGGCATATAAAAAAACGAAATTTATGATTTTCTTTTTAAGCATAATTTTAAAAATGGCTAATAAATATCTTTAGAAGTGGATGAAGTTTTCTCGGGTCTTCCACCGGGTCAGGGGTTCCATGTTGGCCGACGTTTCGATGCCCGACTCGTGCATCGTCCTCAGGGTTGATGATTGCCACTCCGAAATTCAGCCTCAGCCGAACACAGCGTCGAGATGGATCACTCAATTAATTTCAACGAGACCAAGCTACTTGCCCGCGCCGGTGGTTACTGGGACCGCATCATTAAAGAATCCATAGAAATTAAAATGGCAGAGCGGAATTTCAATAGGGATTCCGGTTATTCTCTCAGCAACACATGGAAACCCGTGCTATTGGAGGTAAAAAGAGAAAGGCACAGAGCACAACGACCCGGCGACCAATCAGAAGTCACCTGAACCCGAGAGCGCAGGTATATAAGACGGCCAAAAACGGAGTGGCAATCATCAACCCTGAGGACGATGCACGAGTCGGGCATCGAAACGTCGGCCAACATGGAACCCCTGACCCGGTGGAAGACCCGAGAAAACTTCATCCAGCAAATACGCCGGGAAAGCACCAGATCTTACATCTTTAGAAGTGGTTTGAAATCTCTTAAAGATTGTGTTAAAGATTATTATACATGCATGTTTAAAAGTTGTAGTTCCTGCCTGGTGCTATAATTTTTGCAAGACGAGGCGTATTAATGGAAATGTGACATTAAAGATAAGCTGCTAAGCGAAGGTGCCGTCGCTACAACTTAACTACAGCTACGGAATACTCCGACTGCCACCGTAAGGGCATATAGCAGGGAGTTCAGGGGCCATAGCTCTGCATGCAGAAATATCAGTTCATGCATGCAATTGAGTGAATTTTAGCTGATACACAACTCTCTTGTTAATACATACCTACACACGAGGGCTGGCCAGAAAGTAACTTACGTTTCGTCTTAGCAGGGTGGTGGGTAGGGGTAAAACCACCATCTTGGTGTCTAAATGTCCCTTTACTCAGTACACATCCTACTGTGGTAGAGTGAAGACTATGGTTCTTCTATTTTGCTCACTGATTACTGTTAAAATGTGTGCTGCAATAGAAAATCCCGCGAGCTGTGAAGTGCGATCTATGGATTTTTTTGGTTATGCGATTAGGTGTTCACTGGCGTAGAACCAAAAGCCAACTGAAATTTATAGGCAACTTTGTGAAGCGTACGGTTACGGTTTAATGAGTAAAGTGGAGTGACGCAGTGGTGTATTCAATAAAAATGTTCACATCTATGTAATTTGTTGTCATAATGATTCCCTATGTGTAGCAAGAACACTCGGTGCTCTGTACGTTTCTAAAAGGCTAATTCACGCATGCTTTCTTCGAGTACCAAGTGACTCCCATTTAATTCCTCCTGGACACCCTTTACTTTTATTCTCCTCTAGTAGTGATTAAAAAATCCTGGACGATTTTCACTGAAGTTTTTACAAATCCTAAATTAAAGATGTCTTTCATGGGTCCCAAACACCTGGCACGTGTTCCAACTGTGACCTAACTAAAACGAAGTAACGCCTCTTCCTTACGCTTCTATTATCTTTTCCTACAACTCATCAAATGAAACCTGGCTCATTTACCACCATATTCTCATAGAGCGTGGTTTGATGTCATAATAACTTCCAAGTATTTGACCTGTTATGAAATGATAAACTCGATCTATGCTAATAATTACGTCTCGTTTCCTTTATTTTTCCTCAAAACTTCATCACTGTACCTTTTCTATTTTACTTTAACTTCATATTATTTACACCACTCCGATATCTGGTCTCACTTGTTTGAGAGTAGTGCATCCGCCGGTGTCCTCATTTCTCCGTACATTACCGTGTCACCTGCAAATACTTAAAGATTGGTGCTAATATGATATCTTAGGTCTATAATGTAAAGCAAGAAGAAGTTTATCTTAATAATATCTTAGTTTGTGTTTATTTTTAAGCGAGAGACCTTGTCGTAGGCTTTCTTTAAATCTACAAAAACTGGATCCACTAGAGTATTCCCTATCCCCGATTTAAAGAAATCATAAGTACCTAAAAAGACCCAGATGTGTTTTCAATGAACTGTTTATTCTAAACCTTTGCTGGTTACGGCAGAATACATTTACACTCTGAAGAAAGACAGTATTGCATGTTCCTTTATGAAAGCAATGGCGTATAATTGAATTATGATGCGACTATCCAGGATAGAGTGGTTAAACCGGCTGGGAAATATGATGGGGGGTCTGTTCATTCAAAGAAGCCGGTTGCCAGTTTGCTCCAAGCAGTCTGAGCGGGAAGATGTGCCTCCGCGTGAAGTGTGTTTTTCAACTTTGTAACACGGTGCGATGGAGCTTTCACTTCAACAGCGATACACCATCTAGTTTTGTGTGCAGCTTGGAAACAATGCAACCAAAGCAGCCTTCAAGGAAGACTGTATGTCAAGGTCACAGTCCAGAAGGCGGTACAAGGCGTTCAAGGAGGGACGGGAGGAGGCCGCCGACGAACCTCGTTCTGTACGCCAACAACAGCCCAAACCGGCGAAAACTTGAATCGTGTGAGCGAAGTTTTGCGTTCCGATCGTCAATTGAGCATCCAGCAAATTGCTGACACCCTACACATGTCCACGTTTGCGGTACATGGGATAGGGACCAAGGATCTGGAAATGCGCAAGGTTTGCGCGAATTTTGTGCCGAAAGTGTTGACTGAAACCAGAAAAAACTTCGAGTTTCGCGCTGTCAAAAATGGTTGACTTTCATTCAAAATGAGCCCGAGGTTCTCAACTCTGTCGTCTCCGGAGAGGAATCCTGGATGTTCGAGTACGACCCAGAATCGAAAAGGCAGAGCAGCGAGTGTCACACAAAATCATCCCCCCTCAAGAAAGCGGGAATGAGCAAGCCTCGCATTAAAACAATGCTCATTTTCTTCTTTGACGTCCGGGAAATCATCCATTTTGAGTTTGTACCGCAGGGAGAAACTTTCACCTTAGCCTTTTACCTGGAGGTGCTCAAGAGATTGAAAAGTCGCGTACGTGAGGGAGGACATCAAAGACATGGTGGAGACAGACATTTTTCATCGTTACCAAATTCCTGGGCCGGTGCACCATCCCGGTGGCCACCCAGCCCCCTAACAGTCCCGACTTGGCTCCGTGTGACTTTGTTTTGTTTCCGCGACTTAAGAGAGAGCTGAAAGGAAAGCATTGGGAGACCGTGGAAAATATCCAAATGTTACAATGTTCCTTAGAGAGATTCCCTTCGAGAAGTTTCTGAATGCCTTCCAAGCGTGGTAGACACGTTTCCGCAAGTGTATTGATGTAGGGGGAGAGTATTCTGAAGAATTGTAAGCATTTGTACCAGTACGATCAATAAATCTATTTCCTATAGAGAATGCGTATTATTTTAACGGTGGACTCCTGTATTGCTAAAAATGATGCTTTCTAATATTTTGCAGGATGTATGATAAATTTTAAAGGAATGGACCTTCAATTATTGGAGTCCTTCTCACCACTTTTGGAAATTTTGTAGATTTATGTAGATTTGTATCGACATTTTTAAATCGCCAGTTATGTAAGCTATCTTCTAGTCGTGAGGTATTCAATCCTCTTCTGTCGACTCTAAACACTTTTTTGAATAGGTGGACCTTTTGAGCAAGTTTCTTCAGTAGTTAATCTAATATTTCTTCCGGTCTAGGGACTTTGTATGGTTTTCGAATTTGAGATTCGTTTATTCCTTCTGGGGACAACAAATCATTAGCTCTCCAGGGTGGCTTGGTTTTTGCACCAGCAGTTTTGATGAAGACTTTATGAGAGAATTATTTTTAATATTGTTACCTTTATGACGCTGTTTTAAACAGTTTCGCTATTTTCTGCCTTTAAAGTATGTGTAGTGCGACGCTTCCTTTGCATTTCCCTCCTCTGAGGCCAAAATGATTTGAGCTTATTCTTTAAGTGATATCATTTTGCTTTTAAAGGTACGCAATGCTTTTCATATAACTTTTCCGTTTTTGCTCAAAATTCAATAAGCTTATCTTTTGTCACCTTCATTGAACTTTCGTAATTACCGTTTAAAATGTTTTTGAAAATTTGAGTGAATATTACCTTGTCTGATTACCACCTCTCGGAACTCCCTGTTGCAACATCGTGGTACTTAGCTGTTGTGTTAAAATTTTTGTGGAATAAACTTCTCCATCCTGTCATGCATAACGTTTACGAGTGTCTTTTTTCCTTTCTCATGTGAAGTTAACTTTTATTAAGAACAGTACTTAGCTTTCATTTTATGACTAAACAGCGCAATAAGTATTGAAATAAATTATTCATTAGCTCTTCCTACTTCTTAGCTCCCTTAATTCTCTCCAAAATGCTATTCTTCTTGTCCCTTTGGTTGTAACTTCGCTTCCACGGCGTTCCCCCTCTATTATCTCCGCCATCCACTTTTCCTTCCTTCTTTGATTTTATTCCAAAAGCTGTCAGCCTCTCTTCCTCTACCATTCCTCCAACATTTTCATTTGTTTTTATTACTAAGTCCTTACTTCAATCTAATAGGTTTTTGGGATTTTCAAGTTTGTATCAAAGATTAGTGCTGGGTTTTGAGTCAATGGCGTCATTGCTGACGCAGCTCCTATAGCAAAAAGGACATTTGTTGGCCACGGGAACAAGATTTGCCATAAGACTGAAGAATTTCTAATGCGCTTTAATTTTCATTTACTATCAAGTGGGATGCTTTTGGCGTGGGAAAAGAGGTTGTCTTAATGTAGATATCGACAGATGACAGCGCATCGTTGCTTTCTGCTCGCAGTTTTTATCCTGAACAGGGAGAAACAACAGTGCTATCGGACGGGAGTGTTTGTTTGTATTGTTTGAGGCACACAAATTTAAACACATTTTCAAAGGTTTGTTGGTGGTCAGGGATCATGCGTCTGTAAAATGGTTTGCAAACTTTTCTAATTCTCAAGGGCATCTTGCAAGATGGATCTCTCAGTTACGATAACCACTCTGTGGTTCTTCTCCGTAAAGAGGGATGTCGTCCGGTAACGGAAGCTTTATCGAGGGCCGGACCACTCAATCGAGAAAGGAGACGTCACGAGTTTTTGTACTCATAGTTAATATTATTTCCATTATTTGAATTACGTAATATATAACACCTTACCTGGTGCTGAGTCACCTCTAGCCTCGCTCTCGATCGGTTTCTTAAAGGTACCAGTTAGAAGTAGAATGCGTAACATCACGAACAGAAAGCGCAAGTTGTGTCTACCTTGCTGGAACCAAGCTGATTCTTCATGAGTAAATCCTGTCAACTGTCAAGATACCACTTTGCCAAACGTAGAACAGATAGATTTAATATGCCATTTTGTCCACAAACGATGAGAGATCAGAATAACATTGCACGACCGCGGTAGGGTTAAGTATATTCGGGCCAAAATTAGTCTGGTGTGTGTATTCACCCCCTGCCACATACCCTGGTGGTGGAATGCAAGGGAATTTAAAAATAAAAAATACTTGCAATTAAATGCTACATGACCATGCATAAGATCGATGTGAAGGAAACATATCTGTAATTTCGCTGTTGCCAATTTGAAATATAGATGTACTATTACCTATTTTCATGTTGTCGAATGCCGAGTAAGAATGTTCTACGGGCTTCTTATAAAATCTATAGATTAGTTGCTACTCAGGTCAATTGATTGCGCTCAATTGATTGGATCCATGGACTGAAAGGAAATAAGTGCTCCAGTAGTATAGGTGTACACCTCTTCAATAAAAATACGGCGGCGTAAATGACGAAATAGTCTAGTGGACTAGTGTGCCTTTCCAGCGTAGTTAAGGTAATATAAAAGGTCACGACTACTAGTGATAGAAAATGATATATCTAATGCTGTAAGGACTAATCAACTTGAAATATCAATGTGCTCGCTCCTCAAAGCTCGTCGTCATTGACGGAACTACAATTAGATGTGAGAAATAAGCAACAATAACCCAAATAGAGTATGCTGCCAAGAAAAAAACATTAACATTCACCTTTCTGCATACACTTTTTCAGAAAATTAAACAAAAAATATATTCTTTGGTTATTTTTAAAATTTATTGTGTTTGTGCGTTCTACAGAGAACCGTTTTTTTAATGTTGTGTCTTTCCTGGTTTTGTGTTATTTTCCTTTTCCGGCGTCGGAAGCTTAACGCAAATTAATATTCCGGTCTGGTATAATTTTTTTCCTGTTGAGAATGATTGAAAAAAATTGAGGCAGGACCTCCTTCGGTCGAGATAACCTTTTTTGCCTGAAAAAGTTAAAAAAGACATTATTTTATGAATGTCACAAAATAATTTTGCAATAAAATGAATGGGAAAGAATTGGGTTTGGTTACCAAAACAGAATATCTTCTGGAAGTCTGTGTTGCTTAAAACATTTTTTATGTTTATAGTAATCTCATATGTTGCCTGTAAGCGTGTTCGTTGGAAGGGACCTATAAATGCGCTCAGCGTGAGTCTCTTGGATTTGAAGTATTTTGGGTGCATTTCGGATCTCGGTCACCAGGACGTGTAGTGATTGGGGCATGAGATCGCACAATATTTTATTTAGGAATGTTTCACAGTTTTTTCGGTCGACATATTGCCGATAACTTCGCAGTCGAACAGCAGCTGGGAACGGCTGTACGCTTTGTAGGGGGTGATCTTGTTGCACCGCGATTTTCCTTATGAGTGGATAACAAACGTAGCCCGGACGATAGTGCCCAAAGGTGCTTCTGTCGCTGACCTCAGCATTACCGAAATCGAGGATTATTTGGTCAAGCCTGAAAAAATATGGGGAAATATCTTAATTGGAATTTTGTTGGCAACCCTGTTTTAATTTATCATATTCCAAGCAGAAATATTCAGGCAGCTATTTTTTATTGCAATCCAAAATAAACATTCAAACGTGTAGGAAAGCCTTAAAACATTAAATAAATATTATATTATTATTATTATTAGGTAATCTACCGGTTAAGGTAGGTTTTTGGATGAACACAACTATCTATAGTGCCCATCATTACATTCTTGGGAATCATAATTGAGGTGGTTTCCCGTTGCCTTCCTCAATAGTGTTTTTAACGTGGCACCATCACTCAATGGGCGCCCCACTGGGGTCAGACGCCATTGCAGCCGCCTCACTGAGGAACAGACGCTGCGTGGACTACCTTTCGTCTGGCTCCTAACCTTCGACCTATCTGGCATGGGTGACCCTTCCAGGAGTAATTATTATTGCTCCCGCCAGCACAGCTCTAGGGGTCATCGGAACACACAAGCCCTTCCACCACGACAAGGTTGTAGTCCATGGGAGAGAAACATTATATATATATTTTATTATTTATTAGGTAATCTACCGGTTAAGGTAGGTTTTGGATGGACACAACTATTAAATAAACATTTTGTGACTCCCCACCTAGCAAACTAATCTATATCAGATCCCTCTTCATCTCGGTGTACTTCTTTCCTCCCTTAATCCCGTCCAACATCCCTATCCTGTTCCTACCCTTACCACGCTTGCCCAACATTCTCCCCTCTATTACCCTCTTCAACATTCCACTACCGCTAAATACGCCTTTCATCAATTTTTCCTGCCTCCATAGGATTTCTCTCAACAAACCCCTCTCATCCCCCACCATTTCTAGTACTTCCTCATTTGTTTTCCTTTCGGTCCATTTCACCTTCTCCATTCTTCTCCACACCCACATTTCAAAAGCCTCCAATCTACGTCTATCCTCCTGCTTCAGCGACCACGTTTCCGCGCCGTACATAGCTACGCTCCATATCAGAGTTTTTACGAGTCTTGTCTTAACATCCCTACTCAACGTCCCCGTCATCAACTCCCTCCTCCTTGAGAAAGCCTCCTTGCCTAGCGCAATTCTTCTCCTTACGTCCCTACCACTTAGACCGTGTTGGTCCAAAACACTTCCGAGATATGTAAACTGTTCTACCTGCTCTATTTTTTCCCCGCCTATTTTAATATTTAGCTTAACCTTTTTCTTTCTGGAAAATCGCATAACCTTTGTTTTACTAATATTGATTCTCATCCCATATTTATCGCACTGAACCTCCAATTCACTCAACAATGCTTGCAACCCCTTGGCTGACTGAGCAACTAATGCTTGGTCATCAGCAAACCTAACCGATTTTACGAATTCCCCTCCGACTTTCATTCCTACCTCCAGTTCTTCCCATGCCTCTTTAATCATTTCCTCTACATATACGTTGAACAGTACCGGTGACAATGGGCAACCCTGCCTTACACGTCTTCCTAACACTGCCCATCCGGACTCTCCGTTCCCCACTCGCACCTGAGCAGTCTGAGACATGTACAGGTTGCAGATCAGTCTCCTGTCCCTCCAATCCATTCCTATTTTCTGCAATACACGCATTAATTTTTCCCAATTCACTCTATCAAACGCTTTTTCGAAATCTACAAAACAGGCAAAAACGTCCTGATTGTATTCTATATTCCTCTCGACTAGTGATCTCATTACTGCAATGGCATCACGCGTACCTCTTCGTTTCCTGAACCCAAACTGATCATCCCCTAAGTAATCATTTGCCTTACTCTCTATCCTTTTGTTGATGATCCTGAGAATAATTTTAGCTGCGTGGGATATCAAACTTATTGTTCTGTAATCCTCACATGACGTAGCCTTTGCCTTTTTTGGAATAGGAACTAACACCGATCTCACAAAATATTCCGGCCAGATTCCTTCCTCATAGATACTACGAATCAGTCCATATATGGCCTTCTTCCCACCTTTTCCTAACCATTTCAACATTTCTACAGGAATATTGTCCACCCCCACAGCCTTATTTGCTTTCATCTCCTTTAATGCCCTTTCTATTTCATCGTCGAGTATGCCTGGACCTAAGCTATCTTCTTCAACGTCATGTTCCTTTTCTATGTCTAACCTTGTCGGCCTAAGTTCTTTACCATAGAGTGTTTCTATATATTCCTTCCATCTCTCTTGGATTTTTCCTGGTTCAACTATTATCTTACCCCATTTATCTTTAACTGTTAGCACAGATCTTGCCTTCTTACTTCCCGATAATAACTTAACCTTGCTGTATAGAGCACCAATTTCACCCTTCTTCTGTAAACTTTCCATATCCTCGCATTGCTTTTTCCACCATTCTTCTTTTGCTTTATTTGTGGCCCTTCTCAATTTATTGTTTAACTCTTTGTACTTCATTTTGCCTAACTCTGTGTTTACATTTTTCCATCTTCTTCTCTCATCCATCTTTGCAATTATCTCATCCGTTACCCATGGTTTCCTTATCCTTTTCCCGTTAACGGTTCATATAGTGTCTTTAGCGGCTTCCAATATCCCTTTCTTGATACATTCCCATTTTTCTTCGATAGTACTCAGTTCTTTACCGCCATCCATCATTTTCTCTACAGCCTTCTGATACTCCTTCCTCGTTAATCCATTTACTGCTTCTAAATTCCATTTCCGAACCCGCCGCCCTTGCCTTATTTTCTTGAAACGCACGTTACATTTCTACATACATACATACAACTTCTAAATTGTGGTCAGAGTCCGCATCCGCTCCTGGGAAACTGTGCGAATTTATCACACTGTTCCTAAACCTGTGCCTTACCATAATATAATCTAACTGATACCTTTCTGAGTCACCTGGCATTTTCCATGTATACCTACGCCTTTTGTGGTGTCTAAACCATGTGTTAGTGATGACTAACCCCTGTCTCCTGCAGAATTCAATTGCTTTCTCCCCGCGTTCATTCCTCGTGCCTAACCCATAGTCCCCCACCTCACCACCATCTCTTCCTTCGCCTACCGTCGCATTCCAATCCCCCATCACTATCAAATGTTTCCCTGCAGGAACACTCGCGATGATATCCTCTAACTTATCATACATCCTATCGACTTCTTCCTCCTTGTGGTTACTCGGTGGCATGTATACCTGAACAATGACCAAGTTCGTCGGCTCTGCTTTAATCTCTACGAGTAAAATTCTATCTGTCGCTTGCTCTATGTTGACTACGCTTCTTCCTACCCCTTTATTTAAAATTACGCCAACCCCTCGTTGGCTCTCGTCCCCGCCGCTGTATATTACTCTATAATTGTCACTCCAGTAATCCCCGCTATCCTACCATCTCACCTCGCAGAGGCCTAAAACATCTATGTTACCTCTTTCCATCTCTCGCTTAATATTTTCTAATTTGCCTCTCCTCAACATTGTCCTGACGTTCCAGGTTCCTATTCTAACTACACTCGCCTTCTTCTGAGTCTTCTGTCCTGCTGAAGTTATTTCTTTCCTGCAAGGGTTTCGTGGGATGACGACCGCGGAAGCCTTGCCTCTCCCGCTGCCGGGCACGACACACGGCCTCTTGGGCCGAGTCCCGTAGTTGCCAGGACTCATATTATCTATAGTGCCCATCATTATATTCTTGGGAATCTTAATTGAGGTGGTTTCCCGTTGCCTTCCTCAATAGTGTTTTTAACGTGACGCCATCACTTTATATATATATATATATATATATACATTATTATGAATGGTATTCTTCTATTACAAAATCAACCTTCATGCTATAAATAATACTGCAGTACCTGTGTTACAAAAACAAAGGTAGTCTGAAATGCTTCCGACCTATCAAAGATAAAAGACATTGTTTCTGAAATTTTCCGAGGTCGGAACCCATTCAGATCACCCACGTATGTTATAAATAGCTCATCAAATCATAAGGAAGTGTATTTCCTGTGGAAGAAGCTTCGTCGATATCACTTTATTTAACGGGACAGTTAACGAAAAATCCGTAACTGTTGGTGGTTTTTTGACCCCCTTCCCCAGGTTCCTTTAACGTGCACGAAAGTATATGTGTATGAATCCCCCCTCGCCAATAGTAAGGTTTCCGTGCCGGCGACCATGACAGAAATCATTCGTTCTCCATAGCAGGTGATGAAGGGGACGTAAAGGTGTAGAGCGTATCAGCATGGGAGGATCATGGCCGAATTCTTTTCTTTGAGTGCCCTAAATTAATGAAAGTAAAGAGGTTTCTTTGAAATCACTGATTATACTCCATGTCTGTGACACCGAGATATTAAGAGCTGGATTTCAAAATTGTGTTTTTAAAGCCATTAATGTAATAGTGGTTAGTTAAGGTTGAGGAGAAATTGGGAATAGAGAGGTAGTGATATATGTCGGTCGTCTAACACTTTTGAATAGAAGAGCTACTTCACTGGCCAGTGTTCTCCAATGTCAACGCACTAGATAAATGTATGTGGCAGTGTAATAGCGAATGAATGAAATAGAAATGGACTAGGCTGAGCCAAATGAAGGCATTAAAATAGCTCTACAGTTTCGAAACAATGTACCAATGCCAATTTTTGTTTCCCACAGTGAAAGCCATGGCTTTAGGCGTGACCTACAACCGTTAGAATGATCATGACCGAATAGTGTAAAAATAACAAAAATAGTGTGAACATGGCCTCTCTAATTTCGACACGCACCACTGAGAAACAACAATCTATCATTTGATTATTCAGTAGTAAGGGGTGGATGAAATATCTATTTTCCTTGACGAATGAAGAAAGTTCAAAGTGATACTTCACCTATTTATTTTTAGCAATGATGCCCGGACTAGAGGTTCTTAAACAGTGTTATTTACGTATCAGTCTCCACTCGACCTGGTCAGGCACACACCTTTTTGTGACGACAGTGAATTTTAGCGCCTTTACAGCGATCGTTTTTCTAGAGGATTCCGTGAACTTTCAAAGCACTGAAGTACTTCTATTGCACGAAAGGACTACATATAAAAATGGTATGACAAGAAATTAAGAATTGAAAAATATTTAGATTTTATGGTTTCCATTAGACTCACCCTCGTACAAATTACTTTTTTCTCGGTTCCATTCCGTTATTTCCCAATTCCCATCCATTGAAAAACTTTGATCAGAGTTGTCCAGAAAAAAAATCAGCACGGAGCGGCCTCTCTTTAGAGAGAATGCTTTCAAATTATATCTAGGACGACATAATTTTCGGACCCTCAAAAACTAAGCGTTTCTGTTTGAATGCATTAAACTGAATTATCTTAATCTCTTTCTCTTTTCTCATTCTACCCTTCAGGTAGTTCAGTGAACGATGGTTTCTCACACCACCGATTTCCTTCCCCTCATACACACCCTCGCCCTGCTTCGTTTTTGGCCCTAACTGTTTATTCATTTCGGTCCAAAATATCGGAAGAAGATTTTAATGTACACGAAATTCTTAAGTTCGAAGCTTAAGTTCACACCAGTGCTCTTTTCGCTATCCCTCACCTTCCAGATTAGTTTTGAATAAGAATGGAGTGATGACTTCCTCCTTCGCCAACGAGAGAGCTTGGATAGTTTTTGGTCGGAGGAAAGTAATATTTTCTTACCCATGACCTGGCGATAGTTATTTTATTTATTCCTCATGCCACATTTCACTTTTTGCAAATGGAGTGCAGGGATGGGGTCCGTGGGAGAAGAGGTAATAAGGTTATGATAATCAGGTTGTTTATCTTTCATTAATTAATAAATCAACCCCGAAAGTTAAAAGGAGCATTAAATCAGTCAATGGTGCTTATATGGTGTTCCTGTAATTTAAGTTAATGTAAGATTTATTTATTCTATGGAAGCGGATAAAATAATACTTTGTAATTCCACAGATTTATTTCACAAACACACGACCCGGGTTTCGACGTACAACGTCATCTTCAGATGACCTGAAGATGACGTTGTACGTCGAAACCCGGGTCGTGTGTTTGTGAAATAAATCTGTGGAATTACAAAGTATTATTTTATCCGCTTAAGTATGAACCGATTCCATAAAATAACGCCTGAAACCATCGATTATATTCTATGGAAGTTCAAAGACGAGTTTTTTGACATTTAAGAAATATATTTTGGTATGGCTTGAATGACGTGAGGCTATAGGCATTCAGCTTTCTATTCAACTTGAGGTTATCTTATCTTTACAAGTTAGATTTTGGACATTTTATAACGAATTTAGTCTTCTACGCAAGCTGAAAATTTTATTTTGTTCGCTTTTCATTATTTCTTTCTATATTTATTCCTAATATGAGCCTGCTTTCAATATGGCTAAAAAGTCAATTATCTTCCTTGTTCTTCCTTATTCGCTTACCCAACACTCTCCATTCTATCACATCCTTTAACAATCCCATACTTTTCAATATTTATTCTATCCAATTTCTTTTTTCTCTTTTCTCCGTCCCACCAACTTCTCAAAATCCTCCCATTTAAGTTCATCCTCTTACCACACAGACTAGGTTTCAATTCAATGCAGTGGTCTACCGTAGGTCTATAAAAATTTTTCTTCAAATATTTACTCGATCAAGAGAAAACAAACAATTTCGTTCTGGAAATGGAACATAGAATCACCAAGATGATGGACTATCTGCAGAATGAAGAGAAAATTGTGACTGGGTTAAGGAAGCTGGTGCAATAGAGGGAAATTGGAAACATACCAAAAAGGGGAAATCGAAAGCCGCAAAAGAAACGAAGTAATAGTAAAAAGGAAAAGGACAAGGAAACTGCTAATTGCGGACTAGATGATTAGGAAGATAATCGTGGGAATAAAAATGGAAGAATATAAACACCAGGATAGGTAGGAGGAAGTATAAAGGTTTAATATTTTAATGAGACACGAAACAAACTGGGAAAAAAAATCGTGGTGGAACATGCAGAGCGAGTGTATGGAAAATTTACAGAGTAATAGTGAAATAGGTTGACTGTGCAGGAAGGTGAAGACCCTTTCAGGAATTAAGAAGGAAAAATCACAGCAAATAATAAAAAATGACTCGGAAAAAATATCAGTTGAACCAGAAAATATCCAAGGGAGGTGGAAGGGGAATTGAGCGGTAAGCCAATTAGACCAGCTAGATTAAACATAGAGAGAGAATATGATGAATATAGAGATCGCTAAGGTCCAGGCTTACTCAATGGCGAGTTTGAAAGGGGATTTAGGAATTGAAATCAAATAAGCCCGTGGGGTGGACAACATTCTCGCGGAACTATTTATGGGTTGAGGAAAATGTGGGAGGAAGAGTTTTTATGGACTAATGTGCAGCATTAATGAATTTGGCCAGAAGTATTCGTTGTCATTGCTAGTACCTATTCCAAATATAGGAAAGGTTGTACTATATGATAACTACAGAAAAAAAAGTCAGATTTTGCAAACAGCTAAAGTGGAACATATGCTATTAATAAGCGCATGGAGAGAAGGAGAGATGAATACTTAGGAGATTATCCATTTGGGTTCAGGAAAAGTGAAGGATTGGAGGGACAGGAGGATAATCCGCAAACTGTACATGTCTCAGACTGATCAGGTGTGAGAGGGGTACGGGGAGTGAGGCAGAGTTGTTTCCAAATAACTTAGATGTCTAATACCTTCCTAAATACTATAAGTCTTGCTTGCTCTCATCCTGAATCGAGATGCTCCCTCCCTTAATTCCTCTGATATAACCATCACGTTCATTCTTTTCTCGTGATAATGTTTAATAATGATGTAGAGAGGTGAAAGAACTGCTTCCTATAAATGCAAAAGTAATCAACTCATATTTCCTATGATATTTCTTTCCTTGGGGTCTCAGATTGGATTTTACCGATGTATTCGTGGGACCGAAACCTTTGTGGCGTTTCAAGAAGTGGTATCTGCGAAGTTCAATTTCAAAGTTTTCCGTATATATCGTTCGCCGTTACTAAAGTCGATCAGCTTCCCCTGGCGGGGTTGATCTTCGACTGATGTTGGAATATCATTACTTCCTAAAATAAAGCTGTATAGCGATTGTTGGTTCTTATTTTTTTAAAGAGATACAATCTTTAGGTCATTCAACTCTTTCCTCATGATTCGGACTTTGGATATATACGCCCTTAGGGCATAAAAACAATTTCCATGGAGCGAATTCTTAACTCTATGAGAAACAATATCAATGAAAATAAAATGAATTTATAATGCAACCATTTCAGAGAGTAAAAATCATTCGTCTTGACCGGGATTCGAACCCGGATCCTTCGATATCCGGCCGAGTGCTTTAACCAATTAAGCTACCGACACGTACTCTTACACTCTGAAATTTTGGGGGCTTTAAAGGAAGAAGATGTTATGACGAAATACCGTACATACGATGTCACAGGCATTCGTAGTCGTGCGCGACGCGCCACAGTCCACGATGTTAATAAAGCCAATTTCAAACACTTAGGCTGTTCATACCTTATAAGGGATCTTCCTGGGAAACCATAACCCAGAAGCACAGGGAAAGGAACTGATCCCCCTACCATGATGTGTGAATTTCACACGCCATCGGGCTTAGTACTGGATGAACGCTACCATCACCTACCATCAAACCGATATATACCAATACATACATATAGATTAGTTTGCTAGGTGGGGAGTCACAAAATGTTTATTTGATAGTTGTGTCCATCCAAAAACCTACCTTAACCGGTAGATTACCTAATAATAATAATAATAATATATATATATATATATATATATATATATATATATATATATATATATATATATATATATATATAAACACAGCAAACACAGAAACCAAAACACACAAAAGAGAGACTCACTAGTTCTCGAATTTTCGGTGGTGCAACCACCTTTCTCAAGAGGAATTTGGAACAGAGTTCTGTTCCTATTTCCTCTTGAGAAAGGTGGTTGCACCACCGAATATTCGAGAACTAGTGAGTCCCTCTTTTGTGTGTTTTGGTTTCTGTGTTTGCTGTGACTATTTAGTGAGTTTCATTGTGCACGTTCGTGGCTTTTCCGGGAAAGTGAATATATATATATATATATATATATGTATATATATATATATATAAATTGTGGGTGCATTTGGGTGGGTGCAACGTGGGTGCATTCACCCACGTAAAAGGCATGGCAAAAAGTTTATACACACACACACACACATATATGTGTGTGTGTGTGTGTATAAACTTCTGCCCTGCCTTTTACGTGTGTGAATGCACGACCACCCTTTCCCTCCGAATGAATAACCACCGCTATTCCACCAAATCTCCCACCTTCCTTAATTATCCCATCCCTATCACACTGCTTCCCACGGCCAGTCATTTGATGACTGCTTCTCCGTTTCAGTGATTGAAACCCTTCCCAATTCTGCTAGTAACATAGAGTTGAGAACCCGAGATATGGCACATATCTGGATGCTCCAGTCTTTTAAACCCTCCAGGCTGAACCAAGCCCACTGATTTCATCCAATGCTGCCTACATTTCCACTTCCCCACCTTGTCCGCTTCCTATTGGTCCCTTACCTCTCCTCCCCTCACCCTTCTCCTGCACATGCCCTCTCCGCCCTTCCCCGACAACGGTATTCTGATGACGACTGCGGTGCCGTCGAAACGTCAATATCTAGTGTGTCCTTCCTTTATGTTTCTGTGTGTGTAATATTTATTATCCGAGTGTTTGTGCGTCGCCGGAGAGTGTCAATTTTAAGGATATAGAAATATATTAATATATATACATGTATAAGATATACATGTATAGATACACATAAAAGACCAACACTGGAAAGGTGGGGAAGGCGGTTTTGAGCAGATCACAAAAGTAAAAAATATTTCCTTATCCAGGAGTTGAACCACGGACCTTCCACTTTCCGGCCAATGCTCTACCAATTGACCTAATAAGGAAACCTGCTTTACTTTGAGATCTGCGATCTTATAAAGCGCCAAAGTGCTCCGATAGATGTTGCCAGAGAGATGGCGTTATGGAGCTGTTTCACCCACCAAAGGAGAAATTGACGGGACACAAGAAGAGGAAAGGATAGTAGAAAAGCATTCATACGATATCATAAAGGATAGGAACGGTGCGTTTCATGGCACGCATAGCCAGAAGAAGAGAGGAGCCACATTGGCCAAACACATATTCAAACTATATATATATATATATATCCGTACGGTGTTCACTGTCATTAGGCGTTACAAGGCTCTCTTCAAGGGAACCAAAGAGGAACTAACTCATTTTACTTATCGGATCACGTCCGCGCAGCACTAAATTTAGTTTCATTGTTCGAGCGAGGAAGAAACTTTATAAAAGAAATAAATTACTCCTTCGATGCCACCGAGTCGAGTGCTGACATCAAAGGATTCTATATCGACTCAAGGAGGAAACATTTTCATGGAGGAGGCAATCGCGAAAGTGGAGAGCATTCCTCCCCACTCCACCTCTGCTTCTCAATAAACTCCCATTCACTTGATCGCGGGGAATTTAGTCAACTCGTGCGCTATATTCCTCTTCTCGTAAATCACTTCCCTCGGAAGGTTCCGGGATGAGCATTAAAAAAAGATGAGAGCATTAAAAGTGGTTCAAAATTATTCTCAGAATCTCTCGAAATCGGCAATATAAGTTCATGCTATAGTTTTGGAAGGATTATTATTAGAAGAGTATTCTTTTGCCTAACAGATTTTCTTAGAGGTGTATTATATATGCGCAATTTTTGAGATTTGCCTTATAAACTGTATAACTATACCACTGATGGCTTGAATTTTCTTTGAACATGTATCCAAAATCTGTAAAACAATAATATTTTTCATAGGTCGGCATGCGGAAACCTTTTTGGCGATTCTGGGTTGTGGTGAGAGTTATACCTGTAGTTATTCCAGCCGTCGAACATGGCATTATAAAGCGGCTCGCGGTGATCGAAAGAAAATATCAAGGGACTGAAAGTGGAACCAGTCCAATGGTCTTTCCTTATACTCTTCGCTTAACGCTCCTGCATTTTTCCCCACGTAACTGGAAATGTTTACATTTGGATTGGCGGTATAAGATGTGTCATTCGCGAGAGACCACCTGCCCACCTCCCGATCTGGGTAAGTTGTCAACATACCCAGTAGACGGGGGTGCCTACTCTTAACTGCGCAAATGCAAGAATAGGAATGCACTCTTTGGTTTTCAGACCTAATATGTAAGTTTTCACTTTAAATTAATATGCCCAACAGGTTTGGATAGCTTATAAATCTCGATAAAATCCATCTCAATAGTTTTGTCGAGGTTTTAAAAAAAATATTTTGGTGATTGATCTAATTATTGTCAGATGCATTCAAGCACTTACAGTATGTAAAGCTGAACACACATAAAAATTCTTTTGCATAATCAATTTAAGTATACATTCTTTCCCTTTGTACATAGTATAATACGGAATCGTACTCACCAAGTAAAAATTCATAAATGGGCTGATACCGCCAGTTCTGGAGTTTGTAACAGAGATGCGGGATACTTATAACATGAGTCAAATTAAAGAGTTACGGCTATGTTCAAAGATAGTGGTTTTCCCTTTGATGTACCCCTGAGATAATATTCCTATCTTGACTGCCTCTTCGACTACGTTCTTCCATGGAAGGCGCTCTCGGTCTACACCTCCTCCCCCCTATTCTCTCAGACAACCCTCACTTTTCTCTTCTACCGTTCTCGTATGTTGGGTTTATTTTAGATTAAGTGAATCGACTCTTTCTATAGGGCCAAACCAGCAAAACACACTTCTTTCATGCTGTAAAGTCTATTAACTGATGGGCCCAACCCATATTCTCTTTACTCATTCCTCACCACCATTTCTTTATGTTTAAGTTCATTTTACGGATGGTGCTCACATTCTGGATGCAATATTTTCGCCGGTATTTGCACACCCTACGACCCTCATCTGTTCTATCATATTTCACAAATATGCTAGACTTGTATTGCACCGTCATGCAAGTAGTATTGCACCGTCGGGCGCATTGGAATGTATACTATAATCACACAGCACCTTCCGTCTCCAAGCATTCATCTTTTACGAATGTATTTATGAAAACGATGAGAAACCGTGGTTATCTCTAGCATCATTGATTCACAGTGAGCTTTATTCCAAACCGGTTTCTACAGGTTTCCGTTCAGTCTCATTCTTGCCCGTAGCCATCCTATTTCTTTGCAGCTCTTTAATAGTATTAAGAAATTACTCAAGAACTTTTAGTGTCTACATTATCTTTTATACTTAATATTCTAAATTATCTCAAAGCCATCAATAAACTTTCTCAGTTTGCGCAATCATATGCCTTCCCTAACTTGAGATAGGCACAATAAAATGTCTATTACGCACACGAGGTCTATCCAGAAAGTATCTAGCCATGTAATATTTAGAGAAAGATAGACTACCTAGAGCAATGAGACCTTAGTTCCCATCGAATTACTCCCCTTAGAACGCCACACACTTATCCCAGCATGTCTTTCACTTGTTCAAACAATCGGCAAAGCCCTTTTTCGGAATGATCCTCAGCTACCTCGTCGCAATTTCCTTTATCTCAAAGATCTAGAAGAAAAGGGGGATGCTAGAGTTTTCGTCTCTGTTATTTTTGGACAGTTCCACCACATCACACCTGAATCCGTTATTTTTACTTTCTATGTTATTACGTATCATCAAGTACGCATTGTCTGCTTTCCAAAATACTTTTCATTGTCACGAAAATTCAAACGGGTTTATTACCTCTATCGCGTCGGTAAGCTGTGAAATTTATTGGAAATATTTCGCGGTCGTTTATATCATCATACAGCAATCTATCTGTTCCTAAAACTATATTAGCGCAATAACTTTGAATTATATACTCGAGGTCCACTCTCTTATTTCTGAGGCTTCTGCAGTTAAATGCAAGAACAGTTAGGTTATTTATATTTGGAATGACATTCGTATTTATGTCTACATAATGCACTTTACTGATAGCTGTGCCTGTTTTCTCGTGTTGGTTTAGTTTTCCATGAGTTTTCCCGTTGATATTGCTATGCATCCTTATGTAAGGAAGTCCGAGAAAGGCCTTCTCTCCTGCAATGTACTTTGTCTCCGTGTTTTCAGAATCGTGGACTTGTTTTGACGGAATATCTTTGAGAGTGATCAGCGTATCTTTCGTTTTCCAGGGATCAATTCTTACTAATTTTCACGCTTTAGACCGAATTTAAAACGGGCACATGTTCACACAGAATTTTTCTCAACCCCAATTATTCCCTCCAACGTTTTGTATCTACGAATCGAGACATCATTACTCTGCTTCAATTCCAAAGTCGTTTGATGTTTTGAAAGTGTCAGTCGAGCGTATCATTTTTTGTTTTTACTCAGCTTATAAAGTTTTACACAAAAAATAATATGACATTCAAATTGCATATGTTTCTGAATTTGTATTTTAAGAAATGTGATAGTTTGTGTAACATAATTCGAACAGTTATTGCTTGTTGACAAAGACACCTATTCCTGTTAATAAGATCTATACATTTCACTGTAAATGAAGCTACAACGGTCATCCAAGAAAAAAATAATATCGCGTAATAAACTCGTAAATACTGGTTATTGGTTTTTTCTTTATTCTTGTATTCGAACTATTTTTTGTGATCTATTTTCTTCGAAATCAAAGGATATTTGAGATATTATTTTGATTAAGGACTCTGAAATTACGATTTACCAAATGATTATAGTTTAAATTACATAGCTTACCCGTCTTAGAAGAAGGCTTTCGCCATTAATAGTGATTTTCCTACAGTTTTGTATATTCCGGTATGTGATAACCTAGTTGCAATGATCTGTTGATATCTTGTAGTGTAAGGTGGGTTTTTCTTTCTATTCATTGGATTTTTTTATTTTTATATTTTTACATTTTAATTTTATGAAATTTCATATTCCGTCGGCCGTTATAACGGGTAAGTATTTTTTCAAATATCAGTAAAACCATAAAATTTGCCAGTCCAAGAATGTAAAACAGAGAAAACAGTTTAAGATAGGCTATATAAGGAGGATTAAATGAAATTAGATTCCGAATGATCCCTCGATTATTCTGTGCCTCAATGCGTGATATGCCGGGAGAAATTGACAAATGATGTCAAGTAAACTGCAACAAAAGGTTTCTCTAAGAACATTTATTAAACCTATAAGAATTCCAACTGTTCGTCTGCGAACTCAAATTCAAACCCTTCTTAAGTTTTTCATGGGATCAGTCATAGCAGTATTTGATTCCATTAAGTGCAGCGGTATCTCTAGTTGGTTGCTGCCAAGTCGCGAGATTGAGAGCTAAAGTCTAAAAGCGTCGCACAATGTCTGAGTAACTCTTTTCATCAGATTACGTGGATATTGTCAAAACCATGCATGGAATTGATGAAGCAAAAGAAATGAAAATATTCCCATTTCAAATTATACGATCCGCAGGTGACAATTAGCATAGAAAACAGATGTTGAGCACACAGCGTCTTTTTGAAATTTTATACGATGAGATGGGATTGATTTTAATAGAAAAATGTTTCTTTAGTGTCTTGTGGAATTATTAACTCTTTTTTGGTGTACCGTGACCTGAAAAAGGTTAGAAAGCCCTACACTGTAAAACGCAAATTTTAAAAAGGTACTATTCAACGCATGGGAACCGGTTTGGTTAATGAATGAAATATATTCATACTTGGATGTAATAATTGATTGAAAATACTACCTAATATAAATAATGTTTATTAAGTTTTATATATATTAAATTATATATAAAATATATACAATTTATAATAATATATTTATAATAAATCGGTTTTTTAAATGACTTCGTTGACAATTATTGTGGTAGCATATCAATTAAGGTCCTCCCAATAGCCTGCAACATTAATGTGGTGGAAGGGCATGCTTGTTTGTTCCAATAATTCGTCAGTTGTGCAGCATTCATAGGAATGGAGCGAAGCTTTGTTCCGCTTCCTGCTCTCATCAAATGCTCATCGTGAGTTCACCGAGTACTGTTTCGTTTCCTAAATCCTTTGAAGATACCAAAGAAAAAGAAACGTGAAAATGATAAAATGGGCGAAACTGACTTTTAATAATAAAACCACTTTACTTTTCCACATAAACTCGGAGTTTATGTGGAAAAGTAAAGTGGTTTTATTATTAAAAGTCAGTATGAAGATTTTCCACCAAGTTACGCCAGAAACTGTTTTATTTATGGGCGAAACTATTTAAGTATATTTAAAAAATGACTTGGTACTGTCGGAAGTACTAGAACAAATACTTGAATTTTTAAATGTGCCATGAATGTACACATTATCCGTGAAGAAAGTTATGCATATATTAATTACGGCCAAACTATGTCCTCCTTTTCGTAGTATTGTGACAACCGTAATAGCTTGCCGACCTTTTAGAAAGGTTGATTCGGAATATAAACAGTCATATGCCGCAGTCACCTTATCTCCTCAATTCAGAAATTCATACAGTATATTAAGCTGGAAAGTAGAGACATAGAAAAGAGCAGATTTAATGATAGAAATACTAACGGGAAATTAATTATATTTTCAGTTAATTAAAGTAAGTTGTTTTGGGAAAGGATAGTTGACTGCCTTTTGAACACTCGCAACGAATGGATAAAAATTTCATGTTACAAGACAAATATAGGAAAGAAAGTATTCTTTAAGCAACAGCAATGGAATATCAATAATGACATTTTAATGAATTTCGTAATCCCATGAAGTCTATTTCTCGAGCCGTTTCAACATTATTATGCAGAATATTAAACAAAGTGATCTCAGCAAATCGCCGATGCATAATTTGTAGAATTATCAACGGCGTAAGTACCCAATTTAGTTCCGAAAAACTTAATTCAGTACACTTTTACGTGCATGCTTTTCCTTGTCTCATCAAAATGCAGAATTTTATTTTTTAAGCTTAGTTTATCAGCAATTTTGTTTGAAAATTCATGTGGCGTGTATCCATCGTAAGTATTGTGATGCGAATGAATATATTCATACTTTCTGTCGACACAATCAAATAATGATGAGTTAGTATCCCTTGGCTGATTTTCAATCACACATATGGTGTTCTGCAATTCTAAATTAATAATAGTGTATGTATAGTTACGATAAAATCTTCGTCAAATAAGGAAAACAGGGGAGACACACTTATTTAACTAAATATGAGTAAATAGGTGTTCCGAATGTTTTCACTTCAATTAATACCAACAACGTTTTAGTAAGTGTTATTCATATTACATGTATGTAAATATGTACATGTATTATTTTAGTCTTAATTTAGAATAAAGAAATTATGCATGGAGAGAAACATATGCTAAATTCAATGAATTTTGAGTTAATCTGACAGAGCAATATTAAAATAGATTATTACTTGTCACATGATGCACTCCAAACTCTCTTGTATTGCTGGTGGCTATCATTAAGTAGGTTTATTTTTGGAAGAAAACAGATGACAGTATTTCATTCTGAAACCAAATAAAGGTTAACAAAACGTATAATAACTCGAATTCTCCAGTTCTACTCAACTGATATAATGAGGAGACCCTGATCTTTAATTGCTTATGGTGCATTTTATTAAGCTATCAACTATTTCTAAATATAGTCCGAAGAGGGTAGAATGATATGAATAGTCTAGTTGGAAAGGTGGTTCCAAGAACTATGTTGTAATTTTAAACTCTATATTCTCGTATCTTTAAAACCACACTTGAAACTGTCTTGCTAATACCATGCTGCGTGACCTGGGCACTGAATGAATGCTTCACTCTGTATTTAAATATAAATACCTATAAGGCGAAGAATATCAAACAGAAGGCTTCACATGGTTAATAATTTTCTCAAGAGTTGAAGCCTTATAAAATCAAAACAGTACAAAAAAAGGACGAGAGCACAAAAATGCAAAATTTTAATGGACACTTAAAAGTCAACGGTGAAAAAAATGGTAAATCAGTGGAAATAGAAGACTGACAAACATATAGAGCATAGTTTTTATTTATTTTCACATAATGATAGTTTATAAATAAAGCTGAAAGCTTTATTGTGGAAAAGTATGAATTTTTTACTTATTGGAATTTAGTCAGTTTACGAATCACGTATTTAGCCACACCATCAGTTACACTGCGCATAATTCTCAAACAGACTAAAAATATGTAATATGACACATTACAACAACTAAGGAAAAGTAGTTCTTTCTACTTACACCATTTTTTACAGCATTTCATGTGATAATAATTGAGTAAGGGTTAGTTAAAACAAGGAATACATTCAAGGCTACTTAGAATTTAACAAATTATTTTGACCTCAGGACAGTCTTTTGTATGTATTCTAATCCTTCATCGTTTGTGAGAAAAAACATTTCGGATTAGTCAGACCTGGTCTTGATCACACTAATCTCATTTTCATAATATTCTACTACCATGGTTCAAAAGGCGAAAGAAAACATTTTCAGAACCTTCTGAAACAGGCGTGGATGGTGATATAGCTATATCTATCTTTTGGTAATTACTTTTGAAGATTGATCATGCATTGAATTTTCCCTCGACTTAGAGTTTCATGTATACATGGTATTCAATTTCACTATATGTTGAAGTGGTTGCGGTAAAAGTTTGGGTGCTTACACCCCTTGTGGCATTAAGGAGTGAATGTAAGGTCTCTACTGCTCACTAGGTCGTGAGCGACGGATCTTTTGCATTACTAGAGCTTCCTCGTTATTGCTAATAAAAGCTGAAGACCCTTTGAATACTGAAGTAGGTACTGATTTTACAAAAGAACAACCTAGTTTCATGATACAACTAGACAGTTTCAGTAAAGTAAATAAGTGAAGTAGCACTTAAAAAGTTAAGCCTATAAACAGTGTGTAAAATAGAAGTCAACTTAAATTCCGTCTGTCAAAAATATGAAACTGTCTTTAAAAAGTATGAAAGACGAGTCCGAAACTAGGCATGACTAACATTGTCACTATTTACTCACAAGGTTAAATTTGACAATTATTGAATTGTTTTCGAAAAAAATGCTATGAAGCACCTATATGTACGTTAAAGTGATATTTACAGATGAACGCGACTCGTGTAACTGTTTTCTTTAAAATATCACAGAAAATTCTTCGTGTGGCTTGTAGTCACAAACATGTCCTTGGTTCGATTAGTAAGCTAATGAATATATTTTTTAGTTTCTTAATCGTCCTACTTTTACAGCCAGATGATTCACAATAACTGTGCCAATATTATGGAAGAACTAAATGCTTGAACACTTCAAGAATTTCAAAAACATCATTGTCTTCTTGACATATGCTTAATATCGTACGTAATTATTCGAATTATCGCCGACATTCGCGTACCATTTACGCGATCACCTACCCATCAAAATTTCAGGAGATCTCCTTTAAGACGATGTTGTTCCAAGTCACTGCAACTGTTTGGACGACTTGAAAGGATTATAGACATCGACTAGAGTTATGTCATTCAGCCAAATGTCTCGGATCGGAGAGAGTGGGTCGTATTTCGCGCATTTTCGAATTTCACTATATGTTATATTTTATATCCCACCAAAGAAAGCTTAGGTGGATTTCGAGGTTTTGCATTGTCTCTTCTATTAATTATAAGTACACCTAATATTTTATAAAATATATATGTAAATTCCTCATTCGGCAAGCAAGCCAACTTCGTGACGATCCCATGTACCAGCAGCATACTTATTCTAAATTAGGCCTAGCTAATGGAAGATAACAATACACTTTAACTCTCTCGTCACATTCAGATGGCATGAGTCTTTTATGTGTTTTCCTATCCCCTTTCCTTATATCTATTTCCATGTGTGAAGTAATATATATATATATATATATTTGTAACATATAGATTACATATATACATACATGCATATATATATATAACATACAGATTATATATATGCATTTATATATATATATATATGTATATATATTTTTATATATAACATTCATTTGCCATCATTTCCGTCTAAAGCCTGCCGTGAAGTAAGGGGTTGTCTACGATTTACAACAGAGTGGAAGGAAATACTGCGATGAGTGAAATATGGGGGAGTCGAAGAAAAATCGTTCCTTCGTTTGATGTGAAATGACTCACTCCATTCAATTGGAAGCGATGGTTACATGAACTGCATTTTTAATGGGCGCTGCGGAAATATTATTTATATAGGAAGAGTAATATCGAAAAACTGGAGAATTATCCCAATACTTAACCAATTTGAAATTGGAGAAACACCCTTTCAAAGTAAAAATAAGGCTCTATGACAGATTAAAGCCTACTTGGCCTGTAGCACGTTGGTATGGGTGGGGCACACAATCTCAGTCTCTCTCTCTCATCTCTGTAAATTTTCGACAGTATTCGACTTTTATTCTCTACTCATTTATGGTGATTAATGGAGAAACGGCACGTAGGTCGGGATGGAAAGTCGGAACTTGTGATTGCTCCATTGTATATGAACTCCGCTGTGCAAGCATTGACGGCCTCCCTTGTCCCCCATTTTCCAAACTCATTTTCAAATACCCAAATTATGCCTCATTCGCTCGACTGGAAGTCTGAGAGTTTATGCCAAAAACATTCCAAATTCCCTTCCATTCGGGCCCCCTGGCTCGAGTGGGCCGACCATAGCCTTTGATTTGGAAACTTTTCGCCTTTAACCAAAGGCCATATCCCATGTAGTCCACACAAAGCCACAGCCTAAGATACGACGGCGGAGTATATTCTGCCTGTTGTCCAGAAATATTTTCATCGATTTAAAATGGATACCCTGTTGCTTGCAATAGACCTTTTGGCGGAATTACCGCGGATCAACTGGTCTCTTCATCTCAGTGCTTTTTGCTTTGAAGCAGCCGCCGGACAAAGAAGAGAGAAACCTTTTCCTTCTCCCCGGATTGCGTTGTGGCTGCAACACACCGCAATTCACCTAATGGCCAAAGAGTGTTTGTTTCTTCCGCGTTCTTCCTTTGACATCTCAAGACCCTGTTGCACTCTACATAAATGGAGCTCCCAATAATTAATCCACAGAATCTGAAGCGAAACAACGCTAACAGCTTATCTGAGCTATTAACCATATCCTCGGGATTAATCACTTAAAATGTTATTTTTGAAAATTAAATTGCTTAAGGCGGAATAAGTTGCCCTAATTTGATTACCGAGTAAAAAAGAGAAAGGCACAATTATTTATATATGAACTTTTTTATATCAGGAAAATATTTTTGAACCTTAAATGGAATTATTACCTTTTACGCCTGCCGCTCAAGAGTGAAAAAATAATTGTCTTTTTTAATATAGAGCTAGTCAGAGTTTCTTCAGAATTAGTAAAAATTACGTATTTTTTACATTATTAGTTGCGTATCAGTGTGTTTTTAACTATTTTATTCCGCCAAAATAATTTCGACCAGCTCGTCTAATGGTGGCACTATGCAACGGAAATGCGGATGCGGAATGCTATGGCCAAAAGGTGTCCTTCTACTAAGTTTGCTGGTTTCCTTCTTGAGAAATTTCGAAGAAAATATGTTAAATCGCTTTTATTTTGAACAAGAACTAAGGAATGAAATTAAGAAAACAAAGTAAATGTGGTTATGATTCACGATGAAGTCGGTATCAAAGTTTATTAAATTTTGACAAAAAACATGGAGCGAAATGAATGAGCTCAAAAAGCATGATAAGTAATTAATTTAACTTGCAAAATCAGATAATGTATCATTTTCTTCAAAAGTATATAGTTACGAACCCTAAGAATAATTTAATACTATTTTCAGATTGTCCGGTGTGTTATTGTGTGAACGTTAATGAAGACGCAGCAAATCTTTTCTCTTTTCTTCTGAAGCAATTACTCTGGGGAGAGCTATTAATGCTTTTCCAGCGGCTATCCCTAGAACAATGCGGGCGTTAATTCTCCACTATCATGCACTGACCGCCGGACCAGGGTTCGCGCGCACGCACCCTGGAATCGCCGCGCCCTTGCATAACAATGAGTGTTTGCCGAGGAAACGTGAGTGGTTTAATTGAAACTGCATGGAACGATTCGTAATTTAAAAGTGCTCTTCCAAATGTGCTTCCGCGGTTTCGTACCGTGAATGGGCCAGTAATTTGCATGAAAATGCATTGTTATGAATCATAGTTGCGTGGACGTTGTTCCTATGACGCAGACGTGAGTGATTCGTGCCATGTATTATGACGAGAAATCCAGTCGGTGGCAAAATATATCGCTGAGTGCTGTATTCCACAGAATTGCCATTAAGGAGGTTCGTTGCCAAACTAAAATGAGGCTTTTAGTTGAAATAAACCATCTGTATTCTCATTCACGTTTTATGTTTCTTTTGACAGATTTCCATCAATCACAGTTTCTTTTTCTATTAGGGTTTTACAGTAAATTTCTAATTAATTAGCAGTTTTTGCGTCTAGCTACTAAATTGTAACTGTACTCGTATCCGACGGAAATTCGAACTTTTTTTGTTATTACGAATCAGCTGATATATTTATTGCTAAGAAGTGTGTTCATTGGTAGAAAACATAATTCTGATATTACCGAAATTACATTAAAAATTGTTGAGTGTTGAAATGTTTAATATTTCATTGCAGAGTTAAAAACAAAACTCCAAAGTGCTCCATAAAATCGTATATTAGTTCACTTCCGGGGAAAGTAATATTATTAGCATGATATAGTATTTTAGTTTTTAACATTTTTATTCGTTTCCTACAGTCACTTTATTTTCTTACAACTTTCAAAAATGTGATTTGAAATTAACGCAAGACTGTTTTCCTAATTATCATTGTATTTCAAATGGAAGATATAAAATATTTGCTGTGCTCGAATAATTTTTACTTATCGCTCTGCATGTCTCCTTGACTTTTGAATTCCTCTTCTTGGCTTACCGTTGTCTTTACTTCTCTGTTTAACACGTAGAATCTTGTCACAAGTAGCGTCCAATTCCCAAGTTATACGTTGAACATTTAAGCTTTCACCTCGTTATGAGGTGGCCGTTTCCATTTTTAACCCAAAAAAATATATTAACCATCTTTTTCAATAATTTTCATAGCAAAAAGGCATATATTTTGATATCGGGACCGAGTGTTGCTTGACTTTAGATTAATTTGCTTTCATGAATAGCAAAGGTGATGGACCCTACCTCGCAAAAATACAATTTGCGAAAGTTTTTAAAAACTATTTTCAATGACAGCTAAATTTCCTCTCTCGCTCTGCCTCTCTCTCTCCCTTGCAAATAATTCAAATCGACCTGACTTCTTGATAAATTCAACAGTCTGCATTTCCACTTCACCTCCAAACTTGCTTGACGCGCGACTCGTCGACGGGGTAAGGGGTTTGGGGAAAGGTGAGCCACACGTCTGTCATAATGTATGGAAAGGAAGGCGTGCGAATCAGGAAATAAGACAAGGACGACACGAGGACGGCATTGAAAGAGAGGGAGGAGGAGAAAGGGCGAGAGTGGGTAAACGGGAATGGGGAGAATACATTTTTCATCCCTTTTCGAAGTGGGTGTGTTGTAAGGGCGAGGGACGGGGGGAGGGGAGGACGGTAGAGGGTGGAGGGGATTGGGCACCACCCGATCTCACTCAGAGTAATTGCGACACGGCGTCATCCAACCTCTGCTCCATCTCCGCCTCCTCTCTCTCACCCTCTCCTCTCCCACGCTTGGCCGGAGGAGGCCCGGAGGTCGCGCGCTATTCAAAAACGGCGCTCTCTTCAAGATGGCCGGCGAGCGTCATTGTTCTTCGGAATCGGAGCGGTAAGGAAAGGGTTGGTAGGGTAGGGGGTGGTTCTGAAACGAGGAGCGAGGGGGAGGAGGGCGAGGAGGCGTGAAGGAGAGCGGATAAGGAGAGGAGAAGGAAAGGGCTGAGGGGGAAGCTAAGGAAAAGGACAGTGGCACTGGAAAAAAGGTCAGCGCGGGTGGTTGCGGGCGTGGAGAAAGGATTTGAAGGGATGACGTGCAATGGGTGGCCTCGCGGGGGAATAAGGGAAGAACATGCGTTGGGGGAAAGGGAGGGGCGAAGAATGGAGGAGATCCTTCCTTCTTACACTTAAATAACGTGAAATAAACGCGCTAAAAGATTTAAGTTGAAAGAGAAATTATAAAGATGTGGGTGGAGATGCGATGTCTGCGAGTAAGGAGTTAAATAAACGAACGGGAATAAAGTGTTACTCGAGAAGGTTTTATTTTTTGAATCGAATGCAAGTCGTTGACCTTGGAATCACTCTTGCTTGGACTAGGGATTCTTGCATGAAAGAGAGAGTGGGCTATTTTTCGAAGACCCTTTAAAATTACCCAAACCGCAATGTCAACTACTCTTTCTCTCTCTGGTTCTTTAAGGGAACTGAAAGCGAGGAAATTTCCTGCACATCAAAGGTAACCTTACGCAGCCTCTTTTACAAAAATAAGTGTAATAAATAGTGGAAAATATTATAACAGCAGATCAAAGCACAAATAACTGAAATTCTTCAAAATAGCACCCTTGTGCGTCAACACACCGAGGCCAGCACCTCTTCCTATCGCGGTACGCTTCCTGGAAGGTGTCGACAGGAACCTCGTGTCACGACCTCTTTGACGTTATCCAGAATTCCAAAATGGTCGTATTGCAAGCTCCTATTTGTTCTTGGGGAAATAAAAGGAAGTCCGGCGTTGCCACATTGGGTCTTCAGGGTGGCTGGGGCGGAAGATCCAAGATGCGAGATTGTCTCACGAGCAACCTTCTGATCTTTCGACAGCAACTTGGGGGCTGTCGAAAGGCTGTGGGGGGCTTGACAGCATCTTGGCACACAAATTTCTCATGGCGCACTCTTCTGTTAACATTTAACACCAATGCGTTCATCGAAATTGAGCTCGTCTCTCTCACCTTTAGCACATTTTCGTCGACCTGTATCGCTGACGGACGTCCATGGGATTCTTCGTCGTCAACCTCTTCTCTATCCTCCCAAAACATCTTGTGCCAGCGGGAAACCATTCTTTGGGACATTTCTTCATCCACTCTAACGGCCCGCAGACAACTGAAATGGATCCCATTTGCTTTTCCAATATATCCCACTACGCTTTCCGCCACAAATTCCGCCGTCCGCGTTGGCGGGAAAAATCATTCTTCTTACTTTTGGGGCAGACTCTGAATGGTTCTAGGAAAAATGCTCAATAGAGTGAGTCACATGGCATGAACATTTATTTAGCCTTATAAATGCAGTTTTTAGATTCAAGAATCACGAATGGTTAAGCTACAAGCTTTTATTATTGAATAGTTCCATAAAAGATTAGGCCAATCCTGTGACTCCAATTCGTAAGATATTTGATGGAAAACATTGTGTTCGTTGAATTGTGAGGATGTAGTACTGCCCGTCCACCTTCTCAAGCCTCGCTGCCATTTAATTCATTTTAATGCACTTAAGAAACTCCAACAGACAAATGAAAAGAAAAATGTGACAAAAATGATTCGATACAGTGATAAACATAAAATTGACAGCTAAATAGCGCATTGAATAATTTAAGTTTCCTGGAATTTCTTCAACTTTGTTAATTGTATGAAAATCTCTACACAGGTACACAGAACATAACTTCAGGGTATTATGAAGCATGTGATTTTAAGGATTGTTTTGTTGAATGAATATGTAGTCTAAAAATTATTTATTGCAGAGCTATCGCGAAAGAAGCCTTCCATGAAGAAAATCCTGAAGTTACCATGAAAACATCTAAGTGTATTGGTAATGAATTCCTCGGCATGAGGGATTGCCCCTAGCTCACACGTGTCACTGCCGAGGGTTTTTTAAAGTATTTTTTTTTATAGATTAGCAAAATTTATATAAAAAAAGTTGCGTAGTAATTAGTACTGTTTCCAATGAAGGAAGTCAGCATACATTCTGCATCAAGGGTTTTGATTTAAGTTTTTCATTGTGGATAGTTTGTGACTATATTATTAGGGTGGCATCAAAATATTTTTAGACGGGTAAGTTCTTAAAAAAATGATTCACAACTCAATTGAAACATTTTAGTGCATCGAAAACATCAACGCTGAGCCTCAACCTCCCTAATTATTCTAAAATAAAGATGATTTTGGTCTAAATTCTAGCTGGTTCTTGGTTTTTAAACCTTTTGTTGACCTTTGCTGTTTTCTAAAACCTAATTACGATGCTATAGGCTTCACATGCTGATGTTATGCTATACTATACTACGCTGATGTTATGCTATGATAAAACTAATTTGAGTAAGTCAGCTGACCATGTCCATTTCTCATCAATGTTTCTGCATAGTCTTAGAATATCTTCCATATATTTTATCTTCTCAGTTACTTTTCTTGGTCAAATCCAGAAGGGGCCGACTGAAATAAAATCGACCACAGAGTTTTAAGAAACAAGACTGGTTTCAAATGGCACACGTGGCCTATATTCAAATACAATGCAAGTCAAACCATATGGTCACCGCTTTCTTTTCGTGATACCATTCGTTGTGTCAACCTGATTAGCTCCCACAGCATGCAAGTTTAATGAGTTAAAAGGAAACTACTAACAACTGAGAAGGTAATTTAGTCGACGAACGCGTTAGTATTTACAATTTCTTATGCAAGAAGCATCGTGCGATAATGGAGAAGGAAAGACAATAATTGGCGGGAGTCTGGTACCTGCGGCGCTGGGATCGTAAGGGAAGGGGTGCAGTACACCCAAGAGAGTGATTTAGAGAGGAAGATGTTTGCTAGATTAAAGTAAATTCGGGGCAGTCAGTATTTCCACCTGCTCCAATGTATGTACTCTGAATAATGCAATTCACATAAAAGTGGCAATGTACACGTATCGCTTCAGTGCCGTCATTCCTGTGTCAGTCCCGTGCGGAACCAATGGGGAATCATATGGTCGTTTGTGTAAACAATGGAAGTGCGCTCCATAATAGGAATTTCAAAATGTCCTCGTTTTTGCCCTTTTTGATTATAAAAGTGTTATTTCATTACATGCTTTAGAGCTTGTGAATCCAGGGATTCCCAGGGTTTTCGGTTTATTTCTAATGGAAGTTACGATGCTTTCAAGAATTTTATTGGGAATCATTAAAATCAAAAACAAATGCACTCGCGCAAACCTGTATCACAGAAATTTGGTTGGATGGACTGAGTGCAAGAAAGCATTATAAAGTGGAGAATTAATAGGTAAGGAGATGGTGGAATATGATAAAAACGCCCGATAAAATAAAATATGAATATTACGCCCCTCATGATGGAAAAAAATCCACAGAAAACGCACGAGTCTCATGACTGGCCTGGTTGGATGCTGCCAACATTCTAGCTGGATATCTCAGATTGCACTGTCAAAAGCATTCTTTACAGTAAGTTGGAGGCCTAGGTAGGTGGGACAATGTATCCGTTTGATTCAGATTCTTCTGTTGGCCGATAGTTTCCATTTTTACTGTGAATACAACAAAAGCAATGAATCCTCTATTGAAAACCACGTTTTCTTCGAGTAAAGGCGTACAATGAACTATAGCTGTATAACAGATGTCATAACGTAAAAAGATGAACTGCGTGATTTTAATTTCCCGAAATTTCGTTCAGTTTTGGTCCGTTTGAAAGATATTTATAATATTAAATATTGACCATTAAATTATCAACTTAAATTTGATAAAACTTTTGATATAAAACTTGAAATTTTCCAAACTTTTATTTAAAAAATTTTATTTTCCGGCATATAACTTATTACTAGTGATGAGGTCCCTAGAACTTTTCAGCCTAACAACGATTTGCAAAAAACCCGTCAGCATTCAGTTCTCCTATTGCCACATGCAATTAAGCGACCTGAAATTTATGTTGCTTACGATTGAAGGTCGAGTGAGATGATCCTCCGTCATGTGTGTGCATATAAAAATTTAATACCTAAATGATGAAAATGATTTGATTTATTCGGGATGTAATCTTAAACTCGTCTTAAAACTAAAGTGTGAACAAGTATCTCAACAAATAAATAGGGAATGGAATGACTAAGGTAGATGTTTTCCTCTGGATTATTGCCGCAGTCTAACTGGCACCACGGAACTGTTGTTAATATGTACACTTGGGATTACGATCTCCACTTACAGGAAACAATTTTTACTCAGTAGGTACCAAATATTTACAAATTAGCGTTAAAATTTTCGGAAAAAGCTATTTTTAATACGCTGGTGATTGCTACTTGAATATCGAAATATACATGGGAACAAAGTGCTCGATTTCTAAACGCATAGGCATTCAGGCAGATACAAATACATGTTCTAGGTCATTGATTAAATAAACTCGTGGACCACAATATGCGTAGTACTGTACTCTTCCCAATTAGCTTCAACAGCACTCGGTAACCATGACTGATCAATAATTTTAGAAAGAGGGCGGGGGGAGCGGGTGGGGGAAGAAGAAGTGTGGATGATATCGCTTGAGACGGAGAGTGGGGAAGCGGAGGGCGGAGAAGATGGATGGAGAGAGAGGATCGGAGGGAAGTGGGTCGGAAAGGGAGAAGGGAAGGGAGGGAGAGGGATAGAGATGAGAGGGAGAGAGAGTGAGGGGATAGGGCCCGACCATGCGGACGCTGGAGGAAGAATGGTTTTGCGTTTCAGACAAAAGACAGGAGCAGTGGAATGGTTTCCTCCCCATTTTCACCACCTCCCTCCCTCCCTTCGGAATTCCGACGTCACCTTGTGCCTGGAGGAATCGAGGGCCAGAGAAAGGAAATCGTACATCGGCCCTAGAGAGAGTGGTGTGTGTGTCAGGGGTATCGCGGGGGAAGAGGGTTGGCGAGGAAGTAAGGATGCAGGAGTGGGCAGGCGGATTAATTCGAGGGGTTGTCGGTGGAGTCAAAAGGAGTGCAGCTCGTCGGTGGATGGGGAGGGACGTCGGGACTTGCCTCTCGAGGGAATGGGGAGCCGGGGGGAGGGGCCGGGTGCGGGGTGTTGGTGGGGAAGGGGGGAAGGGAATGGTTCCCCTCGTCAGTGTGACGCAGGCAGCAAAGGAGCTTTATATGGCTTTTGCGGTGGGATTCGAACGGTCTACGCAGCAACGGACGCCGCTCGTCGATTGTTGGGGGTGGATCTCTTGTTGTCTACGGCGCTGGGATTACGGAGCCGAACGGGGGAGTGGAGTGGGGGGAGGGGTGGCTACCGGGGGGGATTTCCGGAACTTAGGAGCGGAGTTTAGAGTGCGCGCGGTGGTCCTTAAGTCTTTGGAAGGTCTACTTGCCGGCGATACTGCCTCCCCTGGACGATGGTCACTGGGCCATTAACCAGATTTAAAAGGATTTGCCGGGGTCCGATAGCGAGGGAAGGGGATTGAATCTGACGCAGGCGGTTCTCGGGTTCAACGAATGCGATCTCCCAACCCCCCCTCTCTCTTCTTCTCCGTCTTCGGATTTTGGATTTTTTATCTTGCAGGTCATGCATCTGAAACGCAGGCGAATGGGGTTCCAACCGCACAATAGATGGCGTGATGATGAATGGAGAGAGTTTTTTTTGTGGTTGACTCGTAGCCTTTGCTTTCTCATTTTTTTCTTATTTGTTTGACCTCTGCGGGGAAATCCGTCGCGTCGGCGATCAGTGTCTTTGGTCGGGGATCTCATATCCGCCATTTTCACGCTCAATAGCGAGTGGAATGAAAGTATCGAAAATATATATAATCTCTAAATCTCTAGATCCTCTAAATATATGTATATATATATTCATAAAAAATGATGGAGAGATCGCGACAGTAACTTTTAACGGAGGTGTCCTCTAAATGTGCAGTACGATGCAAAAATTTCAGTGTAAAAATTGTGAATGTTTTTTACACTCTGAATTGTTGTTTTATATATTATTCGCTCTCTTTTTGCATCCAGGATAGAAAGTCATGGAAAATATATTTAGAAAAGTGTAAATAAATACAAATTAGATAATTTTTATTTGGAAACCTAATGGATCTCCGATCCACTTAAATTAATGAATATCTTGAGCTTATTGAAATTAAAGTTTCAATTTATAGAATGTTCTCGACCAATATTACTTAGTACATCCGTGATCAAATGTTAAATACCGGTTCAGATATGATGCCATGGAATATTTTAAATCCATTTTGATCTTTTCCATTAAATCATAATTTGGTTTGAGTAACTTATAAGTAAATGTGTCGAATCAGGCGTGATGTTGGGGAACGCGAACATGATCGAAACCCACTGGCCTAGATCCCCAGCCTACCCCCCTCCATTCCGGCTACCAGATGGCCAGGCGCTGCGGAACTCCTAACACGGACTGACCCTCTATATATACTTTGCTATTTCTGTCAAAATTTGTTTTTAATCCTTCCCATTTAGAGGACGTGAGGGGAAGGATTCCTTTCCCTCCCCTCCATTCCCAATGTCTTCCCCCTCAAACAAACCCTAATCTCCCCCTTGCTGTCTAGGAGGAGACCAAATAAGCTTGCACCTATTAACATTATGCACCTGATGACGATGAACTCACGTCGGCACCTAGAACAAAATAAATCTTTATTGTAATAGTGGAACAGTACGTTATTTTTTGCTACAAATCAATCACCGAAAATTTATCTTTATGTTTTGTACAGTAAGTCGGAGTCGTTTTATAATAACAGTTAGTGAATATAAATATCTATTTAAAATACCGTTATTTCCTTGCACTTTCTCGTTACTTGTATTCTACTCTAAAATAAATTTACCTGAATATTTCTGAAGATTGCGAAATGTTATTTTTATTAAAATATGTGGTCGGTCATTAATGATCGGTATTGAAATGAGTGGTCGGTCATTCTTTCGATCGGTGGCGTCGGCGAACCTTCATTAGAGCAGGGAAGAGGGAGACACCCCGTGCCCAGGTTCATCCAGTCCATGTTCGCCGTATTTGCATAATATTTTAGGAATCTTCGCTCCTGATTGGCAGTGACACAAAGTAATTTCCTGCTTGAATGGTTCGAACGGATTAATACAGCACAAAATGTCCTACGACTTCATTCAGGGTGCTTGCAGAGTCTCGACCCCACCCATCGCTGCCCCCTTATCCGCCTCAGGGCCGTTCGAAGCGGGGCTCATGCTCGCTTCTACCTCCCTTCCCCGTGCTGACCCTGGCATTTCCGTCGCAGGCGGGAGGGGGTCATGTTCTAATGTGGCCGTTCCTCTCAAGTTTTCGAAACTCCTAATATGGTTTGGGGATTGTATTACGTGGAAAATAGCTTGTATTACGTCTCCTGGGGTAAGCGAATTAGAACCAGGGAGTGTCAGTGGTCTTAGGCTCTTGCTATCGACGTGGTGTATGAGCTCAAGAGTGTATCCTCTCCTTGTTTGGGGTACTCGAATGGCGACGATATTGCTTCCGCCAACGGTTTATCCCGTATATCTCCGTGGATTAGTCACCTCTCACTTCTAACTGAACACAGATCGATTGATTATCCCTTGGTTGAACGTTTATTTTAACGCCGCGTCAGTGGAACTGCAGTAAACGATTGCAAAAGCTCTAATTTTGGTTTCATATACTTTTTGCGCATTTCTTCAATGCGAAACACGTCAAATTGACCTATATTGAACATTGGAAAATTTTTGAATGGTAAGTGGAACATATGTAAAGCCATATTGAAAAAGTATTTGCAAAAAAGACCAATGCATTTCATTTTCTAATGCATTATTAAAACAATAAAGCTTCTTATTAAAACAAGGTATTTAGGATATAGTACACCTGAAAATTTGTAGCCAATTGTTGAAGGAATTTTATTGAAGAATGAAATAAAAGCGGGAAATAAATTATTCTGCTAGGTTAAATACTTAGATTTTTCCACAATAATAGATGGTGTTTTTTTCTCGCTATAATATATAGGATATGATAAAACCGTATAATACATCAAAAGATTTACGTTTCTTATTTTGTCCTTCATCTAGCATGATAAAGCTAACTTGGTTGTTTTGAAATGAATTGCACCTTTTTTAATTTTTTTCGTAATTATTTATTTTGTAGTTTTGTATTACTGTCGTTTAAGTAATAAACGGAGAAACATTTAAGAATTTATTCGTGTAATTTTTGCTTGTTTGCTAGCGAATTTTACAAAAATGTTGCGTAGAATTTATTAATTCTCCAACATAAAATCTGTCAATTAAGTTGATGAAGTTCATTTAATTTATTTAAATGAAATAGAAAACTAATTGAAAAAATTGTCTTTGAGTAACATCTTCAAATAACTTCTGAATATTTTTGGAAGTCTATCTTTTATCGTACAAGTTGTAGTAAAAGATGAAAATTACTAAAATGAAATGTTGAAATGGAAAATCTTAATCTTAAAAATCTGTTTCTTTTTTTACGTTTTACTTCGAATTTTCTTTCGCCTTCGCTAACTTTTATAGAGGTTGTAGGGAGAGAGACTCCATCAAAGTTTATTGAAATGGGACATTTCCTCGAATCTACAAATTCAATGAGTAAATGTCTTCAGAATTGATAGAAGAGGTAATTGATCCTTATTAACTACTGCTAACAAATTTTTATGCAATTAATCTTTGAAAATGTGAGGTAATTTTTTCCATTTTAAGTTACAATGAAATATATATATAACTATATATATATATATATATATATATATATATATATATATATATATATATATTCATTCATACAGAACTAAAGATAATCCTTTATGTGTGTTCCTTTCCCATTTCATTATCTCTATTTCTATGTGAATGAATATTTATTCGCCGTATGGCGGGATTTCGTGTTTGAATGTGTGTATATATATATATATATATATATATATATATATATATATATATATATATATATATATATATATATATATATATATATATACATTCATATATGTTTATAAATTAAATATAATATTATAAATTATTATTATTAAAATATTATATTATAAATTATTATTATTAAAATATTATATTATAAATTAAATATATAACATTATATATGCTTATAAAAGTATAGGCACTGTTAAATACAAGATATTAAACTATTTTTATTCTATTTTCTTGAGAATTAATATTGTTCATTCATTACTATTCAATAGGAGAGCGCATTAATATATGTTCTATTTCCTTATTGTAAAGGAAATAAAAGGGTAATACACGGAATCGCAAACTATTAATGGGTAAATGTGCAACCATAAATAGGGTTTATAAAATATCCTGAAAAAGTACACCTTCATTCGATATCTCCTTCAAAAGTAATAATTAGCATTATAATATTAATCGATTCTTTGAAAATTTACAAGCGCATCAACATATGAGTGTGATGAAGGATTCATTTTGATTCGTGTAGAATTAACAAGGATATTATCTACATTATGTATATTGTAATTTAAAAACTACTCAAACCCTTTAAGGATAGTTAATCTAATTTTCATCCAATACCAAAATTTTGGTTGGTACGATATATCTTGCTTCTGGCAGCTAATTCGTGTCTTGTTGGGGTCATTTTGGTATGTTAAGCGTATGATATTTCTTTAATGGCGAAGGGAAGTTTTCTCAACTATCAAAGCGTCTGAAAATTAAATACTAGTGTTATATATTTTTTTATTAGGTAATCTACCGTTTAAGGTAGGTTTTTGGATGGACACAACTATCAAATAAACATTTTGTGACTCCCCACCTAGCAAACTAATCTATATCAGGTCCCTCTTCATCTCTGTGAACTTCTTTCCTCCCTTCATCCCGTCCAACATCCCTATCCTGTTCCTGCCCTTACCTCGCTTGCCCAACATTCTCCCCTCTATTACCTTCTTCAACATTCCACTACCGCTCAATACACCTTTCATCCATTTTTCCTGCCTCCATAGGATTTCTCTCAACAAACCTCTCCCCTCACCCACCATCTCTAGTACTTCCTCATTTCTTTTCCTTTCGGTCCATTTAACCTTCTCCATTCTTCTCCACACCCACATTTCAAAAGCCTCCAGTCTACGTCTCTCCTCCTGCTTCAGTAACCACGTTTCCGCGCCGTACATAGCTACGCTCCATATCAGAGTTTTTACGAGTCTTGTCTTAACATCCCTACTTAACGTCCCCGTCATCAACTCCCTCCTCCTTGAGAAAGCCTCCTTGCTTAGCGCAATTCTTCTCCTTACGTCCCTACCACTTAGACCGCATTGATCCAAAACACTTCCGAGATATGTAAACTGCTCTACCTGCTCTATTTTTTCCCCGCCTATTTTAATATTTAGCTTAGCCTTTTTCTTTCTGGAAAATCGCATAACCTTTGTTTTATTAATTTTGATTCTCATCCCATATTTATCGCACTGAACCTCCAATTCACTCAGCAATGCTTGCAACCCCTTGGCTGACTGAGCAACTAATGCTTGGTCATCAGCAAACCTAACCGATTTCACGAATTCCCCTCCGACTTTCATTCCTACCTCCAGTTCTTCCCATGCCTCTTTAATCATTTCCTCCACATATACGTTGAACAGCACCGGTGACAATGGGCAACCCTGCCTTACACCTCTTCCTAACACTGCCCATCCGGACTCTCCGTTCCCCACTCGCACCTGAACAGTCTGAGAAAGGTACAGGTTGCGGATCAGTCTCCTGTCCCTCCAATACATTCCTATTTTCTGCAATACACGCATTATTTTTCCCAATTCACTCTATCAAACCCTTTTCCGAAATCTACAAAACAGGAAAAAACCTCCTGGTTTTATTCTATATTCCTCTCAATTAGTGATCTCATTACTGCAGTGGCATCACGCGTAACTCTTTCCTTCCTAAACCCAAACTGATCATCCCCTAAGTAATCATTTGCCTTACTCTCTAACCTTCTGTTGATGATCCTGAGAATAACTTTAGCTTCGTGGGATATCAAACTTATTGTTCTGTAATCCTCACATGATATAGCCTTTGCCTTTTTTGGAATAAGAACTAACACCGATCTCACAAAATCTTCCGGCCAGATTCCTTCTTCATAGATACTACGAATCAGTCCATATAGGGCCTTCTTCCCGCATTTTCCTAAACATTTCAACAGTTCTACAGGGATGTTGTCCACCCCCACGGCCTTATTTGCTTTCATCTCCTTTAATGCTCTTTCTATTTCATCGCCGAGTATGCCTGTACCTAAGCTATCTTCTTCTACGTCATGTTATATTTCTATGTTCAACCTTGTCGGCCTAAGTTCTTTGCCATACAGTGTTTCTATATATTCCTTCCATCTCTCTTGGATTTTTCCTGGTTCAACTATTATCTTACCCCACTTATCTTTAACTGTTAGCACAGATCTTGCCTTCTTACTTCCTGATAATAACTTCACCTTGCTGTATAGAGCACCAATTTCACCCTTCTTCTGTAAACTTTCCATGCCATCGCATTGCGTTTTCCACCATTCTTCTTTTGCTTTATTTGTGGCCCTTCTCAATTTATTGTTTATCTCTTTGTACTTCATTTTGCCTAACTCTGTATTTACATTTTTCCATCTTCTTCTCTCATCCATCTTTGCAATCATCTCATCCGTGACCCATGATTTCCTTTTTCTTTTCCCGTTAATGGTTCCTATAGTGTCTTTTGCTGCTTCCGATATCCCTTGCTTGATACATTCCCATTTTTATTCGATTGTACTCATTTCTTTACCGTCATCCATCATTTTCTCTACAGCCACTAGTATTATAATACACGAAAAACTAAAATTCATAATTTGAAATGATATCAATGGGGCGTAGTTAAATTTGGTAAGAATGAGAACAACCGTAATGCAAAGTTGCCTATACCGAGTATGTTATTCATTGTGTAGTGGACCGAAGTAGGAATAGTAATTACTCCGATTTGAGTCGCAAATTGCCGAGTCGTCCCCACAACCTAAAGGAGCAGCGACTGCACGAGATATTGCGGTCTTGTTTCACCTCGATTTAAATCGAGCAGCAGTGTTGTTCCAACTTAGTAAACATACATTAGGTACTCTTGACCAAGAACGATAATTCTCTGACTTTGTCTTCCTCTCAATTACATGGGAACATCGAAAACGATCCCCTACACCGGATAGACCGAATAAACTAAGTTGAAGGTGCATTGCTTAAAGGTGCGATGTTGCATTTATTTTTACTCAGCCATCATGTTAATTGCTTCTTGCAAGCGCCGTTAGGAACTTAACAAATAGCCACACACATATTTTGGGAGTATGGCATAGCTTACGTATTACAAGAGTTCAAATGTTTTTCTGGCCACACAGTAATTCGATCATCGATTTCTTCCCCAAACGCGATAATTGGCCAACTTGATTTTTAATATTTCAGCCTAAAATATTTTGCCCGGATTTAGTTTGTGAGTAGACCGTTTTTAAGAAACGGAATTAACACTACTATCCGTGTAATAAACAAACATTAGACCCAGATTTATATGGGGTACGAGGAAGATGGAGGCGAAAGCTGGCGTCTTCCATTTATGTTGGATATATACGTATTTCTCTGGATTGGATCAAATGCATTTAATAGATTCTATAATATTGATATTTTATTAAAATTACATAGTTTATTTCAATAAAAATTTCAAACATAGATTCATTTGATATATTTGAAGATTTTATTGTTAAGGTAGTAAAACTAAATACCGAACACATATTTATAGCAAATTTTAGGAAATCACTGGAATTTTTGGTAGTGTACCGCTAATATAAGGCTTTGACGGATTCAGGATGAATATAATTATTGAAAATATCTGATTCGATTGAAATAAGTCGATCTATTACCAAGGCAAATGAAATAAATTACTTACCTTTGAGGTTTCTTACTTTTTTCTTAGTCTGATTCTGGAGGGAACTTGCTGAAATGTAGGTAATACCTTTTTGACAGTCCTTCTTAGGCATTAAGTGTTCGATTGTCTGGGCACTAGTCCTTCTTGATAAACCACAGGCGGCACAGGGAATATAGGAATTACCCCCTCCCGCTACCCTGGTCCCTCGTATATAGGCTGGGTTGGGCTTAGAGCGAGGCAAGCTCCACCCTCCCCTACCAAAACCAAACTTCGGGATAATGATTGTGCATTCATTTAAATGATTGAAATAGGTTTACAAAATTACAATACATTCATAGTTATCTGAAAATATCATTAACTACAGAATTTTGTTTATTATATATAGTACATGAAATATTAAACAAATCAAAATTCCTTATGAAAATGAACACTGTCCAATTTTTATTTTAAGTTACTACACTGGCAGACACTTTTGTTTTTCCTTCTCTACCGTCTATCAGCGTTTCATCTCTCCCTCTGTGTATGTATATTAAATATCTTGCCCAAAGAATCGGGAAGAATATTAGTCCGCCATATGGCGGGATTTTATGTTTGACATGTATTTTGTGGATAACACGTAAAGGGACACACTCACATTGTAAATTGCTTGAGCTTTCGGCCTTCTCTGAGGCCTTCAGGTCAGACTGGGTTACAGGGGTTACATATAACCAACACTTGGTTTAGACATCACAAAAAGCGTAGGTATGCATGGAAAATGCCATATGAATCAGAAAGATTTTAGTTAGATTACCGATACATTACTTGTATAATGGATTATGGTCAGGGATAAGTTTAGGAACAGTATGATCAATTCATACAGTTTCCCGGAAACGGAAGCGGACTACAAATTAGTTGTAATGAAGTGTAGCGTCCGTTTCAAAAACGATATAATTCGTAATATCGTCCGTAGCAAAAACGTAATTTCACAAAAGGCAGGAGCGGCGTGTAAGGGAATGGCGGTAGCAAAATTAAATGGATTGAATAGGAAGGAGTATCAGCGGGCTGTAGAAAAACTCGTGGATAAGGGTAAAGAGCTGAGTACCATCAAGGAAAAATGGGAATGCGCCAAAGAAAAGATATCGAAGGCCGCAAAGGAAACTATAGGAATCGTAAATGAGAAAAAATAAGGAAACCATGGATCACGGATGGGATGATTGGAAAGATGGATGAAAAAAGAAAATGGAAGAATGTACGCACAGAGTTAGGCAAAAAGAAGTACAAAGAGTTAAATATTAATTTTAGAAGGATAGCGAATGAAGAAAAAGTAACATGGTGGAAGACGCAGTGCGAGGATATGGAAAGTTTGCAGAGGAAATGTGAAATTGGTGCCCTACACTAGAAGATCAATACGCTATCGGGAAGTAAGACGGGGAGATCTGTGTTAACAGTTTGATATACGTCGGATAAGAATTTAGTTGAAATAGAAAAGATCTAAGAGATATGGAAGGAATTTCTAGAAGAACTGTACGGTAAAGAACTTGGGCCAACAATTTAGACATAGATAAGGAACATGGCGTAGAGGAAGATAGTTTAGGTCCAGGCACACTCGAAGATGAGATAGAAAGGGCAATAAGGGAGATGAAATCAAATAAGGCCGTTGGGGTAGAAAACATTCCTGCCGAACTGCTAAAAGGTTTAAGGAAATGTTGTCAGAGGAATATATATGAAGTGATTCATAGCATCTATATGGAAGGAATCTGGCCGGAAGACTTTGCAAGATAAGTGTTACCTCCTATTCCGGGTAAGATAAAGGCTACATCATGTTAGGACTACAGAACGATAAGTTTGATGTCCGATGCAGATAAAGTGTTTCTCAGGATCATCAATAAAATGATGGAGAGCAAGGCAAATAATTACTTAGGGAATAAAATGGATTTAGGCGTCCCTTTGTGGAACAGCGATTCATATCGGGAAAGAAAATTTGTTTTTTGATACATATTTTGCTATGAACGACCAAGGTTTCGACTTACAAAGTCATCACCCTGATTCTGATCTCACCACTTAAGATAACTTTTTAAGTCGAAACCTACGTCGTGTGTAATAAAATATATGTAGAAGAACAAAGTTTTTTCTTTCTCGATTACTTAGGGAATAATAAGTTTGGGGTTAGAAAGGGGAGAGGCACGCTGAATGCCATTGCAGTAATGAGATTACTAATCGAAAGGAATATAGAATACATTTAGGGCGTATTTGCTTGTTTCGTAGATTTCAAAAAGGCGTATGATAGAGTGAATTGGCAAAAATTTTGAGTATATTACAGAAAATATGAATAGATCGGATGGATAGGAGGTTAATTCGCAACCTGTAGATGTCTCAGACTGCTCAGGTGCGAGTGGGGAACCGAGAGTCCTTATGGGTGAGTTTGGTAAAGGTGTATGTCACGGTTGCTCATTATCATCGTTGCTGTGCAACGTTCTTGTATATGTGAAGGAAATGAATGAAGAGGAATGGGAAGAACTGGAGGTAGGAATAAAAGTCGGCGGGGAATTCGTAAAATCATGTTTGATAACGGCCAAGCTCTAGTTGGTCAGTAAGCCAAGGGATTGCAAGCATTGCTGAGTGGATTGGAAATTGAGTGCGATAGATACGGGATGAGAATCAAAAGAAATTAAACAACGGTTTTGCGATTTTCCGGAAACACTAAGGCCAAGCTAAATATTAAAATAGGATGGTAACAACTAGAGCAGTTAAAACAGTTCACGTATCTCGGAAGTCTTTTGGACCAAATTACTAGAGACGTAAGGAGACAAATTTAGTCAGGCATAGCGGCTTTCGCAAGGAGGAGGGAGTTGTTGATGACAGGGACGTTGAGTAAGCTTGTCCAGAAAAGACTCGTAAAAAATTTGATATGAAGCGTAGCTATGGCGCGGCGCGGATGGCGCGGTACGGCGCGGAAACGTGATCACTGAAGCAGGAGGATAGACGTAGATTGGTGGCTTTTGAACTTTGGGTGTGGAGAAGAAAGGAGAAGGTGAAATTCACCGAAAGGAAAACAAATGAGGATCTGTTAGATATAGTGGTTAGGAGAGGGGATTGTTGCAAGAAATCATAAGGAGGCAGGAAAAGTGGGTGTAGGGCGTATTGATTGGAAGTTGAAGACTGTAATAGAGGGGGGAATGTTAGGGAAACGAGGAACGCGCCGGAGTAGGATATGGATTTTGGATGGGATGAAGGAAGTACGCTGAAATGAAGAGGGACTTGTTGTATAGTAGGATGCTGTATTTTGTTTTGTTATGAGATATTTATTTGGTAGCTGTATCCATCCAAAACCTACCTTAACCTGTAGATTACCTAATAATAATATATGTAGAAAGTTTATAGTTTTACGTAGAGAAAACTAAGAGAAGATGAATCCTGACACTTCAATAACTTTAAACACAAGATTAGCATAGAATCATGGAAAGGGACACAAACAGGGCGGCTGAGCTGTCGTCGGCGAACCCTTTTGCCTTTGTCAACAGAAATAAACTGGAGATAGGAAGGTTTGTTGTTGCCTCTCTCATTCGGCCATCTCCTTGCAACCCCTTCCGTTGTAATAACATCCTTTCCCCTAATCTTCTCCTCAATCCCTCAAGTCACTTGTTCTCTCCGTTCTCCCGCGCCGTCTGCCCAACAATGCCGCCCTTATTCTCATTTTCAACCTCTGCTCATCCAAAATTGAAGAATACCTCAACTCCTTCCCTCAATGTCTGCAAATATAATTACTGCTTTTCTGGGGCCTCCCTTCCTCTCCCCATGCATCCCAGCTTCCCTTAACCATGGTTACCTCCGTTTCAACTTTGAAACTCGCAAAGAAATCCGGCTTCTGCATCGAAGGGAAAACTCGTGAGCCACGTACTCGTATATTCGTGAGTATATTCTTGTGACTCAAATTTTCAAAACCTCCAGTCCGGAGGAAGTCACACAAAATCCCTCCCCACTCGCACTCTATCTTCTCACTTTTCTGTTCACCTAAACCACACCGTACTTTCGGTATTCACTACTCTGCGGTTATTTTGTCGTACATATTTATTTATCTGGTATGAGTGTCGTTCTTCATATTTCTGTCAATTTCTAAATGAATAAAATGTTCATGTCAGTCCAAAAAATAAATGTACGTATTAGACCGTCACTGGAAACTATTAAATTACATTATGAAACAAATCTGAGTTGGCATTTGTTCGAGATCCTGAGAAAAGTTCATCATGAGCATCAAATATTTCTTCATTTCCTTGATTTGTTCAGTCTCTTCTGCCATATAATTTTTGCATTAAATATGACTATTGCAAATAGTTGAAGAGGGAATTATTATAATGTTAGATATCGGATTGTGTTTTGTCAGGAGAGGCCAACAAATGTGTTTTTATAACGTTGTATAGTATGTGTTAATCCAACATGTAGTTATCATAACCGTTATAAAACAACTATTGCAGAGTTTACAGATAGAGAATATCTCCATGGAGGTTATGAATGATAATTAGGTCGGTGCATCAATACAGAAAATATTACATCAATAGTTATTTGCTCAAAACGATAACGCAAAATGCAAAGTATTTTATGGGTTAGAAAAATTGATATATTATTTTCATCAATAATATAGTTTGATCTGTTAAGAGTAGGTAAGAAGAAGTTATAAAAAGTATATCAAAGGCCAAATGAGAATATTTTGGACTTATTATTAATATATGACCTTCTCCTAAGGGCATTTGTAAAAGAGGCAGGAATACAAATAATTAAGGAGAAGGTAAAGAATACAAAATATAAATTGGAGAGATCTCGAAAATTAATGGAAAAAGATGCCCAGAGAGAACAACGAAAAAGCTGTTTATCGTAATATTCCAAATTATAAATCCTGAAGAAGAAACGTGCATACGAATATTTTTGTCCAATACACATAAGCATTCACGCAAACCTAAACTACGCTATGAATTTGAATTGCCATTGAGCATAGAATGTGGAATCTCAACGACGGATTAGGGAAGTCGTAACATTTTACTGATGGCGGAATAATTGAGCTAACAACAGTTACTTTCCCGCTGAGCTAGTAGTCGCAGTAAGCCAAGAGGATTTTTACGGAAAAATGAGAAGAAAAACGCTTTTTCTCCAAGATTGGCTTGATAAAATAAAGTAGGCTCTAAAGTCAATTGGAGTGACACAATTCACTTCTATTCATCTGACTTTGCTGCTAATTTTAATCTCCAACCATTCTTCACGTGAAATTAGATCCTTCTTTCTATTGCATTCATCCCTTCAGGCTACGAGTCTCGTGAAATGCTCGCTGGATAAACGCTCACCTAGGAATTATATCAGGAGTTTCCCAATTAATTGAAGTTGTCGCACTTCTCTTCTGATTTATGCATTGATGAACTTAAGGCTTCTTTTTGAACATCAAGTACATATTTAATAATGTGAGCACGATTTCCTCACAAAAAGTTTAAAGGTCACGGTAGGTAATCAAAAATAAGTCCAAGTGGTAATAGGAAATAGTATGCTGATTTATTATCTACTAATACATAGTGTGTTTTTGAATGCTTCCACCGAAATAATTACATTCGATTTACCATTCTTACATGCATATGACCGAACGTTCGGTTAAGAGTGGTGCTATTGTCGGAAGTCCTCAAAATCATGAATTATTAAATTAATAATAATCCATACTTACTTATATATAAATATATATGAAAACACAGAAAACACAAAAAAAAGAAAAGAAACTCACTAGGTTACAAATTTATGGTGGTATACGCCACCTTTATCAAGGAAGAGAGTAAGAGGACGGGACTCCTTCTCTGCCTTAAGAAAGGTGGGGTGGATCACCGAAAATTCGAAATATATATATATATATGTATGTATATATATACATACACACGCATGATAAATGGGGTAAGATAATAGTTAAACCAGAAAAAATCCAAGAAAGATGGAAGGAATATATAGAAACACTGTATGGTAGAGAACTTAGGCCGACAAGGTTAGACATAGAAAAGGAACATGACGTAGAAATAGATATCTTAGGTCCAGGCATACTCGACGATGAAATAGAAAGGGCATTAAAGGAGATGAAAGCAAATAAGGCCGTGGGGGTGGAAAAAATTCCGGTAGAACTGTTAAAATGTTTAGGAAAATGTGGGAAGAAGGCCCTGTATGGACTGATTCGTAGTATCTATGAAGAAGGAATCCGGCCGGAAGATTTTGTGAGATCGGTGTTAGTTCCTATTCCAAAAAAGGCAAAGGCTATATCATGTGAGGATTACAGAACAATAAGTTTGATATCCCACGAAGCTAAAGTTATTCTCAGGATCATCAACAGAAGGATAGAGAGTAAGGCAAATGATTACTTAGGGGATGATCAGTTTGGGTTTAGGAAAGGAAGAGATACGCGTGATGCCATTGAAGTAATGGCATCACTAATCGAGAGGAATATAAAATGCAATCAGGACGTTTTTGCCTGTTTTGTAGATTTCGAAAAAGCGTTTGATAGAGTGAATTGGGAAAAATTAATGAGCGTATTGCAGAAAATAGGAATGGATTGGAGGGACAGGAGACCGATCCGCAACCTGTACATGTCTCAGACTGCTCAGGTGCGAGTGGGGAATGGAGAGTCCGGATGGGCAGTGTTAGGAAGAGGTGTAAGGCAGGGTTTCCCATTGTCACTGGTGCTGTTCTACATCTATCTACATAAATACCCTGCGATCCACCAAAAACGTGTGTGGCAGGAGGTGTAGCACCATGAGGGAAGGGTAAGGGTTGAGGGTGTTAGGGGTTAGGTGAGGAAAGGTGGGGGGAACCTGTAAGAAAAAATATATACATATTCACATATATATGTATGCACACACACACACGCACACACACACACATATATATATATACATATATTAAAATATACATATATATATACACATACATACACACATATCCTCGCGCTGTCCCTAACCTGTACGTTAATACTTATTGTAATGAACTATGTCCTGGGGAATTTCGGCTACAAGCATTCTGGTCCCTTATCGTTCTTGGAAAAAATGACATTTTAAACCTATCAGTCTTGCAGTCTATCTCTCTAGTCTTATATTCGTTATCCCTTCGACCGTAATACGTTGGGGTTCATATTATATCCTTGATGTCATCGGAAAAGGGCCCATCCTTAAATGTTTTATCTATAAAAGTTTAATCTATATTGGAAACGCCGCTGTGCAAGAGAATCCCAACCTAAATTGTCTAGCAAAGTGGATACGCTGCTGAGTTGGTCATAACAATGTTTGAATAATCTAGCCCCCCTCCGCTGAACTCGATCTAATTCCGAAACCCAATTTATATTATGAGGATCCCATAAACTGGCAGCATACTCTAGGTGGGGCCTGACTAAGACAAGGAAACATCGTTCTTTCACTTTTACGTCGCATTTACTCAGCACTCTTTTCACAAATCCCAATTTTTTATTAGCACGACCGCATATTTCTCGTATGTGTTTTCCCCAGGACAGATCGTGAGTAATTGTTACACCCCAGTATTTAAAGGAATCTAGCCTCGCGATTTTGGTTTGCTTCACTTTGTAACTATAAGAGAGGGAATTATTCTTTTCCCAAAAATGTATTACTACGCATTTAAAAAAATTTAGATCCAATTTCCATGTATCGCACCAATTTTGAACTGCATCTAGGTCGTTGGCTAACACGACTATGTCTTCGTGACTTCGGATGTCCCCATAAATTACTGCATCATCGGCGAAAAGACGGAGCTTGCTATTAACTACGGTACTGAGATCATTTATGTAAATAAGGAAAAGGAGGGGACCTATGACACTTCCTTGTGGTATACCCGACGTGACCTTGACAGTATCGGATGATACACCATCCAGGACGACTGTTTGGACACGATCACTTAAAAACTGTTTAATCCAGTTAATAATACTTTCGTGTATTCCATAGGTTTCCAATTTCGCCAGTAATTTGCAATGAGGGACTTTATCGAATGCTTTCTTAAAATCTAGGAATATCGCATCAACTGGAATATTACTTTCATCGGAGTTCAATACATCATGTACAAAAAGTGCGAGTTGAGTTTCGCGGGATCTACCCTTACGGAAGCCGTGTTGGTTATTAATTAATAGATCTTGACTATCGAGGTGCCTCATCATGGAACTAACAATGATGTGTTCAAGAATCTTACAGGAAATGGAAGTCAGCGATATTGGCCTATAATTACTGGGGTCCTCTCCGTCTCCGTTTTTAAATATAGGTGCTACCGAAGCTACCTTCCAACCTTTGGCACGCTTTCCTCTGCTAATGATTTCTTAAATATTATATCTAGGTATGGGGCAATTTCAGCCGACAGTTCTTTATACACGCGCGCCGGAATCTCATCAGGTCCCGGAGATTTGTTGGGGTCTATGTTTTTAAGGAGTAATTCTATTCCGCGGGTGGAAATATTGATTGCTTCCATTGACTGCTGAAATGTTTTCGGAAGGTTCTCGGGTGTATTTGGTGAGGATATGTTGAAAACACTCTGGAAGAATGAGTTTAATATGTTGGCTTTATCTAAACTACTCGTTACTTTATCCCCCTTTTCGGTATTCAATGAGTTTACGGTGGACTTTTTTCCCTGCACTTCCCTGATGTAGGACCAAAACATCTTTGGGTTACCGTTCAAATTTTCGCCTAATTTTTTATTTTTGAATCCCGCTAGCGGCTTCCGGAAGGCCTTCTTGGCCGTGGACCTAGATGCTTTGTAGTTCTGATGGTTTCGTTGATTTTATCAGGGGAGGAATCTTTAACTGCGTTTTTCACTCTGGCATGGCACACCCTTTGCCGCCTAAGAGATTTCCGTACTTCAAAGTTGTACCATCGGGGTTCCTTATTCTCTTTTATATATTTACTAGGTATGAACCTCTGTATTGCTGAACGTGTTAATGTAAGAAAATTATTCCAAGTATCCTCGACACTACTAGTTTTGCTTAATTCGTCAAATATAAAAAAAGAACTTTTTAATTCACATTTTAAGACACCATAGTCCGCTTTATTGAACAAATACACCTTTCTCTTAGGTTTGTTAACTTTATCTACGCTTAGAGAAAATTTAGCGTTTACAGCCCTGTGATCACTGATTTCGTCAACAACTTCTATATTTAAGACCTTTTCGGGTATATTTGTGGCTAACAGATCAAGAATGTTCTTTTCCCTTGTTGGTGAAGTGACTAATTGATGTAGGGAATTCGAGGTGAACGCAAATGAGAGGGACTCGCATAGATCCTTGTCTTTACCTCCATTTATAAAACTGTACGAATACCAATCTATTGTGGGAATATTAAAATCACCTCCGATAATTAGGCTATGCTCACTGTTGTGGGATTTAAAGCTTTGTATCTGTTTTTCCAGGTCTGGTATTGAGTTAATGCTAACGTGGGGTGGTCTATAATATGCACAGATATATATTCTTTTCGATCTGGGTGTTTTCACTGAGCACCATAAACTTTCTATACAGCTACCAGGAAATAGCTCGGCTCTACTGACGATAGAGTTCTTAGAATAAACACTCCTCCTCCGGCTCTATTTTTTCTGTCGTTTTATAAACTATGAAGGACTTGGGAAATATTTCGCTATCTGCGATGTCATCTGTTAACCAACTTTCAGTTCCTATAATGATATCCGACTCTGTGCTATGAATGAGATGGTGAAATTCCGGTATTTTATTTTTTAAACTTCGGCAGTTAACTACTACTACGGAAATTATATCCTCGTCTAAAACCTTCTTTGCGGTCTGCTTTCTGGGGATGTTATTTAATCTCTTTGATGTCTTAGTATGCGATCGGCCTATATTCTGATTAGTAATTCTATCTTTTATCTCATTAGCAGTGCAAGTACTTGGAAAAATCTCGTCTGGCAACCTAGTATTGTTAGACCCACCAATTGACCTACACCTTATTATATCGTTATTAGGGCAATCTACTCCACTACCTAACCTACGCATTTGCCTAAAAAATATCTACAGTGCACGAAGATCCTATGAGCCACCCGAACCGACGCCTCAGGGGTGTACTAGGCTGTTGAACGTATACGTGGAGGAAATGATTAAAGAGGCATGGGAAGAACTGGAGGTAGGAATGAAAGTCGGAGGGGAATTCGTAAAATCGGTTAGGTTTGCTGATGACCAAGCATTAGTTGCTCAGTCAGCCAAGGGGTTGCAAGCATTGCTGAGTGAATTGGAGGTTCAGTGCGATAGATATGGGATGAGAACCAATATTAATAAAGCAAATGCTATGCAATTTTCCAGAAAGAAAAAGGCTAAGCTAAAAATTAAAGTAGGAGGGGAAAAAATAGAGCAGGTAGAGCAGTTTACATATCTCGGAAGTGTTTTGGACCAATACGGTCAAAGTAGTAGGGACGTAAGGAGAAGAATTGCGCTAGGCAAAGAGGCTTTCTCAAGGAGGAGGGAGTTGATGATGGGAACGTTGAGTAGGGATGTTAAGACAAGACTCGTAAAAACTCTGATATGGAGCGTAGCTATGTACGGCGCGGAAACGTGGTCACTGAAGCAGGAGGATAGACGTAGATTGGAGGCTTTTGAAATGTGGGTGTGGAGGTGAATGGAGAAGGTGAAATGGACTAAAAGGAAAACAAATGAGGAAGTACTAGAGATGATGGGTGAGGAGAGAGGTTTGTTGAGAGAAATCCTATGGAGGCAGGAAAAATGAATGAAAGGCGTATTGAGCGGTAGTGGAATGTTGAAGAAGGTAATAGAGGGGAGAATGTTGGGCAAGCGAGGAAAGGGCAGGAACAGGATAGGGATGTTGGACGGGATTAAGGGAGGAGAAGTACACAGAGATGAAGAGGGACCTGATATAGATTAATTTGCTAGGTGGGGAGTCACAAAATGTTTAATTGATAGTTGTGTCCATCCAAATACCTACCTTAACCGGTAAATTACCTAATAATAAATACAATTTATAATAATATATTTATAATAAATTGGTTTTTTAAATGACTTCGTTGACAATTATTGTGATCGCATATCAATTAAGGTCCTCCCAATAACCTGCAACATTAATGTGGTGGAAGGGCATACTTGTTTGTTCCAATAATTCGTCAGTTGTGCAGCATTCGTAGGAATGGAGCGAAGCTTTGTTCCGCTACCTGCTCTCATCAAATGCTCATCGTGAGTTCACAGAGTACTGTTTCGTTTCCTAAATCCTTTGAAGATACCAAAGAAAAAGGAACGTGAAAATGATAAAATGGGCGAAACTATTTAAGTATATTTAAAAAATGACTTGGTACTGTCGGAAGTACTAGAACAAATACTTTAATTTTTAAATGTTCCATGAATGTACACATCCGTGAAGAAAGTTATGCATATATTAATTACGGCCAAACTATGTCCTCCTTTTCGTAGTATTGTGACTGCCGTAATAGCTTGCCGACCTTGTTAGACGTTAGATGTTAGACGGGATGAAGGGAGGAAGTAAGTACGCAGAGATGAAGAGGGACCTGATTTAGAGTAGATTTTCTTAGGAGTCACAAAATATTTATTTGATAGTTATGTCCATCCAAAAACCTACGTTAACCGGTTGATTACCTAATAAATAAAATAAGTATACATACACACTCGTAAAAGATGGATGAAGAGAATTTTGACAGGTCATGGGATGTTGAAAACGGATAAATGGAAAAATATTAGACAAACGAGGAAAGATTTGGAATGCGATAGGGATATTGGAAGGAATTAAGCGAGGGAAGAAGTATATAGAATTGAAGAGGGAGTCGTCCTAATGTTGGGTGTAAAGTGTGTTTTGTGAAGAGAGATGGGAATTATCGCTGTACCGTGTTGTATTCTATGTCCACCAAAATATACCTTAACTGATACATTAACGATAATAATAATAATAATATTCTCACAAAATGTTTACTGAGGGGGAGGGGAAGAAGTTTAATTTTACTGGGGTTTAATGAGGGGGAGTTCCCTGTGGTGAGGGACGGACAACAGTTGCTTGGATTCAATAGCCGTAGGGGGTTTCTCGAGGGGCTCGCTTACATGCCACAACTTGCCTTCAACCCTCTTCACTTTTCTTACCACCTTTGCTTCATCCATCCTCCTTTAGCACCTGCCACCTTTAAAATTCCTTCCCTACGTTTTCTGTTCATTTTTCGCTTCCATACTCCATTGTTGTTGATTGAAGGGCGAAGAGCTCGGTTCAACTGAATGAAGAATACGTTTTTGAGGCCACACAATTTTTGAAAGAAAATATTTGGAATGTGCTCCCTGGTACGTTTATTCAGAAACCTCCCCCTGCGTCCTTTATGGTAATGAGACAGAGGTGGCGCATCAAAAGAAAATCTCCAGTAAGCGATAATCAATTCCGAATATGTGGGAGGGTTCTCGGGGGTAGCTTTAAGTGGAAAAAATGGTGTTAGATCTAAAAGGATTATGTCCTCCCGAATTTTTATATAGAAATGGCGGAATTTCCATACTTTTCCACTCCTTCCAAAGTTTTGATATTTCCGGTGTGTCGAATTCTAAATACAAGTCCAATTATTGGAAATCTTCAGTAGGTCTTAGTTTCTAGGAATGGATTTCATTTTTGTGTTATATCAAATAGCTGCTATTCTTCCTGTGTTTTTTCATCATTCAACTATTAAACGTGATAGTTTTTTTATTTTCTAAACACGAATAATCTATCAAATATGAGTTATGTCTATCGAAGTTGATGTACTTGTGGATAATTATTACAACCTTTTAAGAGTTGGGGTTGCGATAACTCGCGTAATATATTTCAGGCGAAATGTGATCGGTTATTTTACTATTATACCCAAGTAGTCAATATTAAAACTATGGAAACACCATTTAAAATTTTCATTTGCCGCATTTTTGCTTATTATGACTAAATTAAACTTATTATTATTATCAGTAACCTACCAGAGTAGACACATACCCACAAGCATGTAGATATTTAGATATACTCGTATACGCATGTGTACCAAAAAATCTTGTGAATCTCATTTGGAAAATATTAATGTTAACGTAACACATAAAATGAACATCATTTGATAACGTAATATCCCCTTCCTATGTACTATAACCTTGACGTTGTGAAAGGGTCTGAGTGTTTTGATGACCCCTAGGACTCTTTAGCCGGAAGAAATTATGATTTCTGCTGGTAGGGCCACCCATGGTCGAATGGTAGTGCACGTCCGTTCACCAGTTAGAAAGCTGAACTTTTCATCTGACCCCAGTGGGACGGCCATTTCAATGATGATGTCATGTGAAAAGGACTAATGAAGAAGGCTGATGGTCACTTAAGATGACTACAGTACATTCTACACACCCGGTTCACTTACCTTTGTCTTATTTCACGATGCACTCGTACTAGCTCTTAGAATTACACTGTTGACTTCAGATACGTCTGAGATCTGAATGAAATTTCATAAAAGTTAGGCACCATATTTACTCACGTAATTAACCCATATCACAATCCTCGCATTGATAAGTTGCAGATCGCAGAAAGTAAAGAAACTGTTCCCTCCAAAGCCTCTTAAGAGTAAATTGACGTATTTCAATCAAGTATGCGAATATGAAATGGTCAATCGTTATTATATAAAATTCACATAGTCCTTTAATTATGCTCTCTCAACTTACCAATTAATCTTGAATTTGTAAACCCCACCATTTTGTGTTGATTATACTAGAACTGCTGAAACTTGAGTCTGTTCATTGTCTTTCAAAACGTGTTAAAATCGTTGTAAAGTGACTTGTTTAAAATCCTCTTTCCTTGTATTTAAAGTATTGCTTCGGATAACATTTTTAATGTTCTCATTTTATCATATCTTATTTTATATATAAAATTTAACTCGGGCTTAGAAAATACTGAATTCATTAAAGAGTCGACTAGATTCTTCAACGCAGATATTCTTCTGGTGCTCTTAGGTTACGTTTTGAGTATTTGATGTAATATATCTTTCGTTGTTTGTGCATGGACAACAATTTTGTGGATACGGTATCTCAACAACATTTTAGGTGGTCCTATGAAATATATTTACTAATATTGGAGTATGTAAAATATTTACTAATATTGGAATGAATAGGTAAATACTACGGTCAAAATCTCCTAATATGAAATTAATATCATGGTGTTATCTTACTTAGTCAATGTTCTCGATTCAAAAACTTTTATATTTAGATATTTCAAAATTAATGAACGTTGTTGGACTATTTTTCAACTTCCTTGAAACAAATGTTTCCTTAGATCAGTGATTTAGGAAATATTTTCACTCGGTTGAATTTTTATCCATACCTCAAATTGATTTGTATTCATGAGTAGTGATTTTATAGAACTAAAATAAACACAACTTTTGTGTGTCATAGTTTCGTAAAGCCAATAGATCTGAGTATATTTCACCTCATGGATGAACTCCTGAAATTAATTTTGAAAGCTGCGGGAGATGCCGCGAAACTTAAACAGAATCATTCACTGGTGTGAGCAAAAATGCAGAAATTTCAAAAACTCGATCCCTGATCCCTCGATCTTGATTTCTCGTCTATAGGAACTCTCAGTGCAAGAGAGTGTCTAGTGGTAGCTTAACTGTTAAGCTATTGGCCAGACTTCGAAAGGATTTGGATATAACTTTTGGCCAAGAAGATTGGTTTTTTCACTGTGGAATTTTTGCATTTTGAGTCTTATAAAATGACTAATATAATTTTAGATACAATGATAGAAGTCTAATTGGCGGTGTACTTAGTGAGTTCATAGTTTACCTACTAATAGGTGGAACGGATTGGGGTTCAAATCCACGTGATGCTATTGGAGGGCTCTTTTTAAGATTAAAGTGATTTCATGGTTGCCAGGACCTTGTGAGAAACCACAGGTGGCGGAACGAAAGAAAATATCCCTTACGTCGATTTTGTGAACTTTGGACGTCAAGGAGCTTAGTATTAACCTCACCCATCAACACTGACCACCGGGTTGATTACTTTAGCGTTGACCATCTGGCTAAATCAAGAAACGTAGGCTAATGGAAACTAGCTAGCTCAAGAATGTCTGATTCATCCTCTTCAACAAAACAACTTTGTGTTTATCTCTTACAAGTTCCCTTGCAAAACATCTGCGTGGAAATTAATCAATGCATACAAAAAATAAATTTAAATCAACCATGACTGTAAATGTAAGAACATATTTCATTACTTATAAAAGGGAAATTTAAGCACGAATGTTGCCATATTTTGTTCGGTGATGTAAGGAAGAGAATGTTTATGGAAGAAATTGCGAAAACACTTATCGTGAAGAGGTTATATTTTGTTGAATTTTAAATTGTGTGTGTGTGCAATATTTGAGGACCGTTACAGACTATTTAAGAGAAATTTAACTTGTTATAGCGCTTTTGATCAATGCATTATGATCAATGAGTCCGTTATTCTTCATTAATTTAAATTGGATTCCATTTTCAATAACCTGGAAAGCCCAAATGTGGAGGAAATAAAATTTTACCTAAATCCGATAATGTTATCTTGGCTAGTTGATATCTGTCGTTCCGTTTTCTAGTTTGTGTGGAATTTCTCATGGGAAAATATCCTTGTGGGAAGTCGACAGGGATTATTAGGCATGACTCAACCCTCTTGCATTAATATATTCAAGTATTCACGCTGGTGTACCCTGCCCTAGATTACTACGCGTCACATTTTATTTTTTTAAACGAAGTCTTTTAATTTTTAATTGAAACGTATTTACATTCCATTATCATGGGATTAACCATAGTATCAAATATTTTTATTTTTACTTAAAATCATTAAAATTCCTATTTGGCGAGTGGTAAAGTTTAGAATACTTTTTGTAGCCCAGGGCCTGGGTAGCATGTCTTCATCACGCATGCAACATTTCCGAGTGAGTTATATTATAACATTTAAGAGATTGATGAGGGTAAAAAATAAGGAAAACTTTACACTTCCATGCACATTTAATGCAATACGACCATGGTTTTGATTCTGCGTATCATCACCAGGTGGTGATGGAATTCCATGAAGGAATTCCACAAAGTTAAGCCTGATACTGTTAGCTTTATTTAAAAGATTAATTATTTTAACTACTACATCATTAATTCATTGGATTACCTCTGTTTTACGGTTTATCCAATTCTTTTCAAAACAGTTTATGAATAGAATACTGATGATATAGAATAGAACAGAATGAATAGAATTTTATCGAAAAAAACATTGAAATTATTTAGGATGGAAAACATAGCATAATATATGCATTTGATTCTGAAATATTTAATTTCAAACATAATGTTTTAAAAAATCTCCTATCAGCCATGGAACTGTCTTAAATTGTCTATACATCACTAAATATTTAACAAGGATTAAATGGTTTGTGGATTGTTCATTAAAGAGTCACCGTAAAGATTTTATTTGCATAATTTATCCTGAAAAACTTAAATAGTGCTAAATAATTGTGTAATATGTGTGTAGACCAAGTTCATTGCTTTTACAGCTGTAATACATCAGCAGAAGAAGTTGCAAGTTTGAGCAAGTTGAGTTGAGTTTGAGAATTCGGTCTGCCTATACCTGCTTCTGATGATGAGAAACGCTTGTATAAAAACTTCTGTTCACACTGGGGAAGAGGTTGTGAGAGGCTCCTTATGTGTGGACTATAAGGAAGATGAGAAACACGTCACATTGATTTTTACAGGATAATTTCAATTACGATGTGGGTCTCACGGATCACACCAGGACGTCTCATGTTCAACTCTTCTGTTGAACAAGAGACGTCTTGGTGTCAGGAATGGCACCAATGAAATTTTCAATACTGCTAACAGTGAACGTTGTTCAATTGTCTTCTCTCACAAAAGTGGCTGCAGTGGTGTTGATGTTTGCTTCCCTAAAACAGTGACCGCAGCTTTGGGTCCAAGTTCTTTTGAAATTGATCAAATCACCTTTCCTATGCTATGCGAGATAAAATACTATCCATAGGCTTCACTTTTAGCTTTCACTTAACATATATTGCCGATATTTTCCAGTAAAATCTTATGAGAAACAATCTGCTCTTTTGTGAAGCTCGTTATAAGTCAAATTAAGATTCTTAAATCACCTAAATAGAAAACAATACGCCATTGCTACCTCTGTCCTTTCCTGTTTCATATATCAAAACGGAAATAAAATCCTTCAAATAAATAAACGAATGATTAAATCATCCTTGAGTATACTATACTGTACTCTGTATATGGTGAAAGAATGGAAACTTAGCGTAAAAAAGTTATAGACCCTTTTTAACCTAAAAGATTCGACCGTCATTAGATAAAATTTCGCGATATTCTAAATAAAACACAATTTATTTCCTTTGTTTTTGCTGCATCAAATGTTACTTGAGGTGTTGATACTCTATCAATATATACTCTTCGGTGCGTGTTTTATCCACTTAACAGGAGGATCTCTTTGGCCTTAGATTATTAGGATCGGTTTGTCTAAAGATACTTGTAAAAAGGTATTTTCGACGAATTTGATTTTCAGTTCAACATCGTAGGGCACACCAAAGATCTTTTGATTGAGATTGCGAAACAACTTCCCTAACAATTAACTTCTTGATTACATCTTTAATATGTTCTCATTGATATCAGACCCGACTTTCGCAACAATGGTTATTCATTATAATCACAATTAAATCTTTACTTTCTCAAATTTTTCTTAGGACTGTAAAAATAGATCCTTATGGAAACAAATTAATTTAAACAGTAATAACTTCACCTTTCATTCTTTAAAATATCAGTAAAGGTCTTTAATGTGTATGAGTAAAGATCTGAATTCGTCAGTCTTTTCCGCTTGCACTATTGACGCCCACGTACCACAAATGATATCATCAAAAAGGAAATTACTACCTTGATCAAAATGTTCCCGGAATTTATTCAGAAAATTAAAAATACAAGTTTATTCATCTAAATCTATATTGTCCCCTTTAAAGTAATCCCCATCGACTGCAGCACACTTATGCCAGCGCTTGATCCAATCCTCGAAACATTTTTTATATTCGGTTTTCGGTATGTCCATCAGTGCTTCCTGCGATTTTTCCATTACTTCCTCTCGGCTGCTAAAACGCGTTCCCCGTAATGGTTTTTTTAACTCGATTGAACAGAAAGAAGTCACAGGGAGCCAAATCAGGTGAATTCGGTGGCTGTTGGATGGTATTTGTTGCATTTTTCGTCAAAAAATTACGAATAATGATAGCACTGTGCGACGGTCTCGACGCACTGTGCGACGATTTCTGGTCTCTTTCGGCGAATTGCTTCACGCAAACGTCTCATAACGCCCAAATAATACTCTTTGTTTACTGTCTGGCCTTCTGGCAAAAATTCATGATGCACTACACCGTTGTAATCTATGAAAACCGTCAGCATTGCCTTCTTTTTTGACTGAAAACGACGTGGTTTTTTTACTTTATCAATTTTTTCACCGACTTTCGATGTCGATGGTCTGCCACTGCGTTCATCATCTTCGATTGACTCACGACCACTTCTGAACCGCTCGTGCCACTGGTAAACGACCGTTTTTTTTAGAGAATCGTTGCCGAAACACTTTTCCAACATTTCCAACGTCCGTGCGCCACTAAATCCGTTTTTTACGCAAAATTTAATAGAAGTTCGTTGTTGCAAATTTAAATCCATTTCTGCAATTGTAAAAAATCGCCAACACACACAGAGATAGATGTACTCTTGGCTACGTAACTTTTGCAAATGTCAAGTTATGACACTAAGATTTAAAGGGAATATCAACAACAGATGTACCAATTTAACAAAAAAAACAGAACTCAAATCGGAACGATGGGAGCGCCACAGGGTGGTTATTCCGGGAACTTTTTGTTCAAGGTAGTATATTTGTCAAGCAATTGGCTAGGAGAATAATTTTCTATCCAAGACATTTGGACGAATTGCAGGTTCTGTTCCAAAAGATTTAGTTCATTCACAAAAATTAACATTTCTTGGAGTTACAGGGCTAAAGGGTGTATGTCCTTTATGGATAAAATATATTCCTAGTGTCCTTTGCTCTAAATGTGTTTGGAAACAATTGAGAGTTTAATTGGTTAATAACTAATGTTACATTTTATATTCAATTTTTTCACCTCCTGTACTCCACAATTAAAATGTTAATGGCAGATTACCAAGAAAGAAGTTGCGCTACTACGATATATACCATCACTTTCTAACACCCTGCATGCATTAAAAATGAACTGCAATGTGGGTACTGCTATTTGGGAAATTTTGTTGAGAAAATCTCACTGCGATAAATATTAGGTTTACGATTTTATATCCATCAAAACCCATTTTTAATGTCGGCAAAACGATATTATACCCTGAAATGTATCGCTTTATACTGGGCAAACGCGGCATTTAATTTCAATTAGTAATTCATATAACAATTTGTCTAATTTCTTTCTACGTATTATGATTGAAAAACAATGTATTTTTCGATAGTTGAAATTATCATATTGGATAGAGAACCTCTAAAGTGCAGATTTCAAAAGCATCTCATCCCCTTTATTTATTTTGTCAGATTTTTATGTGCAATTTTTTTTCTGAAGAGGCATCTTTTGTAGCCTTGTTTATTATTAAATTAATAATAATATTTAAAATACTATTTTAAAATCGTTGTCAGATTTGAGAGAGTATTTTCCCCTTTCCATGCGTGAAAAGCGATTACGGATAAATGTTCCTTCTACTTGAATTGAGTTGAAATTGGCAAATATTAGGATGTTTAAATCTCATTTATCATTCTCGACTCTATAGACAACTACATATGGATATGAATATTTTAAATCATAGGACCAGTGAAATTAGACATGGGAGAAGAACTTCCAGTCTAGAATTTATATTCATCCTGCTGCTGCATTAGATTGCATTCATATGTAACATGAGAGCAGAGTCATTATATCATCCTGAACTAGAATAACCAGAAGTGGGAAACGCGATTGACGTGAAATATGACAAAGTCGTTCAACATTACGCCCGTACATATGACACGACTTGATTAATTGTAATAAACGTGTATTAGTTAAACTTATTGTGTCAGTTGATTCATATTCATCTATGTTATTTATTTTACTAGGTAATTCTTTCTTAAATATTTGTAAGTGGCATTTAGAGATTTCAAGTAACCATAGCATTAGGTGAACAGCCAAGATTAAGTTTAAAGCTCCAAGTGATGAAGGAAAAGAAAAGGTAAGAAAGATCGCTCTAAAATGTAAACGGTATTTGAACAGAATCTTTTAATGTTCTGGAATATAATTCCTGATCATTCAGATTTCAATTATTTTTCGTTCAGTTAAGCATTTTACGGTTTGTCTTTGACTCTTGAGATATCAAATTTAAAAAAATTTGCATAATCTTCCTTCAAGGTATGTGTAGAAAAAGTCAAACGAAGTCAGAAAATTCTGAGAAGAAATTTAAAGGCACTCAGGGTCAAAGCGAAGAGTACCCTCTTAGCAATAATGAAAGATACCTGAAGCGGAAAATTACCAAAGGAATTTGATATGAGCGTGTTAATGGCAATGCGTAAGAGAAGAAAGAAAAGAGATAAGAAAAACGCAGAACATTGAGCCAGATGTCTTTCATCTAAAATACGAGGGCTGACCAGGAAGTAACTTACGTTTCACTCCCGCACGGGATTTTCTATTGCAGGGACATTTTAACGGTTCCAGTGAGCAAAATAGAAGAACCATAGTCTGCACATTACCACAGCAGGTTGCGCACAAAATGTGGAAACATTTACAAATCGAGATGATGGTCCTAGCTCTACCGACCGACACGCTTGCCCGAAACGTCAGTTACTTTCCTGCCAGTTCTCGTAATTATTCCTGTACGTAATTAGCCAAAACAAGATAAAAAAATAGAAAAATTCCACACGGGCAACATGTTTTTACAGGAAAAGTGGCAATGCTTAGATTGAGAGTACGTGTTTGCGGAAAACATTCGTGGATATTAGGAAGGCCTTGGAGAACTGAAGCTAAGAAGAATTTCTTGGAGATGAGACATCTAATATCTTTAAAGAACCTGAGATTGCAAACAAAGAAGCATTCCTTAAAAAGCTTCATATGAAGCACGCTATGGATTACAGTAATGGTACTTTGAAAAAATGGACGGGTGAAGAATAGCAGCCTTTAACATGGTGATGGAGGAGAATAATGAAGATTTATTGGACAGACAACATGAGGAACGAGGAAGTATATAGAAGGGTAGAAGAAAGACGTAAGGGCTAAATGAAGAATTCTACGGCAAAGGAAAATTAAATGGATTGGATGCACCTAGCGGTCAAATTGGTTAGTTAAAAACTTACTAGAAGGGAGAATCCTAGGAGAAAGACCAAGAGACATGTACATTGGTCAAATTAAGATGTGCGTGAAATAAGGGAGCCATCGGGGGGTGAGTCAAGATTACCTAATGAAGAACAATAATTGAGGTGAGCAGTTATTTGAAATTCTATACTTATGAGATTGGTTTTGATAACTTCAATTATTTACAGCTCAACAATAAAGTCTTCGGAAAAATAAACAGTAGATTTTTGGAAACATTTGCAGAAACTAGTAAATGTATCATTGCACCGATATATTGACTCTTTCATCCTATGCCTTTTTTAATTGGTATTATACCAATATACTAATGCTCGTATGCATAGTTATAATTATATTATTTAGAGTTAATGGATTTTTAAAATTAACAATGCTTTCATTATTTACACTGTTGGAAATCCAGTACGCTTCTTTTATTTTCCTTAAATACTAATATGTATGAAGTTTACCGAATGAAAAACTAATAATAAAGAAATGACAAAATAGACAAAAATTTGTGATTTAGCACAAACTTAGACGTAAGTGAAACTTGAAAATGACACTACGGTGTATAATTTAATTTTTCGTTTTTGTGTTGATGTCAATTAGAAATATTCAAATCAAATACATGAAATTCAATGCATGTTGGTAAAAATTAAACCACGCACAGAATTGTTCAAGCTTCCTTGATTCTTAACTATCGAGTACGTACGCAGCTGGATTCGGCTACGAAACATGGCAATCCGCTGCAAATAGCTTTCTTAGCCCCGTGAAGTCAGGCAATCCGCAATAGTTATATGCTTTGCAAAACATCAATTGATGGTGCCTTTTAGGATACATATTTCAAATGTGGTAGCCCACCATCAAAAAGCAATCAATGTAGATCTCGTGTAGATTCTGTAGCTTCCGCCAAAATATTTCCCAGTTAAAATACCAGGACATTGCTAAATTTATAAAAATCAATCATAATCGTTGTGAGAATAGGAATTTCCTATGTCCTATTCTTGGAAAGTGCCTGAGAGCTTAATAGGAATGATTACTGTTACCTTGAAAACTTTCCTAACATAATGCTGTTCCATTTTAATATCCGGTAATACCAAATTTCAAGAAACTGTAATAGTAACTTTAACGGAGTCACCCGCTATGTGTGCATTATAATGCAACCATTTCAGAGAGTAAAAATCATTCGCCTTGACCGGGATTCGAACCCGGATCCCTCGATATCCGGCCGAGTGCTTTAAGCACTTTAAGTGCTTTAAAGCACTCGGCCGGATATCGAGGGATCCGGGTTCGAATCCCGGTCAAGGCGAATGATTTTTACTCTCTGAAACGGTTCCGGTAATACCATTTAAGTGATTCATTTTAATATCTGGTAATACCATTGAGTAAAGAAGTAGTTTCAGTAGATTTTTCATTGAATTAGGAAATGGTCTACATTAGTCTTGAAAAATTCACGAACGTTAACAAAGGCTAAGGACAAAATACTATACTACATGAAGATTAATTAAAATATGATTTATTTTCATGATAAAGTATACTCGGTATGACTAAGTTAGAGGATGTTTATCCCATTCTGTGGAACAGACGTTTTAAATTTACCTAATAAATATTGTATATAATTCTTTATCTGTTGTGCAATTAAAATGACAAATTGTATTTTTACCATTTTACAATTAAATTTAATTAATTATTTTATCCAACGTTTTTATTTGGCAGCTGAATCGTACAATTTTCCAGATTTTCGTTAATATTAAGTACCATCATCAGTATTTTCAATCCTAGGATTGGTTTATTGCAGCCCTCCATTCGCCTCTATTTAATGTTAATTCCCTCAATCCTTGGTACCTTCTCTGTTTTACGTCTTTCTTAATTTGCCCTATGTACATGTCTCTTGGTCTTCCTCGTGTGATCTTTCCTTCTATTTTTCCTTCTATTATATTCCTAATCAATCCATTGTGCCTCAATGTGTGTCCAATACATCTATTTCTTCTTAGCCGTAGAGTTCTCCATATGGTTCTATCCTCTTCTGCTGTTCTATATACTTCCATGTTCCAAACTTTGTCTGTCCATTTAATCTTCAGCATTCTCCTCCAGTAACATGTTTCATCGGCTTCTATTTTTCGCTGGTCCACTTTTCCAATGTTGCAAGTCTCGGAACCATAGAGTGCCATGCTCCACACGAAAGTCTTGACGAATTGTTTCCTTATTTCCATCCTTAGGTTCTTTGAACACATTAATTGCCTCTTCTTCATGAATGCGGTCTTAGCTTGGGCTATTCTTCGCTTGATGTCGGTCGGACTTCTTCCATCCCATGTTAAGCAGCTGCCGAGGTAGATAAAGGATTCCACTAATATTAAGTATATCGATTGGAATAGTATAAGCATAGGTGTATTGGTTTTTCGACATTGTAACACGGAGCGATGGAGCGTTCACTTGAACAGCTATATACCATCAAGATTTGTGTACGGCTTGGAGAGAATGTGACCAAAACAGCTCAGATGCTACAAGACCTTCAAAGATGACTGCATTTCAAGGTCACACAGTTCGGGAGGCGGTACAAGGCCGGATGGTACAAGTCAAAGAGGGACGGGAGGAGGTCGTCGACGAACCCTGTTCTGGAGGCCGAACAACGGCGCAAAACGACGAAAAAGTGAATCGTTTGAGCAAAGTTTTGCGTTCCTACCGTCGATTGAGCATTCATAAAATTGCTGACAAATGCCCATATTTGCGGTATATGGGAGAGTGACCAAGGATCTGGAAATGCGCGAAGCTTGTGCCAAAAGTGTTGACTGAAACCAGAAAGAACTCCAAGTTTTGAGCTGTCAAGAATTGTTGGATTTCATTCAACATGAGCCGGACTTTCTCAACTCTTTCGTAACCGGAGAATACTGGATGTTCGAGTACAACCCAGAATCGAAAAGGCCGAGCAGCGAGTGTCACACAAAATCATCCCCTCTCCCCAAAAAAGCGCGAATGAGCAAGTCTCGTATAAAAACGATGCTCATTGCCTTCTTTGACACCCGAAGAATTGTCTATTTTGAGCTTGTATCGCAGGGTGAAACTTTCAATTCAGCCTTTTACCTGGAGGTGCTCAAGAGATTGAAACTCCGCGCCGGGTCGCTCGCGTGAGGGCTGACATCAAAGACACTGCAAAGCTCCATCATGCCAATGCCCCCAGCCACACGTCCTTCATTGTTACAACCTTTCTGGCTTGAAGCACTATCCGGGTGGTCCCCCAGTCTCCTTACAGTCCCGACTTGGCTCCGTGTAACTATTTTTTGTTTCCGCGACTGAAGAGAGAGCTGAAAGGAAAATATTGGGAGACCGTGGAAAACATACAAAAGCATGATAGTCAACGTTCCAGAGAAACATTCCCGTATAGGAGTTTCAGGGTGCCTTTCGGGCGAGGCAGACACGTCTCCGCAAGTGTATTCATGCAGGGGGAGAGCATTTTGAAGAATTTTAAGTATTTGTGCAGATACAATCAATAAATCAATTTTCCCAGATATACCACATTACTTTATAGTGGACTCTGTATGAACAAGATTTATTTAATAATATTTCTTTCTTACAGATGAAATCAGCGAAATGTCTTAATTGAAAATAATTGCACTGTGCTAGAGACCGTATCAAATCTTATGATTTTCCAGTAATATTACTGTTATAGTTTATATTTATAGAGTCAAACATTTCTCATTGGGACTTTTCCCCTTTAGTTTCGCCACAGTGTTGAGCGTAGAAGTGATAATACATTGTAATTCAATTTTTAAAATATTGCCCCATCCTCTTGTAAAGGTTACTTGCTCCAAGATCAATCAAATTAATCTGAAAGTCCACAACTATTTAATCTGCTGATTGAGGTAAAATATTATATGCGCTAACATTGAAAGAAGTAGCTAGACATTAGTTCCAATGAAACTGTTTCAAATTCCACCAAGCGCATTTTTCATTAAATCCGCTCTTTCATTATTTAAACAATAAAGAGTTCAACCGGTACTAAGCCCGACGTGAGTGAAATTCACACATCAGAGTAAAGGGATCAATTGTTTTCCCTGTTTTCTTTTCATAATTTAATACTGTTTAAATTAATATTGTTCGTAAGCATGCCTATACCATATCATTTAGTTATTGAAAAATTAAAAAAATCCTCAAATGACTTCATGTATCCGATCTATATCATCATCAAAGTAAAAATAAAAAGTATTTTCTTTTTTTCAATTCGTTAGTATAGGTTACTATCGCCCAATTACCACATAGTAAAAAGTGAATACATGAAATCGACATCCATTGCAGATGAAATTAAAGCAATTTCGTGGCACATCTTATATTTCATCATAATTTCATATCTCCATTCCAAGATAATACTTCAGTATTATAGTTTATATTTGAAGGAAATCATAACATAATGTGATAATTGTCTAATTGATATGCTATCAGGAGTCTCGGAATTTCTCTTTTATTTAGGAGTTAATGTGGTTTCAATTGCTTCAAACATTGTGAATGGAAGTGAACTTGTTGTTACCGTGTTTACTGTTCCAATGTGGATATCAGTGATGACCCTTATTCACCTTGACAATAAAGGATAGGAAATTTCATGCCCATCAGAATTTGCTAAGATCAGGAAAGATCATTTCCCAAACGATAAGTTGGAACTTACGACCTTTCAGTTAGAACGGGGCGGACGAAAGTCAGTAGACCACCCCTACAGTCTTCTGTCTAAGAATCATCAAGTTATTAATAAAGAATGCCATTTCAAACGTATTCATTGAGTTTATTGTCTATTGTAGATATATTTTATGCCGAAGGTCATTGGTCAAAGTTTTTTCTCTGGCTAACCAAATAATAGTGGGTACTAATTCGAGTCAGTATTGATAACATCCTCATATTGAGGTAAAAAGTATAAAAAATTGAAAGAATATGTTAGCTATTTTAATTTTTAATTTGTCATTTAATGTAAAAACTAAAATTAAATATATATTATCTAACTGATAATAAGTTTCATAGCTGCTTTAACGGCAAATACTTAATTTGGGACTTAAAAAGCTCACATACTTCAGAAGACTAGTTGATGCATCATACTGTAGTATTTTAATAGCATAATATCTTGGATAATTATGATTGTAATAATGGCCCACAACTTACCGATCGCGGTTTGGATGCAGAACCCGTCACTGCTTAACATGCAAACCTCGACCGCTGGGCGTGATCTATATTATAATTTCGCTCTTTTCCAGTCATAAAAATTAATTTAAAAATTTAATTTTTAATATATGTATATATAAGTTAATTTATGTACACAATAATATACTATTCAATGCACGAAGTTCTTTCAAATTTTAAACTCCGCTCGCAAGCTCAGATAATTTGTTGTGCGATAGACAAAAGTTGTATATTACCATTTTGTCAATAATTGAATTTTTAAAATTCCAGACCGCTAGCAATACATTAAAATTAGCATCAAAACGATGCTTCAATTCATTTCATGAATTCATTTCACACTAATTCTATCCACCAACATTTCATAAAAATGTGGCTTGCAATATCGCATTGCTTAAAATTATTTATGAGCGTTCTATAACGAAGACTTAATACCATTAAGAATATGACCTCCCGGATGACGATTTATTTTTTTCAATGTAACAATTATCTTTGTATGTAGAAAACTAAAAAAAGTTTTATTATCAAATTATGAAAAATCGCTAAAGCTCAAATTCGGAAGAAACTATTTCGAAATTGGTAGGAGTAGAGCAACCAAAATTGTATTCCTTCAGATGCTACCTTTTTCCAGTGGGAGATTTTTATCCCAGATTTTTCTGCGAATTCAGTCATCTCTACACGTTGCCTCTTTCCAGGCGCCGCGGGGGAGAACAAAAAAATATTGGAGAATCGGGAACCTTTGGGGCAGAGTGAGAAAAATGGCCGGCATCGGTCGCCCTGGGAGGCGGGCGTGACTTGCGATGATGTTCGCGTGCAATTGTACTTTTGGCGCAATTGTCCGTGCGGGGAGCCGTCGGGTGGCGTCCCACCGCTCCCGCCCCTTACCTAGAGCCGGGAATAAAAAAATACGAATGCTCCACCGCGCGAGGCTCTTTCATTTTCTGCTCAGATCCCGTTACGGAGACACTCCTTTCCGCCGACATGTCAGACGACGACGCCCCATATCCGATAGGCTCGGCAACGCCCCTCCCTACTTCCAACTCCATCTCTCCGGCACCATTTGACTCCGACGACCTTATCCCCATTTGACTCTCGTCATCTCTTCTTCCACCCTCACCCTCCTGCTGTCTATTCACCGCTATCGGCCATCGAGTCTTCTCACCCTCCAAAGGAACCTTTCCTCCTCCTCCTCCCCGTCCTTCGCCCCCTCCATCCTCTTCCTCCATGCCACTCGCGTGCCTCTCACCCTCTGGTTCTTGTCCCCTCCCCCTCTCTGCCTGCCTCCCCCTCCCGACTCCATGAACAGCTGCTTCCAGCCCCTTCATTCCTTCTCGCTGCCCCCTTCTCGTCTTTTTTTAAATCGCTCCCCTTCCTCTTCTCTTCCTCTACATATTATTCCCTTTTTTGGTTTCTCGCCCTCCTCTTCCCTCAAGGTCGCGCGTGTCTTCTGCGTTGGCGAATTAGCTCCGTTGGGGTCACGGCCTCCACGACCCCGGCCCCCTGGCAGTCTCGGTACCCTCGACTGTTCCGATTACGCTGCTCGCTTATGGAGGGGGAGCACGCCTTCCGCATTCCATTCCGCTCCACCTTCCCCCAACCCTCCTTCTCCTCCCTTTCAACTCCCTCCCGATTGCCGCAGTAGTCTCTCAATCGGAAATTAAGTCCAAAATTACCTAATTTATATAAAAATTAATTCCTAATGCTAATTCAAAATCACCCTTTACATCGGTATATTTTTCGGTTTACAAGCTAAGTTATTTACAGGTATGCAAATCTTAGGCGGAGGAAAATCACCTAAGTGGTAATCAAACACGAGTCTCCTGGGTTTGTTAGATGAGGACATTATAGAGAGAATATTTCATGAGGCTTGGTAATTCCTCATGAAAAAGACGCGCCATTTATTGTTGCTCTGAGAACAGTTCATGTTTCACATTGGTCATCAAACGTGCATGATCTCGAAGAAACCTGATCCATAGAACGACCTACTTTGATGGAGTCAGTGTTATGCGCAGCAACTGGGCGATGAAATAATAACTTTCCAACACTATCGGGAAAATCTGGAAAATATCGGAAATGGGAATCTAGGGACTGTGTTAGTGCCATTAATGTTTGATGACTTGCCTTTGTTTGGCGATTTTTTGGCCTTATCTATGGAATTCGAAATGCTATTTTTATTTACTTTAATACTACGTGATATTTTGGTGACCAAATTGAGGAACGTGGAAGGAGATAATGCCATTGAAGTGATTCAGTGAAGAGCGGATGCAATTAATGATTATCTAAAAAATTGACTAAATTCTTAATTCATATTTTTGGGTTTAGTTTGTGAGAATTCAGTATTTAAGTGAAGTGTAATTGGGTAATGGATTACTCTATGAAAGCATTAATAGTTTAGCTATTTGAATTTCTGTTATAGTTTTCTGAGAAAAAATTTTGAATGAATGGTGAGACACAATACATTTTCATTTTAAATGAGTTAATTTCGAAGTAAATTTTGAAGGAATTATATAGGAATCTCTATTTAACTTAATCATTGTTTTCTAAATGGCGTAACTCGGATACGAATAAACGCTCTGATTTATACTAAATTGTTTCAAAATATCGTAGCTACTGAAATGAGAATTCTCTATTTCATTTTCTAATTTCTTTATTCGAATTCCCTAATTTCTTTATTTTTATATTTTTTTCTCTACGAGAAAAACCTTTTGCAGAATTATTTATAATTTATTAGAGTATTGGTACATTTAATATGCTTTCCCTTCCATGGAAATACTGATTTTTGGATCGCAATTTGTGCACCACTCACGCAGTGGAACGAAAATTTATTCAATTCGTTGTCTCGGGCGTGACTTCATGGAATCGACTTAACATAATGAAAAGAGAAACTTTATAATTCCACATAGATTTATTAGACGGACGACCAAGGTTTTGACGTGGCACGTCATCATCAGAAAATTTATTCATTCATTTCCATTGAGTGCGAGCATTTCTTGTTCATAACCTATTCGGTTATGGAACTCTACGTATGTTTCTGATTATGATAGATCTTTCTCTTAGAAATCTGAAAGACTCAATATTTTTGTGCAAAATAAACAAATTTGCTGTCAAACGATGAAGTTTTCATGGCTCTTGGAATGCATAATTGCCGATTGAACTTCTTTCACGTTTGATGAATACGAATTTGTGCTCGAATTTTTTGGGACAAATTTTGTTGTTCAATAAAGCCACCTATTTTTCGATCTTTAGCAGAATAACCTTCATTATTATATTATATAAAAACCAGGCATTTTGTATTTACACAACAGTTAATATCTAATCATATTGAAGCCAAATTTTGGAATGGATAGCTATACGAGCTATTCGTATATGAAATTGAATTTCCTTTAAAACATGATAAATCATAGACGGATTAATTTAAATTACTATGGTAGATTATGCAGTATAGAACATGGACTTACGTTATTATCCCTTAAGAAATGAGAGCCACTATAAAATATTAAACAATAATGGAAACTGGTAAGTATACTTGTGTATTGTTTGCTTTTCGTAAATATTTTCATGCATGCATGCAATTTTATAATAATTATCAATTATAAAATCTACTTTATTCCACGTAACAGTTTCAATCCGTTTTCTCTTTCTTTATGGAAGTAATGCCATACTGGGCACTGAAACACTATTGTCCGAGGAGATTAATGCATATACACAGTTAAAACTTAAATAGTTCTTTCGTCGAAAAGCTACTTTATGCGTCCTCGGCAGAATAGAGTATTTTACAACTGATGAGTCTCTGAGACCTCGCTAGAGGTGTCACTCTCTGTTCCTGTTAGCTGCCCGACTTCCCTACTTTCTGTTTTTCCTACTACCCTCACCCCGATTGTCTTCATATTCCTGATCTTTTGCAAATCCAGCCAGTTACCAACTTTTCTACTCTTGGCTGCATCCCGACATTCCACGCCCAGTATTCCCAAAGGTCCGACACGGATGAGTACTCCCAATTGACTTACAAGTGTATCACTATAAATTTAACTAATGATAACTTTTAAATTGACTAAATACGTGTAAAACATCTTTGAAACCACTGTAATTTCAGTCAGTCGGGAGAAGGAAGTTTTCAAGAGGCTTTGGCATTCTCGAGAACTCTAATAATGATAGCTTGATGGAGAGAATTTCCACGTAACAAGAAGATGGAAGATTTTGTTTACATTGATTCACGACCATTGCTATGTTCCTGGTATATTTAAAAGATGAAGTTTGAAAAATATTCCCCTATTCATTGTTAACTTCCTAAACTTAGTTTCTGTTCCTTCAATGAATATAAATGTCACTTGGCTGGGTAATAGACTACTCTGTTATTCATTGCTGATAGCATGTGCCCTTTAGAATTAATAGCTAAGATGCTAATGACAATTTGTATTGGAAATTGCAACGGGACACTTCGATACAATACATTCTGAGTACACCTTATGAAACATATAAAGCGTAACCAGGCCGTATCATCAATATGAAGGCCGGAATATTAATTTAAAGTCACTCTTTGAGCTAGCATTTACAGTTGAACGGAAATTAATGAAATTCCAATGAGTTCATTGATCCGAGATCAGAATTTGAAACGGACAATATTCAGTCCCCTCTGCTGTCGAACATTGTTACGAGGTTTTCACGGGCTAATAATGACAACCTGATAATTGTTTTATCTCTTTTTTGTTAAATCAAACCGATAAAGTGTTTTTATCTGAATAAAGGGAGACCGATTATCATCCGAGAAAACGGTTCCCAGAAATATCAGTGGGAGGGCCTCGCTGAAAGGAAATGTCCGAGAACTTCAGATCCTCGTGGGGCATGGTAATGAAAAAAGGGTCCCAAAGAATAGGTCGGGGGCAGTTCAAGGGGAATACCCATCGACCAGGGTTCCTCATTTCTTTGGCACGACGACGCAGAGGTGGGAGATCGAAATAACCAAGTGTATATCTGCTGCCACCAGCGATCGGAAACCACTCCCGAAGGAGACTTTTTATCCATTTGTTGCAAAACTGAAAGAATTTTCTCTTCATCTCCGCACAAATGAAAGTAGTGAAAAAAAAGATCTCACGTCACGACCGTTCCCCCACCCCCACCTCAAGACATCGCTCGCACAAAACGCCTCTCCAATCTTTCGGCCATCTTCAAGGAAGCCATCTCTTCTCTCTCCCTCTCCTACTTTATTTCTTCCTCTCTCAACGCCTCCTTTTGCCAGAGAGTCCGAATTTCTAAGATTCCGCCCTTGGCGCTTCCCACATCCGGAAGGCAATCCGTCACACTGACTTTTTTATGATTTTATTGGAATTGATTTTATTGTCACCGCCTTTATGATTTATTTTTTGCACGAGGAGCCCCCTACACACACACATATATATAATATACATATTATATATCCATATATATGTACACGATTTCATTATTTCCGTCAAGGGATGCGGGAGAGGAAGCAATTGCCAAGGGAAGCTCAGTTATAGCTAGGTGTTTTACTAAAATTATCACCATGTTTTTTCTATTTTTATTTCCATCGATTTTAAAATACCTCTGAATGATGTTCTGTTAATAAATTAGTATTACTTGCCTGCTCAGAGAGAGTCTTGAAACCCCCAGTTAACCCAATATTTCCTTGTTCATATTTTTTAAAATTTACGGTGCTCCTTGAAAATGATAGAACCTCATAGCAGAGAACATATTCCCTTGCTAATTTATGCCTAAGTAACTGTGTAATCAATGAAATAGTCATATTCCAATATAAAAATGGTGATAATGTCTCAACTAGTTAGGTTATTGGTCCAGTATTGATTCTGGAGATAGGAGTAACGGAAAAGAAAATTGAATCAGTGAACCCTGATTTTCATAAAATTAAGGAAATAAATTGCAACCTCTGATATTTAAAAGCCAGATTCTGAGGTAAAAGAGCAGGAAATGGACAGGATCATATATATATATATATATATATATATATATATATATATACATATATATATACATTCAAATACGAAGTCCCGCCATACGGCGCACAAATATTCATTCAAACATAGAAATAGGTATAAGGAAAGGGGATAGGAAAACACATAAAAGGCGAACACAGGACATGTGGGGAAGGCGGTTTTTGAGCAGATCACGAAAGTAAAAATGTTTCCTTGACCGGGATTTTAACACCGGATCTTCCACTTGCCGGGCGGACGTGCTACCGTTACACGTGTAAAAATGAAATTTTTACTTTCGTGATCTGCTCAAAAACCACCTTCCCCACATGTCCTGTGTTCGCCTTTTATGTGTTTTCCTATCCCCTTTCCTCATACCTATTTCTATGTTTGAATGAATATATATATATATATATATATATATATATATATATATATATATATATATATATATATATATATAACTTTTGGACGGCACAACAGAACACAGAATAAAACAGATAACACGTAAAAGGACACTCACACTCTAGATGATTTAAGCTTTCGGCCTACTCCGAGGCCTTCTTTAGGTCAGACTTCGTGAGTACTTCCGCATCATCTATATATATATATATATATATATACATATACGTATAAATGTATATAATAAAAGAGGCACAAAGGAGTTCCGTTGAAACATTATCATTGACATAGTAAATTTTTCTAACCAAACTACATAATTTTTAATTAACATATTTCTTAGGTCTCAATGGGAACTTTATGTCTGATTATAAGGTTCTATGGGCATTATCCTTTATCTGTCGACCTGAAAGAAATACCTAATGTTAGTACACTGTCTTAAGCTTAACTATGCGATACTATATTTCACTGTATTGTGAGGAATGGTAAAAAAATTCCAATTTGAGAATTTACTATCGCACGACCATGGTATCTTTGCCACGTAACATTATAAGGTCACCTTAATTACAATCCGCAAAAAATTGCATGGTTAAATAGAGTTTTTTTGTCATTCTTACAGTACCAAATGTTAATTCCTTTAAAACATCCTCTGCTTTGTATTATGCTGTGATACTATGTTTGTATTGGCCCATTGCATTAGAGCGATTGCGTTGAATACGAAAGAATTTTTTATTACTTCTAGGAACACTAAGATCTGAATTTCCTCCATTAACATTATTTTTGTATGCAAATGCGAATAGAGAGTTCAATGCGTTGGATTTATGTTTCCATCTCCCGAAAGGATTAATTACGATCCATAGTTTTAAATTAAAGATTTTTTGACTGCTGCCACAAGTGATCTGCATTTTGCACAATTTAATACCTAAAGTCTCTTTATTTGGTTCACCAATTCCAAAAAAACCCTTGGTGTTTCTCATTTGAAAATCCGTTTTTGTGTTCATCCTCACATATGTCTCAAAGTGTTCCCGATTCGTCTGATTCTCTTATCCAATTTGTGGATTTACATGAATTTTTCTCCTTTCATCCTCTAATTAGACGCAGCCAATTAATTTTGTGCCCGCCGGTTAACTCCGGAAGTTTCTGATCATTATCCAATCGGTTTCGTCAATAGTCCATAAGTGGTACTAGTTATATGGGAAGGCGACCAACAGCTGAAGTCATTTGCGCCTCTCCAAAAAGCGAATAATGACTTCATTTTCTATGAACAGACTATACAACATTTAAAATTGAATCGATGACTAACGCATTTGAAAGTTGGGTGGTTAATTCCTATTTTTAACAAAATTACTTTAAAGCTGTCTTCAGAAAGCGTCATACTTTAGTGGAGTTTACCTTGGCAATTTCTTTCTCCTAAGGACGAATACTTTTAGCAATGGAGAGAGGTAGTTTGCTTCCGCTGGTCGATCCGAGAAAAATTATTTGCATTTTAGCATCTACATCCCTCTCTCCTTCCACCCTCCTACCCCAGCCCCGTCCATGTCAGTGTCCCAAATATCTCCGTGTCTTTCACCGATTCCACTCTTCCGATCACCGTTCCAAGCCGTCCATCAGTAAGATTGCCTGTAAGCTCATTCTCCCGTCTTCTCACGAGCGACGCTAATATTCGACCTTTTCCATTCCGCTCCTCTCCGCTGCTTAAACCTTTAAATCTCTTATCTCTCACCTCCAGCTTTTGTGCGGCTCCATTCCACCACTCCATAATTCTTCAGCCACACTCTCTCTCTCCAAATCTTCCCGTATTGCTCCGAGGGACCGCATCCATTTTCTCCTACGTCGACCTTTGATCATACGCAAGTGCACTTCTATTCCTGTGAGAGCGTAATTCTTCGTAATTCAATCAAGAGATACCCCTTACGTACCAGCACGATCTCCTCTGAGTTACGCACAAAGGAAGGAAGAGTGCATAGCTTTCGTGGTAAAGCCACGGTGTTTGAATGTATCACTAAAAAGCAAACATCATTTAAACAAACCTTTAGGCATAGCTGATAACTACAGTTGTTAATATGTGGACTGTATAGAAAGTAACTTTCTTTTTGAAATAAAAGATGGACTTAGTGAATAGACAAATTTTATTATATACGTTTGAAAGGCACATTTTAAACCTATTTTTCTAGATATTTGACATTAAAATTGAGGATACGCTAAGCATAATGATACGCAGGCTTTTCAATTCCTCCTGTGGAGTATTCTGCATCCTTACATTTTAACCACATTTTCACGCCGAGATGAAATTCTGATTATCTGTCAAAGACCGTAAATCGCCTATTTTCACGAATTACGTCGTAGATTTTCACCGCCAGTTCATCTGTCGCAAGGTTAGGCCGACCACTGCAGTCCTCGTCATGAATATTGGGGCGGCCACTTTTAAACTGAATGCACCAATTCTTCGCTGCATCTTAACTCATTATTCCGTCTCGGTACACTTCACAAAGTTGCCTACGAAATTTCTACTGCAGTGCACCATTTAACAGTTCGCAGTGAGGAGAGTAGAAGAACCACAGTCTACACGCTACCACAGCAGGATGCGTACTACGTGTAGGGACGTTTTCAAAATGGTGGCTATAGCCCTGCCCACCACCACGCTAGGCCAAAACCTAAGTCTTTTTCTTGAGAGCCCTCGTATTATTTGGTCGCTTTTACTGATTTTATAGCGGATTCCAGGAGTGTGCATAAATCCCATGCCTGTGATTAATTCGAAATTTTAGAATTAAAACGATTGAATTTCTCTGTTTTGCATCACTTAATTTGGTTTTAGAGTCTTCATGAAAGCGATCGCAATCAATCTTCCTCGTGACAGTAACACGTTTTATGCATAAAAGCAAGTTACAACAGATTCTCTTCGATTTGGACGAACTAAACGGATCTTAAAATTTGTCTAACTTATAGAGGAATACACGAAATCTCTAAAAACTTGATTACTTCGTGTTTTATAACAATTGATTGACTATTTCCCGACGTAGATAACGTGACTATTAAAGCGTTTGATTTCTGAAATCTATTGAGAACTTTTAATCCCCCATTGCTAATTTTCATTTTCAAGCTTTTATTGATGCGGGACTTGAATAGCAAAAGGTTTGGAAGATTTTTAGTGCTTGCCTATATGTTTATGGTAAATTTAAGGCAGAATATCGTGAATTTAGCAAATAAAAAATTTTCAAGAAATTAATATTAAGTTTTTCTCCTCAAATTTTTGACGTGGTCAGAATAGATTTTTGTGAAAAAATTAGGATATTCAGCATTTCAGATGCGAATTGTTTTCAACATTTGGGCATCAGTTGCGACGGAATATCATATTAAAAAAATTGATGATTGAAAATAAGTGCATTCAATTCAGCATTAGCGAAAAAACTGTAGATAATCGCTGGAGAACGATATGATTCTTACTATACCAACAATGAATACTATTATTCCATATGAATGGTCACCTCTTGAGAGATGCTGACGATTCAAGGCATATTTAAGATAACGTATCCGTATAGCAAACAAAAGTTAAAACCGATCCGTTGAATCTAAAGTTGAAAGTAATATCCTGAAATTCAGTATTCAATAACTTCTTACACTTATTTTGTAACTGAATGATAGAATTTTGCATAAGGCACGCATCTTTATTGTATAATAATAATTTTTATTGAAGCATTCTTTTTAGATGATATTCTGGATTGTTAGGTAATCTACCTGTTAAGGTAGGTTTTTGGATGGACACAACTATCAAATCAACATTTTGTAACTCCAAACAAAACCCAATCCAGCAACCTAATCTACATCAGGTCCCTCTTCATCTGTGTGTACTTCTTTCCTCCCTTCATCCCGTCCAACATCCCTATCCTGTTCCTGCCCTTTCCTCGCTTGCCCAACACTCTCCCCTCTATTACCTTCTTCGACATTCCACTACCGCTCAATACACCTTTCATCTATTTTTCCTGCCTCCATATTTGAGCCTCTAATTGTTGGAATTCTTCCATCGCACAGCCAAGTGAAAAACTGCTAATTCACAAGAAAATTTTCATTTCCCACTTTCACGATCACGGTTTTACCACTGTGGGGTGCCTGATGAAGCCATTTGTGGTGGAAGTGGAAGATATTCTGGATATTTTAGCGTAAAATACACGACATATTATCAAGTTCATCAGTGAAATATAATAACTTAGACCATTAATAAATTCGACGGTTGCTTAGATTACGGTTTAAACTCATCATAAGGAAATCCATTTTCTTGGTGTCTATTTTGGGTTGTCAGATTTAATTCAAAGTTCTAATACTCATTTATTGTGGTGGTTATGAATTTCTAATGTCAATGAAGGAACATCGCAGAATATTTGGGTTGTAAATAATCATAGTTTCTCAAACAAAACTTCCAGTGATTCATTTGTCAAAGATAAATTTGTGAATTTCATAAAAAATAAACGAGTATACGTTGATTAAATACCAAAAAAACGATCAGTAACGTTCTCGAGAGACTGTGGAACAAGCTACACATCGCTCACTAATGTTGTTTATCCTTTAAACTCTTGAACCGCCTGCTACTATCCTCCACGCCATCATCCGAGTGACATCATGCGCAGAACGTACACACTTTGGTCATGGGAACGATCTTAACTACTTCTACTTCTACATAAATACCCTGCGAGCCACCAAAAAGGTGTGTGGCAGGGGGTGTAGCACCATGAGGGAAGGGTAAGGGTTGAGGGGGTTGGGGGTTTGGAGAGGAAAGGTGGGGGGAACCTGTAAGAAAAAAAATATATATACATGAATTATATACATATATACACACACACACACACACACACATATATATATATATATATATATATATATATATACATACATACATACACACATGTATACATATCCTCGCGCAGTCCCTAACCTGTACGTTAATACTTATTGTAATGAACTAAGTCCTGGGGAATTTCGGCTACAAGCATTCTGGTCCCTTATCGTTCCTGGAAAAAATGACATTTTAAACCTGTCAGTCTTGCAGTCTATCTCTCTAGTCTTATTTTCGTGATCCCTTCGACCGTAATACGTTGGGGTTCGTATTATATCCTTGATGTCATCGGAAAAGGGCCCATCTTTAAATGTTTTTAATAAGTTTAATCTATATTGGAAACGCCGCTGTGTAAGAGAATCCCAACCTAAATTGTCTAGCAAAGTGGATACGCTGCTGAGTTGGTCATAACAATGTTTGACAAATCTAGCCCCCCTCCGCTGAACTCGATCTAATTCCGAAACCAAATTTATATTATGAGGATCCCATATAATGGCAACTAGGAGTATTAGTACCAAGACCATACCGATGAGTCGATAAGTTAGCTTTAAAATTGTTTCAAAGAATAATTGAAATTAAATCATTGATAGAACTCTTGAAGCCATTTATTATAATCTAATATTGCAAAGTATAATTTATGTTTGATAACCAAACTTTCAATTTTATTGTAACCTTAAATTTAAGTTATCCTCTATGCTTAGACTTTCTAATGGAGTTGAAACCAACATCATTTTATCCGTTTTTTACTCAACTCTTCAGGCATATTTTTAGTCTATCCAAATTTTTTTCTTACAAGTTTTACCACAAACATTTTTCAAAACGAAAAGATAAGCATATTCAGAAATTAAGCGTGCAAGATTCATGACAAGATTTAAATGTGAAGTGTAACGCCGTTCCAATTTCATTTCTAAGATGGATATGACATGCGATTTAACGTAGTTTTGACGCCATCGATGAATACTTCCACGAAATGAGATCCGATTCAATCAATTTTCCAAACTCCAAAACCTATATCCAAGTATGTATACGAGTCAAAATACAGTTTGTTGATACAACAGGGGTATATATCCGATGAATAATTACGCCTCTCACGGCACCCCTATTTTGCCCCTTAGATACATTTTCCCAGATATAAAGCCTAGATTAAAGCATTTATCAAACAAGAATCATAAAAAATATATGAAGATACGCTCATCTGAAATCTAGTAAAAATACTTTTTTTTTGAGAAAAATGGACACCTATGTGGAATTACAGCTCGCTTTGTAGTGTCGAATTTCTCCTTTTGCAATGCTCACCCTGTTGTTACATTTCAAATTCTTTGGGAGTCTCGCACACATGAGGTTATACCAAACGTAGAATTCTACATTCGCTGTAAATAGAATTTATTCCCTCACATACCTTGTATGGTTAGATAGTTAACATAGGCTCGATAAGTGAAGTATGATACCCATTTTTAAAACTAATAATTTAATCACTGGCGAAGCTAAATTCTTCGAATTTAATTGCAAGCAGAATACGGGACGTACATACATGACTGTATGTAACTGTATCGACTGACGCGATCTTGTTCTATTTAGAATATACAGCGAATTTTTTATGATAAACTCGTCATGTAAGAGTGAAATTTTAACAAAATTTGGCACTATAATTTGGATCCTCATCATTCAAATAAAAAAGCAAAATGCGTTTTCAGTTCCTTTCATTTCTAGCATTAAACTCGTTGAAAATGACTTCCATGTTGGATATTAATTGTTAGAATATCCTTGAAGAGAAAGCATACTGCTGAGAAACACTCGCTCCGTAATATAATTGATAGAAGAGAAAACTAATGCTTTCTCTAAAGTCGTGGAAATTCTGGTGTATACAGTTGACGGGTCCCACATTCACACGTTTTGTGCTTAGCAGGAGGAGGAGGAGAGAATAGGGTCAGGGAAGCTAAGTGTAGTACAACAATAGTGTCCTCCTCGCGACATCCAATGAGGCGAAGACCTAGGTTTGTACTTGCTCTGACCAATCCCTTTCCGCCAGTTGTCGGATCCATATCCTCAGCAGTCGAAAGCTTAACGCTTTTACATTTTGTCTTTTTCCCAAATCAATTTTCCCGGAATGCAATCTCAGTTCTAGCTACTGTATTGAAATTTTAATTAAAATTTGATTTTGCACTTCATTTCTTGATTCCTTAAGTATTTTGCATTCGACAAATAAGTCAACTCTATCGAGAATTCGAGAGGTTTAATTGAAATGTACGTGGTATGGATTAATCCAGATGTCATTGCTTGATTGGAATTCTGTATAGAAGTCGGAGGAAAGTAATTGCTTCAGTGGTATTAAACAATAAAGCAAATATGCGAAATAATTGCAAATCCGTTTTACGCTAAAAAGATTTCGATGTAAATTTTATTGTTTGCTAAAAATATGGATTTCACTAAATTGTTTATGAAATATATGACAAATATTTATACTTTTTTCTTATTGTCTACCACCAATTCTTCTGCTGGAACTTTCATACAGATATCATGGATCGTAATTGATTTTGAGTTTCGGAATATCAATTTAGTTCATACCATTTTTATGAGGCAATAATTGAAACGTTCCCAGGACCATACTGCGACTCTTCAATTACACAATGAGTCATTTCATTCCACTGAAAACATAATTTTTCTCCACTCTGGATTGACGCGCGGATGTTGGATCCCACGAGTCTGCTCGGTGTCGTGGAAATTCACAGCTATTGGACGTTCTGCCCTCTGTCGATAACCCGCTATTCCGAAACGCCTCCATTCAGTTCAGCGCCCCCTACTATTCATTCCACCCTCCTTTGACCACTCCTGAAACGGTAGGGAAAGGATGGTACCGGGAAATGGACGAAGGTTTGAAGTAATTGAATTCCACGCAATTTTAGGGGCGGTATGCTCGGGGAAGAGGCTGGCCTCGCCAATTTCAATTGATACCCCGGCGTGCTAGCGGTCCATGTTCCGGGCCTCGAAGCGCCTTTCCTTAATGCCTCTACCTCTTCTTCCTCGCCAATACTTGCCAATCCGTGATCTTATTTATCGGGGAGGCAATTTGCGTGGACCTACCGCTTTGTGTTATCAAAGTGGTTTCCTACGCCTTCCAGTACGCCAGGGTTCGGCGGGGGAACAAATTGAGGAGAGCACACGAAAGGAATTTGTTCAGAGGCATGAAAGTCTAGCAAAGCGAGAGGAAAAGGACATTGATACACATACTCGGCCCGCTCTTATAGGATGAATAAAGATGGCTGAATTTCTCTAAGATCGAAATTTCGCTACCGCCGTTTCTATTTATATGGAGCATTTTCATTTTAAATGAATGAATAAGTCGCTTTGATCTGAAATATATTGGGAAGAATACTTGAACAACTGCGTCAGTAATGATGGCAAAACCACGCCTTATTCAGCACATAGCAACGCTTTGTGTGTTCATAACCTTCTTGTTTAATCAACGTAAGCCAATGTCTTTTATTAAAAAATTCTGGAATTCATTTTATCCCAGAATTTAATTTGATCCAAGGAATTAATTTGAAAGAGTTAGTCTCAGTGGCGTTCCTTTAGAGACTGTTTATTAATTTCAGAATATTACGTAACAAGTATAGAGTAGGAGCTAATCGTAAGTATTTAAGAGAAGAAATCTGAAAAGAATGGGTCATGCAGAGGTGGTTCTCGGGTTTGACTGCGTGAGAGACATTTTTGGCTCAACGTTTCTCTCCCGTTGCAGGGAGCGTTTTCAGGAGCGAAGTAATCTTTCGTGCTATTCCGCCGGTATATATACCTCAGCTCTCGTCCTTTCACCTTTTGACCGTTAGGGTCTAACGGCCGTTGGTTGGTTAGGTAAGGGTGGGGGTGGTAGATTGTGTATTTTTCCTTTCTCTTTTTGGCCGTTTGTAGATATTTGTCTTGGGCCACTCTAGTCCAGGAGTATAGCGTTGGACAATTGACCTTAGGAAAGGGTTCGATTCCCGGGCACGCCTCTTTGGGCACGATTCTCTCTCACGCCTCACCTCCACCCAAGCTCTGTGTAGGTTTTAGAGTGCCAGATCTTCCTAGGAAACCATAACCTGGCACAGGGAAATGAACTGGAATCTGGTGTGTAAATTTCACGCACTGTCGGGCTTAGCACAAGGTGGGCTCTACCAACACATGCCAAACCGACCTTCGGGTTGATTAGTGTGCTTTTTAGTACGAGAAGTCATACTTTGCTTCTAAGATGTAATGTTCATGGTTTCATAGTGTGGCTACCAAGATAAGAAGTATCCATTAAGACCTTCGTGATAAGTTTATCGCAGATCTTTGCATCACTTAATTTTCAGTACCAGTAGTGTGAAGTATCATCTTATCAATGCCAATACGATCTGTGATCATGCACACACTTAACTGATGGTCTAAAGTCTGCACTTCACACACACACTTGTCACTAAAAATTGTTACCGGTACTTTTTATACTAAACTTGTAGAACTCCAAATCATTATGCCGGTGGAAAAATATATTGGTTGACTGAAAAAATATACAGGTTGACTGTTAGCAAAAAAAACATCCCAGCTATACAATAAATAGGACAATCCTCTATAACGACTTTATTTTTGTCAAACAAATGAAACACACCAACTGAGTCAGAGAGATGGAGGTAGAGAGGAAGGAAATATGATGGGTGCGCATCTCAACTTAAGACGAGGAAGATGTGATAAAAATGAACCTGAAAATAAGCATGCAAGAAAATGTTGGAGAAAACAGGAGGCAACCGTGGTAATACACACATGTACTTAAACTTAGTAATCAAAGACTAGAAAAACATGAAGGCTTTTGATATTAGGCAAGAGGGATTCAGTACCTATAGAAATGTCACAATTTTTTGTCAAAATTAACAAACCAGCCAAAAAAGACATCCTACTGAAACAAGGAACTTCTATTGACTGCTTGCCGCACAAGACAAAGTGAGGAACCTACCTGGAGCATGCTTTCTAATGCACTGTAAGTAAGAAGGGCAAACGGAAGTTTGGAGGCAGTGGAAAAATTGTGTAGGAAAATGATAAGGATCATGTACAAACTCTGTAAGGGGGAGAAGATGAGAAAAGATAAAAAATACATGCCCACTGACAGTTTGGATAAATATATGAGAATGAAGCGAAGAACTATGCCAAACCGTCCCCTGGATCGCGACATCCTTTGAGGACAATTACTCAGAGCTTGACAAGGTGCTTCGCGCTCCTAAGAGCATGTGCGCACGCACCCCTGTCGAAGCAATCAAGAGGCCATCCACGCACGCACTCAATCTGGTTCACAAACAGGAGGCCATCACCAGGATGATGCTCCAAACGAGCTAGGTGCGCCGCCCTGCCTCCAAGCGCAGTTCCTTTGGAGTCCCGAGTTCGGATTTTGTCGTGTGTACAATTGTTTCCCCAAACTAAATTTTGAGTCGTTTTATTAAAACCGTGATTCTTTTCTCTATCTCTGACGTTTTTCTCAACATACCACATACATAGGCGTGAATTTTTTTGATTCTCGTACTCATGCCTATCCGGCAAGAGGATGATCACATTATCCACATTTATACACGTAAATAGATGTAGATTTCTAGTTTTCCAAAATAAATTCTTAACGAACTCGTATAGATACCATGTGGTGGTATTTATGATAAATTAGACTTTGGATGCAACGCAATTGGAACCATGTTACATAATGATGAAACGAGAGAACCTGTTTTACTAATTGACCAATTTTGTTCAACCTTGTCCTAATTAAAACCGGCTAATGAACGTTATATAATGCGAGTGAAAGGCTCCCGCGTCATTGTGCCATGTGTTAAATTAGCACTTGAGGCAGGATGAAATTAATGGAAGCCAACTATCGTCCGTCCTTTGAGACTCCTACCTCTTGATAATTTCCATTTTTCGTGGTCTATAATTTCTTCGACGTCATGCGGTGCAGCAACTGATCTCACAAAGAATGGAGCGCATAAACGATTTTAATTGTTCTCCTTCCCAACATACTATATACTCGGAATATTATATACTCGCTTGTAATGGGGTTTATCGGTAGTATTACGAGACGATATTTATGGAATTTTAAAATTAGATCCGAGAGTCAATAGTTAACAAGTTGGGGAATCGATTAAACTATAGGAAAAGGGTTGATTCTGCAGTTGATTTACATTTGCTGTCAGATAATTGTGGGGAGATTATTTTGCTTAAACGATATAGTAATAGGAAAATAGTTGGGGGTTATGAAGGGAATTATAAAGTCTAATAGATCTGCTATATAATGCATATGAACCTTAGAAGGGGTAACATATTCGTAGCATGAAAGAAGTTAATTCATTGGTTTCAGCCTTTAATGTCGGCCTTTTTCAGGAAAAACAATGCGTTTTTCAGTGCGGCATGTATTGAAGTTTTGTTTTTATAAGGTATTTTATTTATTTATCGACTTAATTGGACAAGATTGAGACTTATAGTCTCTTCTTCTGGTATGGCAATCAAGTAAGGTTGGAGTACATGACTATAGGGCATAAATTGAGATTAAAATAGCTATTTTGGAGTCAATATAGGCGAACATGTTGTGCAGTTTCAAAGAAAGTAGGACTGCAGAATATGATCTTCACGATAAAATGTGAATATAGCTTTTTTCAAGGGTCCAGAATAAATAGTTTTGATTTTGTAAATTGGAACTATGCCCTATATAATAGACCGCCATACTTTATTTAACTTTTCATGATGTGAAATTGTAAAGTTTATCAAAATTTACGGACATTGACCACGTTTACCGTCGTTCACGATATCATGTAGGTGTACTTGCGCTCTGGCAAAATGTAGTCAGGAGTAAGATGAATTGGCGTTGGTGACATGCTTGATAGGTTTAAAGTTCCAAGACTGAAGAAAGCCTACTTCTTTATCAAATTTTTTCTCATGATCTGAAAATATAAAAAGGGGTCGGCGTATATTTTCCGCGACTTTTAGTATTTGATGTTCGAGTGGAGCGACTGGAAGTTGTATGACACTGGAATATGAGAAGAATGTTTTAGAAGTCCATACATTTTTGTTTGGTTGAGGTAGCATCATACTGATTTTGCGAGTTGATCTCTGGTAAAAAGATATGCGTTCAGACATTCATTATGCATGGGGGGGGGTGATTATTTAGCAAGGGATTGGATTTGTAAATTTGAATGGTTTAGTTAGTTTTGTTGGGGAGGCGATCGACAGCTAAGGCATTTATGCCATTAGGGATGGATGGGAGAGGAAAGGTGGAGAGAAACCCTGCGTCGGCATTAGCCTACTCTTGTCGAAAGGCGCCAATGGTTCCACAGTTTAACGTCCCATCCGACGGGCGTCGTACTCACTCAAAGTGCTCTCCAAAAAACACCTCAGGGTCTCCAGGATTTGAACCCGGGGCTTCGCGGTGGGAAGCGTGTATGTTGGTGGACAACTCAGTAAACATATTATGAAAAATAAGCTGATGTCTGCCACGTTAATAAACGAGTCCGCGGCATCACCATCTTTTACTATCATAGCGTAGTGTTAAAAATAATTCATGATTGAAATACAATAAAGAGATGGATGAATTAATTTGCAGTTGGCACTTTCTTCATCTACACGATTAGTTAAGAAATAATAACTGTAATTTAGCAAAGCATTTTTGGACCTTGGGAGGTTTCGGCTTAAGTTCGGAAAAACGCAAACCTTCCACTTGCGATCATATCGTTTTCTTCCCCATCGTAACTTTATCAAACCCTCTGTATGATTTTAACCTAGAATTTATTCATCTTATTTTATTTATAATATATTTTTAGGGGGGTATACTGCAGTCGAATAATTCAGGGTACCCCTGTGACTTCAAAACATTTCCCTTCGTGCTCATAACTTCTTTATCTCCCTTCCCGAATTCCTACTCACTTCCCCTTCCCATATTCTTGAAGTCCGACCAAACCGCCCCTTTGGTCAATGCACAGGAATCAATTCAGGATAGAAACGGTCCCTTCACTTTGGTGGGAACTAACATTCCCTCAGAGGAAGGTCGTCAAAAGGAGGGATGCCTAGGCCAGGGAAGGAATGGGGGTTGAAAATGGGTAGAAAGATCAAAAATCCTTCGCCCTTCTCCTGAGAGTTACTCCTCCCCATCCTATTCCCCAGAATTCTCTGAGGGACTTAGCACTCGACCATCAAAGTTCCCACCCCCCCCTGACCCACCCTTTCCAGCTTACCTGTTCTCACTGCCTTCGTGCCGAGTCAACCTGTTTCCCATCCACCATTCCCTCTCTCCCGTCCTGCGGATCCTCCTCTGTGCTCCATTGACTGCAGGTCCCATTCCACTCTCAACCCAGTGCGACAGCGTGAAATAGCTTGAAATACATGGCCTTTTAACTACTTTTCTGCTCTGGGTTACAGTTGCTAAATATGGAAAGCACCTTTATTCAGATGGATAATGTTTCACAGTACCAACTAGTCGAGATTATCAGAAAACGTACAACGGTATACCAGTATTTTTTTTGTTGCGTATTGCCAAAGTAGTGAATTCTAAAGATCAAGTCTTGATAGTTGAGTGTAGAGAACTCCCCAAACTAAATTTGGAGGGGGAAAAGTCCACTCATTCAGGGTTGGGGCATTAAGATGTGAAAAATCCACTTTTTCAGGAGTGGGGCACATTCCTCTTCCAGGAGCCTCTAATTGATTTCATTGAATCTAGAGTATTACACCGCTTGGTTTTTAGATTTTTAGGTTTTTTAGTAGCTCAAAGTCTTCCACTTTTTTCTCATTACGGTCTTCCTTTTTAGAGCTAAAATGGTCGTTCTCGAATTTTACCCTGGAAATGAAACCATAGCCCTGAAAAAATGAAATAAATTTTTTTCTGCCTGAAATAAACGCTCCCATTAAGAGGTACTAAGAGTAAAAATATGACGGAAGGCATACAGAAAAAATAATAAAATAAAAAAACAACAAAAAACGCAACAATTTAGCAATTGATTTTTAAATGAACGGAGATATATTACATTTAAAGGAAAGGTTAAAAGGACCTCTTTACTGATGTCAGAAATGAATCGAATGCATGAATGGATGAATTAGTAGACTTCGTGATTTAGGGTTGGGTTCTTGAGTACAATGAAGCAGTAATGAAGAACATGTGATATCAGAGTCGAGGAGTGAAGTTTAAAAGGGTATATATTCAACAATATTTTGGCTTAGAATGGAGGGAGGTAAGGGTCTCATTGCTAGACTATTATTTATTTTGCTTCATTTCTCAGTAATTTAGCAGTAAAACGCCTTCAAACAGAACAAAATTACTTTCCAAAAGAAACACGACCAGTTATGACAAATAATATCCTCATTAGCTTACAGTATATCACTGATAGGTCTAGGACAAGCCAATCTGTGAACTCAAAAGGACGTGAAGGGGATAAGGTTTGTTTTCGGGCAAGGGTTGACGGGGGTATGACTACGGGGGAAATGGAATTTGGGTAAATTTGAGAGGAGTGGGTCACATACAAATGTACGTTTGTGTAGTCATGCAAACCGAAGTAGCGGAATGGTAATGCAAAGAAATCGTTAGATGACCAATTATATTAAGTGTTATTTTTATGCCGAAAAATTGCGAATGACCCTAGAGCATTTGGTTTTATTGCCTTCTTTGCGAAATGTGCATTTTTGAAAGCGACTATTGAGGTGCGGTTGTTTCTGAGCAGATCTATGGTGAAAAGGAATGGGTTTGAGCCTGACGGGAAGGCTCCCCGATTCTTATCTGAAAGAGTCGGTCCGAATGGTATGGATGAATGTCAGTAAAGTATTCACATTAAGCTGATAGACGCCTTAATTTAGTATTTTGTTGGTTTTTATCTGCATTATGGCAAAATGTGTTTGAGTTGTCCCGTTGGTTAAAGATGGTCTGATTAAGTATTGGTAAATGGAATCAGCAATCTCATCTCTCAAGAAAGGGGCCATGGAAAGGGACCATTCTCGTCGCATTTGAGTGGATATCCCAATTGAGTGGTGGAGAAGATCTCGGTTCATTGCTTTTTTCTTTTCTATTTCCTTGACTTTTTTCTGCTAACAGCGAGAATAACTCAGGTTAATAACTTTCCTTATATTCAGGACATATCGAATTTTGCATTTTTCGTAGTAATTCACCATGCCTCTTATTAAAACATATTATGTGGTCTCGAGGACGTATTTTAATATACTTATAAACTTGAAAATACTTGTGGACGTCTCGTACACATTAATAATATCATCCGCTTTTATAAATGATATTTCTTTGTCCTTGTGAAGGAATGTAGCAATTACAAGCCACAATGATAGAAACTTACGCTTTCTTCGTGCTTTAATGTTTTCCATTTCCAATTCAATTTATTCATGGAGCTTCATTAAACTTGGTGATTACGAAATTTAATTTGAGAGCCTTAGGTCCCTGGAAAAATTTTAAATTGTTTCCAAACCTCGAAACTTCAGAAGGTATTTCTAGGATCCTTAGGTAATTTCCTGTGAGCGTGGGCGTGTACCTCTCTAGCTATTTGAACCCAAGACCTTTTCTCAGTTTGGTTGTCTTTATTCTGGCTACAACCCTATTATACTCATTATTTATTCTCCCAGTTCCTCCCTTCGGAAAAAAAGGCAGAGAGAGGACCACCGTTCGGCCAATTACGGATTCTTACGACGCTTTCTTGGCTTTTTCATGCGCATCGTCCAATTTCAAACCTTTCCGATTCGATTCTCTTGAAGTGTTATTCTCCCTAAATTAAGTTTATGTTCGAAGATATCCAGGTTTCCCATTTGATCTTTTTATAATTAAAGTTCGGCGAACCTTTCAAACAAAGATGTAGAAAAAACCTTAGATGCCTGAGAAAGTCAGCGAATTGGCCTCTATTCCCCATATATACGTTTTATGTCACTTGAATTTTAACTATATTATCCCACTATCGTACGAAATAATTCCTTCGCAAGTATTTTACTCAATTTCACAGAATTTTAATTTTATTTTAATGCAGTAATTTTGCAAGTACTAACAGTATTATTGAAAGCATACTCGTATAATAATAACCAACCGTCCATTCTGCAAACGGAAATAATGAGCAAAGAATTGATTCGAAAGAATTACAATCACATAGGTCTATATTTAGAGGATTTAGATAGGAATATAAGGATTATTTGAAATTCTGGTTGATGCAGAAGGTGGAAGAAAGATAAGTAAATGCCGAGAACCTAGGTATCGAGACAAATACCATAGATTTTCCACGACCATTGGCCACACCATGTGGCAATCTTTATTTTCAGACCCAGCTACCATTTCATTTGAATTACTCACTTGACCGTAGTCTCATCTCGTGATATAATGCTATTAAATCCTTTCCCTTCGATCGCAACTTGGAAGTAATTTCAATATGGTCAATTCCCCAAGTAATACTTACCATTCACTAGTGCGATCAATAAACAATTTGGTTTAATGTTATGATTTATTGTTTTATTATTGTATATCTTGTATTATAAAATAATGATAGCTACTGTAACACTTTAATAACCATGATTATTTTGAAATAATAATTAGCCAACTAGTTCTCCAAGTACCTTCTCTCACAAAACTTACTTGTAAGTCTTCAATCAAATCAAGAAATACAATGATAGATAAGTATTTGATAATTTGAGGTTTTACAATTATTCTGCCAGTTTAAGGAGCCTAATTTAAATAATTTCCTAATATCGAATTAAATAGCCATTATATTCGATATAATTTATAAATAAACTCTCAGAGACGTAAGTTCATATTTTTGTTTCTGAGAGTGTAAAGTAACTAACAATTCTGTTTGAATCCATGAAACATCATGTCAGGGGAAAAAAGACATTATACAAGACGACGTTATGTGCGCCATATTGCTTATTATATTAGAAGGGGTCAAAACTGTGGAAGAGTGCGATGCGCCTTTAGAGGTGCTAGGCATTTAACTTTTAAATGTATGATAAAATAGCAAGCGTAGTTCCAATTACTTGCTTAATCAAAAAGTAAATAGCTGCCTATATTTTTGTTTTTTATTTACCACATTAATGAAGAGTTTTTACCGCTCAAAATGAAATTTCAGAGCGCTTAATTGAAAGATGAAGTTTTTTATTTTTTTTAAATGGAATGCATCGATAGTTTTTGTGGTGGTCGTAATGGCTAATTCACATATTTGTAAAAAAATGTAATTAAGAGGACGGGGTCCGACGCTGAAATTGACCATTTTATTGCGAGAGTCAGCGAAAAGAATATGCATTATATACATGAGTATAACAATGACATGGTAGTTTTTATTTTTATTGATATTTCATATTTTAAACTATTACGCTTTAAAATCGAGTACGCGTACATCGTTTAATTCACAATTACTTATTACTGAGATATTAAACAAAAATAATAAATTGATATAAATATTTTTGCTGGTGATTTGCATTAGTAATTATTCTTTGCAGATGCCTAACGTCTTCCAAAATATCTCATATCATTCCTGAGTTTTAGTTTTATTAGGAGACATTTTTCTTATCCCAATTAATTTTTTTAAGTTTAAAATTTGGTTTAAAATATACTTTACTTTTTAAAAAATATGTATTTGTCTCCTGTTGGGGAGCGGAACTTGTAAACACGGGAAATATCCTTTCCCAGAAACTTGGAGTGAAACTGTTTTTCTATCGGCCACCTACAATGATTATCATACTCTTTGCACGAGGAAATATCATAATATTTTAGTCATTTGAAATAATAAGCAAGATATAAACTTAATTTTTATTTGATATTCTTTGCATAGTAACATTCAGAATTTACATTTCTCTCAGCGTTTCTTTGGTTTCCGAAGGCCATCGAGGAATTCAGTATATTGCATCGAAAACAATTTTTCCACATTTTGAATGACGTAATTCGTGTAGTCGCATCTCCGACCACCAAAGGGTTTTTTTGAATCCTGGGACTAAGAAAAAGTCTCTTGGGGCGAGATGGGGAGAATAAGGTGGAAGTGGCGACATTTAGAAGCCATTTCGCATTGATTCCTCAACCGCATCTCGAGATGAGTGAGCAGGTGCACTGTCGGGAAGAAGACGGATTTGGTGATTACACTGCATCTTTTCATTTCCAGAGCATCACGCAGGTTTTTCAGCAGGCGGCAGTAAAAGGCCCCAGTAATAACGGTCTGACCCTTCTTCAGGCAGTCAAGATGACTCCACGACAGTCCCAAAAAACAGGCAGTTCCCTGTAGTCCTCTGCAACTTCTTGGGGGGAGGTTAGTCGTAGAGCATCCACTCTGAGCTTATCTCCTTGGTATCTGGATAAAATTGATAGATTCAAGGTATATCCATCGTTACCATGTGAACAAAACAATCCTCTTTGTCTTGTTCCAAAAGATTCTAATCTCTCTCGTCAGATCCCGCCGTGTTTGCTTCTCAGAAGTAGTCGTAGAACCTAGTGTGTTGACACCTTTCGCAAGTGCAGCTTTTCGTGAATAATTTTCCTTACACCGGCATAACTTAGACCAGTCTCATCCATTATCATTTTGATAGTTACTCTTTGGTCTAACATGTAGGATAAAACTTTCTTCACGCTGGCAGTATCTTCCGTGGATGAAGGTCTTACACTTCTTCGATCGCCTGTGAGGCACATACGGCCAGTTTCAAATTTCCTTTTCCATGTCCATAAACAACCATTATTTCATCGTGGATTTGTTGAGAACTGTACCCTTTCTAAACGAATTAACTTTATCACACTGCGAGCCTCCGTCTTCTACATACTGCGAGTTCCTTCAATCTACGGCTTTCTGAAACAAAACAAATTAACATTAAAGGCTGTTTTTACAGTATTATGGACATATGGATCAATTAATATGCAGATATAATTTAATCCAGGTATTATTTCGGCTATTTCTTAGAAATAATTACTATTAAAAAGAAAACCCCGAAGAATGTTAGGCTAGTATAGCTATAAAGTTTATCATTGTCAATGCACAATTTAGGTGTGAATATTTACAATTTTGTTTTGAAGCTTTTGATGCTCGCTTTATTTTGGAATGGTACTCACTTTCATGCAAGTATACCTCTTTAATAAAATTGCGTCTTAATTTCCAAATTTAAAAAAAAACCTACCTTAAACGGTAGATTACCTAATCATAATTTCCAAATTATAGGCCCAACTACATTGTTTCCCTTGAGACAGAGAGTTGGCTGTTTTCAGTCATTCCTAAACCACCAAATTCTGTAATTTGTTTAGATACGTACTGATTCTTTAGCCTTCTGCCATCTTATGAGAGGAGCTAACGTTATTGTTATACTCCATAGACTGCCAGGTACATTCATCACTCCTCGGAAAATCTCGGTACCCAATTTTTATGCGCCACTTTGATAATCACCCAAATTTGTTACCAAAAAACGGCAACAATCTAATTTTATAAAAATATGGCGTCTGTGGTTTTCTTAGTTTTTGGTGTTGCATTTCTCATCCGATAGTTCTATCTCTACTCGAGACACGCCCCTTGATGTGTCAGTTATGTTAACCACTTTAGTAGAAATTGTGACGTCTACGATTTTGTTCTTTTCATCTTGGAGAAATAAATAATATATTTAATTTTATATTATGTAAACCTTCATAGAAATTAGTCACATAATTAAAAAAAGACATGAAAATACTGTGGATATTGGTTGAGGTAATTTTTATTAATTTAATTTTTTATGGAACGTATTACGAACAATAAAAATTAACATCAGCTTAGAAATGAAACTATATCGTCCTCCAGTATTTTATTATACAAGATATTAGCAACTTTTTAATTTGAACAACGTATTCACAAATGCATTATAATTAAAATATATAGGTTATATTTACAAAGGGGAGAAGAGGGAAAATATGATCTAACTGAGATGAAAAAGAATTCAAACTATATGTGTGGAAATTTATGAATAATTTACAGAGATAGGAAAGCTAAATAAAATAATAAGCAACCAATAGTGTAGGCTGATGTTAATGGATGTATTTGGAATGGGATTTTAACTAAACCATAATATTTTAAAATAATGCACGTACTGAACTTATCTCCAGACCCACTATTTAAACCTGAATACAACTATAATAGAAATTGGTAAAACTAAAAATTGTTATTCACTAATTTTTTACATTATTCAACTACAGATCGCTATGCTCTTGCCATATTTTACAAGAACTACACACAAATAAATAAATCACGATCCGAATTTCTTCAGAGTAGAATGCCATCATCATCTGAATTATGGACATCAAAACATTTTTGCGTAGGAATGAGGAGGAAAAAGATAAGAAGTCGAGGAGGAGGAAAGGAGGATTGGAGGAATCTACATCTACATCTACATAAGTACCCTGCGAGCCACCAAAAAGGTGTGTGGCAGGGGGTGTAGCACCATGAGGGAAGGGTAAGGGTTGAGGGGGTAGGGAGTTAGGTGAGGAAAGGTGGGGGGAATCTGTAGGAAAAAAAATATATATATACATATATATATGTATATATACACACATATATATACATACATACATACACACATGTATACACATCCTCGCGAAGTCCCTAACCTGTACGTTAATACTTATTGTAATGAACTAAGTCCTGGGGAATTTCGACTACGAGCATTCTGTTCCCTTATCGTTCTTGGAAAAAATGACATTTTAAACCTGTCAGTCTTGCAGTCTATCTCTCTAGTCTTATATTCGTGATCCCTTCGACCGTAATACGTTGGGGTTCGTATTATATCCTTGATGTCATCGGAAAAGGGCCCATCTTTAAATGTTTTTAATAAGTTTAATCTATATTGGAAACGCCGCTGTGTAAGAGAATCCCAACCTAAACTGTCTAACAAAGTGGATACGCTGCTGAGTTGGTCAAAACAATGTTTGACAAATCTAGCCCCCCTCCGCTGAACTCGATCTAGTACCGAAACCAAATTTATGTTATGAGGATCCCATATACTGGCAGCATACTCTAGGTGGGGCCTGACCAAGGCAAGGAAACATCGTTCTTTCACCTTTTCGTCGCATTTACCTAGCACTCTTTTCACAAATCCCAATTTTTTATTAGCACGACCGCATATTTCTCGTATGTGTTTTCCCCAGGACAGATCGTGAGTAATTGTTATACCCAAGTATTCAAAGGAATCTACCCTCGCGATTTTGGTTTGTTTCACTTTGTAACTATAAGGGAGGGAATTACTCTTTTCCCAAAAATGTATTACTACGCATTTTTTAAAATTCAATTCCAATTGCCATGTATCGCACCAATTTTGAATTGCATCTAGGTCGTTGGCTAACACGACTCTGTCTTCGTGACTTCGGATGTCCCCATAAATTACTGCATCATCGGCGAAAAGACGGAGCTTGCTATTAACTACGGTACTGAGGTCATTTATGTAAATAAGGAAAAGGAGGGGACCTATGACACTTCCTTGTGGTACCCCCGACGTGACCTTGACAGTATCGGATGATACACCGTCCAGGACGACTGTTTGGACACGATCACTTAAAAATTGTTTAATCCAGTTAATAATACTTTCGTGTATTCCATAGGTTTCCAATTTCGCCAGTAATTTGCAATGAGGGACTTTATCGAAAGCTTTCTTAAAATCTAGGAATATCGCATCAACTGGAATATTACTTTCACCGGAGTTTAATACATCATGTACAAAAAGTGCGAGTTGAGTTTCGCAGGATCTACCCTTACGGAAGCCGTGTTGGTTATTAATTAATAAATCTTGGCTATCGAGGTGCCTCATCATGGAACTAACAATGATGTGTTCAAGAATCTTACAGGAAATGGAAGTCAGCGATATTGGCCTATAATTACTGGGGTCCTCCCTGTCTCCGTTTTTAAATATGGGTGTTACCGAAGCTACCTTCCAGCCGTTTGGCACGCTTTCTTCTGCTAATGATTTCTTAAATATTATATCTAGATATGGGGCAATTTCAGCCGACAGTTATTTATACACACGTGCCGGTATCTCATCAGGTCCCGGAGATTTGTTGGGGTCTATGTTTTTAAGGAGTAATTCTATTCCGCGGGTGGAAATATTGATTGCTTCCATTGACTGCTGAAATATTTTCGGAAGGTTCTCGGGTGTATTTTGTGAGGATATGTTGAAAACACTCTGGAAAAATGAGTTTAATATGTTGGCTTTATCTAAACTACTCGTTACTTTATCCCCCTTTTCGATATTCAATGAGTTTACGGTGGACTTGTTTCCCTGCACTTCCCTGACGTAGGACCAAAACATCTTTGGGTTATCGTTCAAATGTTCGCCTAATTTTTTCCTTTTGAATTCCGCTAGCGCCTTCCGGAAGGCCTTCTTGGCAGTGGACCTAGATGCTTTGTAGTTCTGTATGGTTTCCTTGATTTTATCAGGGGAGGAATCTTTAACTGCATTTTTCATTCTGGCATGGCACACCCTTTGCCGTCTAAGAGATTTCCGTACTTCAGAGTTTTACCATCGGGGTTCCTTATTCTCTTTTATATATTTACTAGGTATGAACCTCTGTATTGCTGAACGTGTTATCCTAAGAAAATTATTCCAAGTATCCTCGACACTACTAGTTTTGCTTAATTCGTCAAATATAAAAAAATAACTTTTTAATTCACATTTTAAGCCATCATAGTCCGCTTTATTGAACAAATACACCTTTCTCTTAGGTTTGTTGACTTTATCTACACTTAGAGAAAATTTAGCGTTTACAGCCCTGTGATCACTGATTCCGTCAACAACTTCTATATTTAAGACCTTTTCGGGTATATTTGTGGCTAACAGATCAAGAATGTTCTTTCCCCTTGTTGGTGAAGTGAGTCCGGTGTGGAGTGAGGTGGTGGAATGAGTCCGAAAGTGGAAGTATTAGGAGACGAAAAGAAAAGGATAACTCTTTGGGGACTGAGCGAAGGGACGAAACCTTGGTTGACTGAAGGAAATGGGGAAAGATTTTCAAATAATTTGTAATGGTATGAAATAGGTTATGAAAAAGTATGTGGTGTGCAAGTGACAACGCAGGTGCATAGATGTCGCTGCACTCATGAGGCATTCACTCCATGCGTGCACCAAGGAAAGGGCGGCGAGCGGCGACCGATCAATCGTGTGCACGGAGTCCTTTATTTGCAAAATTACGGAAGGGAGCCACTCGAGTGAAAGAAACTGCTTGCCGTTGCTTGCATCGAACAAAATTGCTCCTCTTTGATGACTCCACTCCCACCGGGAATTGAAAATTAGCCTTTCTGTGCCTGGTTTACTTTAGACATTTTTGATCTCTTATGAATAGTATCCCCACCCCACGATCCTCTGTATTTAATTAAGCCTCCATAGGTAATGCATCCAGGTCAAAAGGGCATACGCTCAAGCGGCTACTTTATTTACTCTATTATTTTTAGTCCATGGGTGAACTTGCACGTAAAAGATTTCACATACAACTCATGCATTCTGACATCCGGTCAGGAAGGTATGAAAGAAAATCGGATTATCGTGTAGTCTCTGTTTTCAAATACAAAATTAACTGCCTTCACTATTCGTCACCCATACTGCGTCATATATTATAGCGGAGATTGCCGCTGACATGACGAAATAAGAATTTTTTGAAATATTCAATTTTTACTCCAGAGAACCTTTCATCTTCAATTAAATAGCGGTGTATACCATCTAATTAAAACTTCCTTTTCAATATGATGCATGTATTTAACACCATTGAAGATGTTGTAGAGGAATTAGGAAACCTTTCAATGCTCCGAGGAAAGTTTATTCCGTTCGGCAAGTCGATCGCCCACGTCGGTGGAAGTAGGATTAATTCTGTAATGGAGATGTCGGATTAATTCCGGAAAAGAGCGATTCGTGGTCAAGGTACAACATTTCATGCCGCCTGGCTCTCTCGTTGCCTTTGAAAAAAATGGCGGAATAAAGCGGTGCAGATGAGGTCGGCTTTTTCGCCGTTCGCGATCGTGCCGGAAAGCCAGCGGGAGATGGAATAGAGAATGTGTGTGTTTTTGCCAAGGGGAGGGAAATCAGAGCGCATATTATTTAAGGAAAAAACTTTGTTTTCCATTTCCCGGCGAGGAAATCGCGGCGGATTGGACGATGACGCTTTGCGAGAGACCCAATCGATCCTGTCGTCGCCGCCGAAAAATCCACATCTCCTCTCCTCTCGTTCCCGCGATCCCACCCCCAACCCGAGTCGAATTGCTTTTCAATTAGTTTCAGAATGTCAGCAGCTGCTCAAGTTGAATATAAGTGGGTGCGGGCTTGGGTGTGTGTGTGTGTGTGTGTGCATGAGTGCGGTTGTGGAGCCGCGGAACCGTTTTCCCTCTCCCACCCTCTCACGTCCAACACTTTTTTTTTAATGTTTTTTTCCTCGACGGGAAGGCTGGGAAGGGGGTCACTTCCCCGCGTTTGGTTCCGCCGCCGCCTCTGTGACCGTGGGAAAGGAAGGACGCGCCGACGAATAAGAGCCGAGGGAAATGGAAAAAGTTGAAGAGTTTCGGGGAGCGGAGGAGAAAGGGGCGGGGGCGGAGATTAGAGGGGGTGGAGGGTGGAAATCGGCAATGAGGGGGGGGGGCTGGGGAGGAAAGTGGGGTCGGCGGAAATAGGTGACTGTGAGAAATGAATGCGAGAGCAACCGGAAAGGGGGATTGTATTGCGACGAAATTGGTACCACTATCGTGTCCTTCCTCGAGCATTCAGCTCGGTCCAATGGGGCACAACCATTTGCAAACACATGTGCTGTATTTCAATGGGGTCAATACAACTCTTTGGGCGTAGAGAGGGGAGGGAGGATAAAATCTAAGTTCCAGATCCAAGTTGGATTGAGATTTCTTGAGCTACTCAGAGATGAAGAAGGAAAATGCGTGCATTTATTTTTCTGGTGAGGTGTTTGACTGGTGGTGCCTTGACGCCTGTATTTCAAGAAAACTGCGTGTAAATTGTTTAAAATAGCACTGCGGGAGAATGCCTTGGGTATCAAATACAGTATTTTACTTAGAATCACAGTTAAGAAGGATAATCTCCCATTCTGGCGTAGGATCTTTAAGAACGTGAAAATATCGTCTAATATTTTCTATATTGCATATGCGAATGTAACAAGAGACCACTACGTTGATTATTCTCTGTAACTAACCAGGATTTATTCCGTGTAAAAATGCAACATTATAAAATTGTGGAAGTTGTTCTCCTTGACCAGAATGATTTTTACACTTAGATATTGCTACATTTTAACGCACATTAGCAGATTATTCTGTTTTAGTAATCATCGAAGTATCTCCTGCAGTTCTTTGAATTAATCTCATATTGCCATCTTAAAAATAAAGATAACCAGTGTCATAATTTAGCCGTGATGAACATACGGTTTAATATATGCATATATATACACATATATACTTATATATACTTATATATACTTATATGTACTTATATGTACTTATATATACTTATATATACATATATAAGTACGTACATACCATTTTTTATTGAAAATAATGTCGATTTAAGTAATCTTTTATTTTGCTATAGGTATTTATGGAAAAATGGTGGTCAATGTGTACGAGGGTAAGTGAAATTTAGATATTTTTCTCAGCAATGTATTGAGCCAACTTTTGGTGCTGCTGATTTTGTTATTGTCATAGCTAACAGAATTTAATTGAAATCATTCCAGCAGGTTTTCACGTTAATTTTACTTTTCACTTAATTTTTCATTGAAATGAGTGATGTAAGCTTTTAGAAACAAAAAAACAGTTTTTAAGACATTACTACGTTCGATTGGGGTAAAAATATATAAAGTATTCCCGCACAAACTAATTTATTTTAGGACTAGATTTTACAAAAGATAGTTGACAAATTATGAATACAAGAGTGACGATATACGTATACTAACAGAATTTAAACGCACATACGAACTCACGCCTGGTGGGGTTGGAGGAAGGTGGAAGGGTATTTGAAGAGAAAGAGCTTGAAAGAATTACTTTCCTACGGTGGAGTGGTTCGCTCTACCTATTCTCGCGGTATTTCATGAAGTGGTGCCATCGCTTCAGCCCTCATAGGGCTCCTTCTCTAATTACAGGCACTGAAATTAGAGACAGGAGTGTTTTCAAAGGGATGAGAGGCGCACGTAGTAAATGGATATATAAATTAAGAATTAATTCATAAAAACATCGACATGTACTTTATGCGTAACCTTTAGTGCAGTTTCGGCGCGCAGGACGAAAGCCCCCGTAAGGCAAGATGTAGGTTTTCGGTAACATGCACATGGTATCTCAAATGGTCCAGTGGCCCACAAACCTGAAGCTCTTAACAATCCAATTATCATATTTGATGTTTTAAGGTCATAATATGTAGAAATCCATTATCACTGAAGTAAAAAAACGCAATATACTGGATGCGTTCCAAAAGATATGCAATTATTTTTAAAAGTAAAATATTGAAAAGATTTGCATAAACGCTTAAAATTCTTCAAAGTACTGTCCTTGGGTCTCTACGCATTTTTCCAGCGACTCTGACATGACCGGTTCGCGCCCTGTTAGGCGTCTTCGGGGATGTCTCGCAAGGTCTTCGTCAAGGCTGATTGGATCTCTTCTATGGATGATTCCGTATCATTCCACCGTCGATACTAGTTGTATCTAATCAAAATTTGTGGAAATATACGTTGTCTTTTTACTTCAGTGATCCCAATTGCCATTAAGTTTCCGAGAGGTTATAAGAAGATGACATGCAGAAGCCTGAGACTCCCTTTTCGGCATTCAAACCGGTGAGCTCTTGGGCAAAAGGCGAGCATGTCAGCTACCAGAATGACTCACCAAACTTTTATTATATACTAAACGTAGTTGTTTGTCAAAACTATCCAAATTTTCCTTTCGCACACGAACCTCTACAGGACAGGACACCCGAAAGGAACTTCGGTGAAGCTGTGCATAACACGTGCATTCTAGGATTGCCGGGGCGTGAGTCGACATGCGTGATAGGGCAGTACTTTAAGTTCTAACGGCCGGACTACCTGGAGGCATTTTGCCTGGCAAATGAGCCCGTCACGCAAGTACACACTCACATACGCACCCACAGGTACGCACACACTGCTATGGATATTTGTTCACTTCCAATCCTCGAGTAACACTCTTTATTTGGCTGCAACCGAGTGTCCGTGAAGTTGATTGCTCAACAGTTTCAACAACAGATTTCAGTTTCTATGTAATATTTTCATTCATGTTTAATGATATATTAATGTGCTTATGATTTATATTATTGTATGAAGCATTAAACTTAGGAATAAAAAAACAAAAAAATAGTCACCAGGCGCTATCGTTATACATAATATTTTATTTGTAAATGAAATACCTATGGGAGTCTTGTTAAACACGAGTCGAAAGCGACTTTGCCAGCTATTTCTATCAATTATTTCCAGCGAATTATTCCTATACATTTACATATATTCTTATATTTTATACAGCAGGTTATTCTTTTATAAAGGAAAATCGTATAGGTATAAAAAATAAAACACTTAGGTGTCGTTAATCATATATCTATATGCTCGTTACACATAGTTGTTCTTTGGATTCGCTCCTGACAAGTGCCGAAGTTTCGTACTGTTTCATAATAATAATTTTCCGTTAAGGGGGCTAATAAAATGTTTGACAACATTAATTGTTTACTTTGTACATAACGATTATTGCCCTACACAAATTTACTCCCGTTGAATATTTCATTTTGAATGTCTCACTTTTTCGATAATGTAATAAATTCTTGCAAATAACAATTTCTAATAAATTTTCAATAGCTACGACTAAATCTTTTAAACTAACAGAATTAAAAATCTGTTGATTTTGAATTTTTGTTAAAATTCACATAAAAATTAAGGTGATTTAATTGTACCCCAGGTTTGTATATTTACTGGGTATACTTAAATTGCATGACTTAAATCTCCTTTCCTTGCGACTTAAGACCAAAATGGCAAAATGGGACGAACATAAATGAGAATACTATCACATCAATTATATTATCAAATACAATGATATGGAAAAAATATATTCATGCAAACCGCCTCATAATTTTATTTAAATGAAATATTTATTCCGAATAAATCTGTCTGTTTCGGAGCTGAGAACTATACGAGCCCATCTGAAACTTTAACGGTATTTTAGCGGTTAACTTTATCATAACATTGTATTGCTTAAAAATTGTTCAGGGGAACGAGAAAGCTGTGTATTCATGGTGTCTGCTCCATGAATATGTTTTTTATTTTTTTTTCATTATGTTTTTTCTTTAATATTTTCTAGTTTACGGTAACCAGATTAAAAAAATAATATTGAAGAAATAGTATTTCATTTCTCGTGCAATTATAGTGAGAAGACTTAATTCATTGAACGTCTGCTTGCCTTATGTACAGGTTGCCTTATGTATGCGTTAAATGAATATTTTTGTATTGAATATCAAAGAAATGTTACGAGTTATTTTTCCATGCCCATTAAAATGAAATAATTCAAGCTTCACCAATATACGATAAAAGATTATTTACAATACCAGGTAACCCGAGGAGTTATGATAGAATATTATATGAATTTTAACTAATTTTTACATTAAAAAGAGTTCTAGTGACCTCTTCCCGGAGACATGCCTTGTAATGCGACAGTTATTTTGTTGCTACATTTAAAGTCCAATAACTAGAAAATCCTTTGAAGTCCTGAAACGGAATGTAACTGATGTGCTATTTTTCATTAAGATCTACTCGTTGGAAATATGTAGAAACGAAAATGAATAGACGCCATTTTTTCTTTAGTTTCCAATGAATTGGCTCATAATTTTCCTGGTGAAAGACAATTTTATACATTTTAAGAGCGATTAACTTGGAGTAGCGCGAAAGGTGTGCGAGTAATTTAAATTTTTTTCATTCCACTGACTGAATGGAATTTCAAGAGATACACCATTTTAAATAGGGATAAAAATATCCTGGAATCGAGGTTATATGAAATTATAATGGCAATATTTGGAATTTCAATTGTAAGTAAGTAGCTTATTATTGTGTTAAAATATTTCATTTTTTATGTATTCCAAACGTAAAAAAACATCAATCCTAGGATACTGAAAAAGAGCAACTCATATTCGTAGGACATCACTCTGGTTAGTATTAAGAGTACATAATTATTTTAGCAATATAATCTTTCATTATTTCACAAGAGAGTATTGTGAAGTTTTAAAATCAAATTAATTCCTCTCTATCAGCTATAATTTTCGCCCAGTTTTGGTCACCAGTTAATTGAATAATTTTAGGTTATATTTAAACTTAAGTTTCACAGGCATTTACCGAAAGGCGTAATTCCAAATAAGGCTTGCTTAAATAACAACAAACGTTTGTGTTTAATGTTCACGTTGCGAGTTAAATGGGACTCAAATAATGCAACAAATTCCGTTCCCGACTAAGCCCTAGTCTTTCCTCGCTGGTTAGAGTAAATATTCCACTTAAGTTACATGTTTGGATCCCAATGATCCCATTGCGTGGCCATTTGGGTCCAGGCAACGAGAGGCATAGTCCATAGTCCAGCCCAGGCAACGAGAGGTCATAGAGGTTCTTACATGGTGCACCTCCTCTTCTCACTGGGCAGGTCGATTATACGGCACTTCAAATCCTCAGTTGCACTTCACTAAGAGGAAATCCGTAAAGTTCAGTCCTTTGTTTTACGCTGTGATCAAAGAATAACGAATAATTCATTGTGTAACAGGTGCGTGGACACATTCGAATTTAACTATACTAAAACTAGACGAAATATTCATTGTACTCACATTACTTTGCTTTGTTTGCAGGATATCTTGTATTTATATTTGTTTGCAGGTCGAATCGGCATATAATTATCTTCTACGTCCACATAATACCTTGCGAGTCGCCGCAAAGGTGTGTGACGGGGGGTGTTAGGCCACCACCCGTAAAAGATAACAAAACCGCATGCAAAATCAATACATCCATGCAAACCTACACCCACAGTGGCGTATGCATTCACGCTGAAACCCTTTCAACTTACACGCATGCAAATACTCTTACTATCAACTAACAAACAAATGTACCTTAGAATGTAGTAAAAATTTATTCGATAGCGTGCAAGCCAGAATTTGAGGAGTAAGAAGGCGAAATTCCACTGCCACTTGGATATGCAACATGCAATGGTCTCCTCCCCCAAGGATACAGGTAGGGAATGTGACACAACGCTGCAGGCAGTGAGGGAAGGGTCACCCTCACAGAAAGAGACGGGGGATGGAACGGGAACTTTAAAAACAAACAATTATCTTTTCAGACAGCGGGGCGCTACATTTCAGGTGGAGATAGGATTTTTTCCCTGTTGGGCATAACTTGATTCAATGAGCCAGGGGCTGGAGAGCACGGATAACCGGCAATATCTGGAAGCCCTTTCATCACACCGCTTTTCCTCCGTTGCATTCTAATTCGCCCTGCTCTCGACCGGGCTGTTTTGCCAGTCACCACTCCACTCTAATATCCCCGGGCGCGCATGCACCATCCAGCCATTATTCCCAATCCACCCCCGCCCTGCAACCCTTCCCATCGTCCGCACCCTCCTTCTAATCTGGGTTTCCCCTATAACCAGGGAACCTAAGGTCTCACGCCCGACTCTTTCTGGGGACTTACCATTAAACACGTTCATATGCAAATGGATCTCGTCAGCACCAGAAAGCTTTCACTCCCTTAAGAAAATAAAAAAATATTTAAAAACAGTGGGATCTCGGTACAAGTATTCATTCAATGTTTTTTTACGGATAATTTCAAACGAAAAGTCTGGTAATATTCTCTCTCCTCTGAAGAGGACACGTTTGTTAGTATGGGTGTTGAAGAACACTCGTATACGATATTATTCGGCAAATCTTTCCCTCAATTATCTTATTTTTTTGTTTCTCTTTGCACTTAGTGTGAAATTTACAGGTATCATACGCACATTGATGCATTGTCTCTCTATAGGCCGTGGCGGCCAGCGACATCAAACCAAATACTTATCAATGTATATCATTTATATTTCCAAATACTGCATTATGGAATACGAAAGAATTTCCATGACGTATCTGATGACAGCATAAGTGGCAATGATCGTGAAAAAATATTGGCAATTGAAAGGTTTAAGGATTTTTCAGTTACACGGTCTCACATGACTTGAATGTTAGATGGGATACATCAAATATATAAGGCACGAAACAAATAGGGTGAAAAAAGGGCTTTGGAATATGCAGTGTGGGGATATGAAAAGGTTACAGAGAAAGGATGAAATTCGGACGTTATTAAGGAATGAGAAAGCACTGCAAAGAAGTAGAAATGGACTATCGTTGTAAACAATCAAAGATAAGTCAGGGAAAACATTAGTTGAACGAGAAAAGATCCAAGAGAGTCGGAAGGAATTTATAGAAGAACTGAATGATTAAGGGATTAGGCCCGTAAAGTTAGACATAGTAGAAGGAGAGTATGATGTGGAAAGTTTAGGTTCGGGCTTACTCGATGAAAAGATGGAAAGCGCATTAAGGGAAATGAAATCAAATAAGGCCTTGGGGGTAAGCAGTATTCCCTAGGAACTCTTAAAAAGTTTAGAAAACAGTCGAAGGAAGAGTTTTTATGGACTAATTGGTAGCATTTATGAAAGAGGAATTTGACTGGCAGATCTGTCAGGTCAGTTTTAATCCTTATCCCTAATTAGGGAAATGCAGCAATATGTGAGAATACAGGCCAATTAGCTTAACTACAAACTCAGCTAAAGTGGTTCTTAGAATCATCAAAAAGAGGATAGAGAGCATGGGAAATGAAAACTTAAGTGATTATCAGTTTGGGTTCGCTAAAGAAATGGAAATGCATGATACCATAGCAGTAATGAAGTCACTGGTAGAGAGGAACGTAGAATACAATGATAGATTTGCCTGCTTCTTTGATTTCGAGAGTGTTTGATAGAGTGAATTGGATGGAATTAATGAATGTATCGCAGAAAAAAAACATATTGGAGGGATGGGAGACTTATCCGTAACCTGCACATGCCATAATCAGCTTAGATGCGAGGGGCGGATGGAAAGTCAGGATGGGCAGAGTTAGGGAGGGGAGTGAAGCAAGGGTGTCCATTATCACCTTTACTTTTCAAAGTATATAAGGAATAGTAGGCAGTAAAAGAGGCATGGTAATAACTAGAGGTTGGAATGAAAATTGGTGGGGCATTCATAAAATTGGATTTGCGGACGACCAAGGTTTAGTTAGTCACTCAGCCAAGGAGTTACAAACTCTGCTGAGTGCTTTGATTGATGAGTTCGATGGAAATGGGGTGAGAGCAAATGTAAATTAAACAAAGGTTATGCGATTTTCTAGGAAAAGAAAAGCTAAGCTAAATGTTAAAATAGTAGGGTAACAACTAGAGTAGATGGAACAGTTGATTTATCTCGCAAGTGTTTTGGGGAAAAATGGTTTAAGTAGTAGGGAAATAAGCCGAAGAATTGCATTAGGCAAATAAGCTTTCCCAACGAGGGAATGGATGATGGGGCCTGTGATTAAGGATGTTAAGAAAAGGCTCATTAAACCTTTGTATTGGAGCGTGGTTTTGCACGGCACAGAGACATCTACATACATCCATAAAATACTCTGCAAGCCACTGTAAGGGCGTGTGGTGGGGGTTGTTAGGGTAACGTTCATAAAACATGATAGAATCATATGCAAAGCTAACAAATACGTGCCAATTTCCATCCTCAGGGACGTGTATATTAATGAAATACCCATTTTAACTTTCACAAATGCAAATAGGTACACATACTGGCACCTAACGCACACATGCACGCATATACCATAAGTCAACGCAGCGTTCAATCTTGTCCTCACTTGTAAATGGAATGTCTTTACTATTTCTATAATGGCTTTAATTTCTTGGTATTATGATTCCTGATTGTGCGAAGAAATAGCAAATATTTGTATCTATTACTATTTGAGTCTGTGGTCATGGTCGAGTCAAGGAAACAAGTCATTAAAATAGGATGATAGGTCTAGATTGACGACTTTTGAAGCGTGGGTGTGGAGAAGAATGGAAACGACGTAATGGACAGAAAGGTGAACAAAGGACGAAGCGCTGGATATGGTGGGAGAGGGGATAGGACTATTGGGAGAAATCCAAAGGAGGAAGAAAAGATGCATTAAAAGAATTCCGATTGCCGATGGAATGTTAAATGTTCTGAAAGAGGGGAGTATACGAGGCAGTCAAGGAAAGGGAAGGAATATGATACGCATATTGGACAGAATGAAAGGAGGAAAGAGGTATGTGGAATTGAAGAGGGGTTTACTGTAGGGCCCGATTTCAGATCGTGCTTTTTGTTCGGAGAGGTAAGTTAATGTTTTTTGTATAATTGTTTAGGCTGTGGCCATCCAAAACCTACCCTATCAGGGTTAGATATCAATAACAATAATGATAATACCCAAGAAATCCATCATCCAAGTTTGCACCAGGCACTTTCTTGTAAGCAACACAAACGCATTACATATTGAGCTACCCCGTCGCCATTGGCCATTTATGAAGGGGTAAATAATTGCTTATGGTCATATTGTCATATGGTAATTTTTTTCCCTTATGGACAGACTTTTCTTATATAAGATTAGCAAAATTAATTTTTTAAACTGACTCTCCCATTTAACGTCGGGAAAATTCGTGTTTGATGTGACGGCAGATAGATAAACGCGGCCTTGCGTATATGCTAACAACACTTGTTAGGGTTGGGAATGTTAAAAAACAGAAATCCAGACGTGGCTACGATTTGAGATTCTACGAGCATCTAACCTTCAGTAGAACCACAGTTATTATTTCGATAAAAGAAGGTTGCGATTTGGTCATAATATTTGGGTGCGTAATGCCTTTATACCGAGTAAATGAAAGATTTTCATGCAACTCGTTAGTAGATAACCAGTAATTTTTAATTATTCACAATTGCGCGGTGTTTTAATTAATAACGCCTCATATAACTGGACGGGGATATGTTGGACATTTCAGTCATCGCTAAACGCTTTTCGACATCCATACCGTATGGCCACTCTCGAAAATGCGACAGGTGTGACGGTTTTATAAAACTCATACATACTGAAGCTTACTTAATTATATTCCAAGGGTTTGGTTTGGGCACTTATATTTTGTATTCGTAAGCTGGATTACAGGCAATAAAATTTGAACCTCTGTTTACCCTGATTTGGTAATTGAGACTAATTAATAACTTCGTTGAATAAAGGAGCCAAGTTTCTCATCCAATTTGTTCCCTTTGGGTATCCTATTGGTATTTTCGGTAAACGTTAAGCCTTCCCAAAGTAGCGTTAGTGTCACCACTATCAGGAATTCCAGATTTATGAAAATGCGCAGCACTGGCCCTTCTCCCTCTCCCCCGCTCCCTTCCAGCACCGTCCCCTCGTCAAAGGGCGTCGCCCCGCGGTCTCGAAAATCCAAAGAACTCCTCCCCGACCTCTCTTTTAGTCACCTCTTGCCCGAGCCGCCTCCTCCTCCTCCTAATCCCCATTCCCTTTCACCTCCCACCGAAGTTTTGTTAATCCTTTTAATTAGTTCCTCACGTTGCTTGTCCTTCCACCCTCCCTCAGCCATCCACCCCCATTCGCAACCCCGTATTCTCGCCATCCGCGTTCCCTCTCCCTTAATTTCCCCTTCATAATACTCGGGTCCCAAATTTTCTTCAGAAGCAAGGATCCAAATTGTCTCCCCACCGAGGTCAGGCCTTTCCTTTGGATGGGACGGTTTTCCCGGCCCTATTTGTGATGCACACCTAGCTTCATCTTCATATGCCGAAATCGTTCCTTCTATTAATTTATTGGCCAATTAATCAACATTAGGTTATTCGTGGAAAACCTCCTCCTACCCCCTGATCTCAGGGAACAATTGGTATTCGGTATCGAAGCACCTAAATTACCATTCACGATTTTCAACTGATTTGACTCCTCCTGATTTATCTAAATGTTAGGTAGTACATAAGACATGTTTATAAATGTTGAAAACATTTCACAGGGTCTTGTGATTCATTCGGAAATGTATGCATCCAACATTATTTTTTTTAACATAACCTTAAACAAAACCTTCTTTATAAAAATAGAAATTTAAAATTTGGAACACGATAAAATTTAAATAATTGTAATCAATTTATTAAAAAAATATGTATTATAATCAGAAAAATCAAATGAAATAAGCATGTGTGGTTCGTAATAGAGCGTATTATTAATGTCACCACCTTAGTTAACTTATTGAGGAATAATCGCCCGTAAATTGGAAATGGCAAATTACTCGTACCTTTCATTAGAATCATAAAACAATTGCAACAGGCTTTGATGTTATCTTTGAAACAAAATGTCAAAATATCTTTCATAAAATTGACCCAATTGGCTTGTAAAATAAATTCACTGAGTAATTTTTATGGAGGCGTGTCACACACAGTGTCGCATTTTGGTGGAGATATTAAAAAAATAGGGACTGCACTGATGTGCAGGGCTGTAAAAAAATAAATAATAACGGATCAAAATTTTTCTTTTTCAACGTGGATTTATAGCAGCAAAAAGCATGAAACAATCCTTTTTATTTCACTATTCTTTGGTTCGTTTATTTTTGGCGAATTTTATTTGTATTCTATGCGTGGGTGTATTCGCCTTTCCATTCATTCCCTTCGTCCCACTTCATGTTTGGAAATCGAGCCTTGAATTCTAAATTGGTCGTTTCATTTACGCCCAACACAGCCAACAAATGATCTCAGATTTCGAAGGGACGTGCCTCTTAAAACAGCGGCATCCGTCATAAATCCTCCACTTGCTCACTGTGCCCGACTCCGCCGATTCCCTTAATTATCCCAATTCGTGGCTCCATCAGGCTCCACAAAATTCTAAAAGCCTGACTGAAATTTTACCCTTAGGGTACCTCTGGATGTCTATCTGTCACACATATTAGAAGTCTGCAAAACTGCATATAAATCAGCTATATTCTGATTTGTCTGATCATGCAGATCTTAAACTTAATTTGTGGAAAGAGTATTTGTTGAAAACAAATGTTCAAATTTTCACGATTCAGTTGAAACTTGCTCTGAAGCTTGGAGAAAAATGGTCGTTAGGGTGTGGAGTATATTATAAAATAAATGTTTTCCAGAGTGCAAAAATTACTGTACAAGTAAGAATGCTGTTCCCTGACTTTATGCAGAAGTAAAATTTTGTATTTTCGGATGATCATCTCTGGGAACTTAATACGATAACATACGCGTAGGATAACTAATTGATAATTGCATGCGGAAAAAATGGTTGAAATATTATTGAGCAGTGAAATAATTATGAAATAGTGTGATTGAATTGTGATAATAAATACGAAGGTGATCTGAAAAGCTCTCAGTCTGATGATTAAAATGGAAAACTATTTTTTCAAAAAAGTTTAATTTTCCACATGACCACCTTTAAAATTAGGAAATTTTATTCAATGGTGTTCCAGTACCATTACCCAGTTTCTGTGGTTTCTTCCGGAAATGCTGCTTAATACGTCATTTAGGGCCACAATCGTTTCTTGATCGGAAGAAAATTGTTGACCAGCGAGGAAAATTTGAGTTTTCAGAAGAGGTGAAAGTCTGAGGGAGGCAAATCCAGGGAATAGGGTGGATGCTCCGGCACATCATAGTGAAAAACTATTGATCTTCCCGTCGCAAAGACTCTTTTGTGGGAACTGCATTGTCGTCATGGAAAACGGTTTTGTCCTCTACAAGCCGGGTCTAAAGTTTCTTTGGAAGGTTAAAATGGCACTCCTCAATTATTGTTTTACCTTTCCAAGATTTCATCCACAGAATTCCTTTCGCATCTCAAAAAACCGACGTCATGACCTTTCCCGCCGATGTCTGTCTTTGCCTTCTTCGGAACTGAAAACTGGCTCCTAACCACTGCATGGATATTTGTTTTGATTCTGGTGTGTAAAGGCAAATTGATATTTTACCCATCATCCATCCATCCATTTGTAATCTTAGAATGATTATCCGTCGGCATTAAGCCTTTTTTCACGAAAAATTTTATCACTGCACGATTTTTTCCATTTCTAACAACACACAAACCGCTAGTGTTTCAAACGACTTCCTACAGCAAACTACTGAATGGAACGGTTAACATTTTCACGCGGCGTCTAGTCACAATTGTGCCAGCATGAGAGAAAAAACATACAAATGATAATGCCATCTAATAGAAAAGTTGAAAACCGTTTGGACCAGTGGAAGGGGAAAAAATAAATCGCATATTCATTTTGTGAAAAATGATTTCTAATCTCATTTCCGTTATGCTTTGGAATAAGCTCCTTTTCTTCAACTGGGACTGAAAACTTTAGGATTAAAAGTGGTCTATAATGATTTATTTTTGCCCCAACGTAATGAATATTCTAAATGGAATAAGACTTTATTTTGGGAAATCGCTCCGTACTAAAGAAACAAATTATTAACTTTTATTAATTATTCACCTTTTTCGTTTGGTAAATGACTAAGAATAAATTGATTTTATGATAGTAATCAATGTTAGCTACATAATGCAACACTCTTATCTCTGTGAATACTTATCGCGGCAGTGAAAAAAAGGGAAAACTGCACTAATTACTAAAAAGTGTGAATATTACTTCACAATGATAAAAGTAATTTCTCAAAATTCAAATTTGAGGAGGATCCATCCTGCGCATGCTTTTCCATACAAATTTAAATAACGGCTTACTGCTCAAAGGCCTTTGTTAACACTGTTCTAATACAGTATTTTTTACGATTGCTACATTGCATATTTCCTATTTTTAATAATTTGTCAGTGAAATTTTCAGTTAATTTAGATTATTTTTGGATATTTATAACGCGTCAATTCCAATAGTTCGAATGTAACGACCAGTGCTGAAACATAATTTCAGTAATGTCATTCTAACTCAGTCTATAAAAAATAACGAGGAGGAGGCACGTCGTTGTGGCTGTTTACAGACAAAACTGTGAAAAGCTGAAAGGTGGATAACTTGTGACTAATGCATGCGCATGACTGTACAAGTTCCTCTGGATGACGATGATGAATTATTAAGACCTGAGAGTCTTCAAAATCTTAAGACAGTCATGAAGATGTTCAGAGAGGTAACACACAATGAAATTGGGAGAATATAGGTTTTAAACGGAAGTAGCTGTGTTGAATAAGGGGAATGAGACATGTGATGGCATAGCGATGGTGAATGGCGATAATTGAAAGATGGGATGCCTCTGTGCTATTGGGTGTAATGATTACGAGAGGTTGTTGGGGTGAAATGACGTTATAATAGCCGAGATTAATAGCATGTTTTGCATTAAGCGAAATTTATCATGAGATAGAATATCCCTAAAGCCCATGACATATGTCATAATAACTAATATTTTCAGTTCTGGATAATGTCTACCTCCCTTAATTCCATCTAAAATGTATATTCTTTTCTTCCTCCTACCTCTATTTCCAAGCATTCTCTCCTCTATTTTCATATTCAATATCACATTGCCTCTCAGTGTCTCATGTATCCACTAGTATTGGCTTCTTCGTATTTCTCCCAACAACCCTCTCTTCCCTTAAAACTTGAACTTCGTCGCTAGTTTCCCTTCCAATTCATTTTATTTTCTCCATTCTTCACTACTTAAACATCAAAATCCTCATTCATCTACCCTTATTCTCCTACCTCAGTGACTAAGTTTATGGGCCATATAAGGTTCCGTAGTAAATCTTTCATCTTTTTTTCCGTCTTTCCCCAAGATGCTTGCCATCAACTACCAAACGCTTCTCTATCAAATTTTTTCTTTTTATTTCCTTTTACTCTGTCTGCCTTTATTAGAAACAGTTCCTAAATAGGTGAATTGTCGTACCTCTTCGAGTTATTCTCATCTAGCTTCAAAATTTAATGTTTATGTTAGAATTGTTATTTCTGAAGAGTCTTATTTACTTTTAAGTTCAACAGATTCAGGCTTCGTGGATTCAGGCTCGCTAGGTCGTGGAAGTTCTTCATAATTAAGATAAGGAGAGTTTGCACTTTTCCACAGATTTATTATAGCGTACGACGCGTTTCAACTCACAGAGTCATCATCAGGTACAAGACCAGCCAGTTCAAGACCAGTTCTTGTACCTGATGATGACTCTGTGAGTTGAAACGCGTCGTACGCTATAGTAAATCTGTGGAAAAGTGAAAACTCTCCTTATATTCCTTATTTACTTTGTTCTTATATGATCGAGTAAAACAAACTCATTCCAACCTTGAAGGAAGCTCCTTCAATTGCACAATTTAAAAGAACCGTAAATAAGAATTTCATAAAATCACAGCAGAATTGCAAGTAAAGCACTTCAGAAGCTCACAGCGTTATCATATTCACAAAACTATTTGTCTGAAATATCCACTTCAAATATTAATCTTACTGTTAAAATCTCATTTCTGATGATGGGTTTTAGTTAATTTTTTGGAAATTATCATTAAATTATATTATTTTCTTTAACTTTTTTCTTCAATATTTCTTACTTCTGTATTATTAATCAGTAATTTGATTTAAATGAATTTTCCTCCACATTTATAAGTGTATATCAGTTTTCCTTTTGTTTATTCTCTTATTTATCATGTATTGATTTATTAATTATTTTTTAATCAATAAATTATAACATTAGCTCTATCTATCTTAAGGTTTTCGCAGGTTTTTCGTAATTGCATTCACGTGTGAGTGCTTTCCTGCAGTGGATGATTTAGCCGTGGATTAAAGCCTTATTCCTTATGTTTTTCCGACAATTTTGCCTGTCTTTCAACAGTCTTAGTAGCCGCACATATTCATTGCAAATGAAATGTCATTTACTTGTTTTAAAAATATAATTTAGCACTCACATGTTATTATATTTTTCTTGGAATGTATTTGACAATGGGTTAGATGGAAGAAGGGACTACCACTGCCTCAACCTCTCCCGAATAAAGCCGATTTATTATTATTAGTTTCCACCCCATATCTATTCCGTTGACTCAACAATGCGTTAAATAATGACCATAATCCTTAGACTGAGTAGCTAAGTCATGCTTGATCATACGCAAATCTGATTGATTTTTCGTTCTATAAGATGTCGTAGTGCTTTATTTATTATGACAACCCGGGCAAGGTAGGAATTTTTGTAAGTTGTAAAATGTTTTTACTACAATACAGACCACAGTGAACTTTGGTGAATAAGCAACGTTTACCTTTTGTAAAGGCACCCAGGTTTATTCTTCAGTTAACGACCCAATACAAATAATTCCTAGTGGAAGGTGCTAATTTCATTATCAGATGGACCGGCCTTTCATCAGAGGGTTCAAATCCGTTTTGGGTAGAATAAGTCGTATTTTTTTCAATTAGTTATTTATTAGGGTTATTATCGGTCGGTATCTTCGGTCAAGGTGAAATTTAAAATACTAAATTTGAACATGAAAAAAAGCGTATAGCTATCTCTATAAATTCATTGTTATGTGTGGAGATTATGTTGCAGCCGTGATCATTCTTCTTTGTATAGTTATTAACAATTCTGTCTTGTCTTTAAATAATTTTTGGTCACCTTTGTGTATTCTTGATTTAAGATAAATGAATAGGAACTCCGTCCGTTTAAGGAGGAGGTATCTGATTTTTTTCCAAATAAACCACGCAAGCTCTGGGAAATACATGAAAAACCTATTTTTACGTGCACTATGAAGTTTAAAATTGCTTTTTGAATCTAGTTTTAGTTTAATCAAACATTTAAGAATGTAAAATGGCCCATGACGAACTAATAATTCCATTTGGGTACGTTTAGATCCCCGCAGAAGAGTTTAAATTTTAAAGAATTATCTTTTCCACTCCATTGTAAACCAAACAACGTGAAAACTTGTTAATATTACTTAGAAATGTAGTTAGTTTATTCAGTGATGTGTAGCAGTGATGAATGAATTCATTAAGCATTAAGTATAAATGCAAATAAATTAAATGGATTTCTAAACTATATTTATGTAGATGCTGATTTTTAATGCAATTCCGGTAGGATGTAAGATGCATTTTTTCAAGTTTATTACTTTAGCTGGGGTTATACGGTGTTTCCCTAGCGACAGTATTCAATTTAGGAAAGCACGTTATCAAGTGGAAAACTTGATGACAAGAAAAGGAACACTTAGATGTCACGTTTCTTAGTAGTCCGCGGAAAATTCCAAACTTTCTTAGTCATTTACTGCCCCAAGGCTGTGCGAAAGCGACTTTGTTTGTTTCCATGAAGACTTTCAACTTGAAATTGGTTTTTATCTCGGTGGTATATCAGTTTTATAAACGCATTTAGCTGACATTTCTAGCAAAAGATAGTACCGAGCTGAGACGGGGGCACGGCAAGGTTGAATGCACGATGGAACAGCGGTAAGAGCAGCCTTAGAGGAGACCTCTATCTAACGATTGAACAAGAAATATAGAATGAATGGTATTTACACTCTGAATTTGTTGCATTGAAATGCATGTTAGAGGATGACTCCGTTAAAAGTTACTGTTCATTCACTGTCGGTCACTGGCATCTCCCGCAGTTTCTTGAAATTTGTAATATAGAATGCCTCAAAAAATTGTGGAATATACGCCGCAAATGAAAGCACACTTATCAAACACTGAAATGGAGTCACAAAAACAATATAAATGCTTTCTTTTTATTCAATGGTGTTTCATTTAACCCTAATTCTTCTTTTAGACTGTAAGAGTGCCTTTAGGATGCATTTTCCGAAACATTTTTACTGAGAATTTTTAGTGGTGTGAAATTTATTTGTTGTAAGGACGTAGAATATGTAGAAACATATTAGGAAGGCTTTCAGATTCATTTTATTTTTATTTCGAATGTAATTCTTCACAATCACTCATACTTGACCCCATAATTAAATAGTGATAAACATAAAACATTTATAAAACCCATTCTCTTGTGTTTAATCTTCCAAAGCCTCAGTGGAAAAAAAATAATCAGTAGATATATTTTCTTTCTTTGCCGTAGCTTTAACAAGGAGGAAATTGATGACAGAGACGTTGCGTAAAAGCTGTTAAGAAACGACTCGTCAAAACTTTGATTTGGAGCACAGTCATGTACGGCGTGGAAATATGGTCACTGAAGAAAGATGATAGACACATATAGAAGACTTTTGAAATGAGGGTGTTGAGAAGGATGGAGAAGGCAAAATGGACAGAAAGGAAAACGAAAGAGGAAGTGCTGGGAAAGGTGTGGGAGGAGAGTGGATTGCAGGGAGAAGTTTTATAGCATATGTAATTACATGCGTGTAAAATAGAAGGAGGTAGATATGTATTTGCATGCGTGTAAAATGATAGGATGTTTCCATGAATGTATGCACCACTGTGGATTTGGGTTGGCATGTATGTGTTGGTTTTGAATGCGGTTTTATTTATTCCTTTTTTTGGGTGGAGACCTAAAACCCCCAGCCACACGCCCTTGCGGCAGCTTGCGAGGTATTATGTAGATGTATGAGTGCATACACCACTTTTGATTTGGGTTTGCATGTATGTGTTGGTTTTGAATGCGGTTTTTCTTTTTTCCCTTTCTTGGGTGGTGACCTAACACACCCCGTCATACGCCCTTGTGGCGGCTTGCGGGGTATTATGTGGATGTAGATGAGAAGTTAAAAAGATGCAGGAATGATAGATGCAAATTGATTGGCAGTGGGATGTCGAAACTGATAGAGGGGAAAGTATTGGGCGAGCGAGAAAGGGGCACGAATAGGGTAGGGATGTTGGACGGAATAAAGGGAGGAAGGAATTATACCGAATTTAAGAGAGGTTTATGTAATGTTAAAGGTAAGGTTGTGTCAAATAAAGCGAGGCAAAGAAAGATATCGTTGTGTCCTTGAATGGCCGGGGTCCATTCGAAACCTACCTTAACCATAAAATACTAAGGGTACTTATTTTTGTTCCTCATTAGATAGAAAATATTTCAACCCACTAATATGAATATTTATTACCTTCTTAGTTTCAACTATATTTTACGAACTTAACTTTCATAAAAGCAAACATAGAGGATGATATATTCTAATATCTCAGCTTCTTCTTTATATTTTAAGATGCTTTAACGCTTCAATTTCCTTTCATTATTATGTTTTCAAAGAAACTTGCCGTCGAAAACAAGTTTGCTAAAGACAAATACATTGCGAATAAGTCTGCTTAAACTTCTGCCTCTTGCTGGGATTATGCCAGGGTTCCCGCACCTTGTTTCTCTCCTATCCTCCGCCGACGCCGCCTCCTCCGGGATTCCTTACTCTCCCCTTTCGCCCCCTCCCTCTCCTCTCCCCTGTCTCCCCTCTCCTACCACCAAGCTGCGTATTTAATTACGGACTCTCCTCCTCCGGTGTCACCCCGAATTCCAGCCCCCTTCTCCGACTTCCGATCCCTTCGCATAAAAACACTCTCGCACGAGAGGGCACATCCCTTGCTGCCTCCGGAGTACATTCTCCCTCGTGTGCCCTTCCCTTTCCCGGGACAAGAAGTCGCGGGATGATGTCTTCGTCGGCCGAAGTCACGGATTGTTTTGGATTGGAAATTTTAATGGGAATAGAAGAAAATATTTTATTTTGTTAACCTATCTATTATTTAAATCTAATTAGTTCTCTCCAACAATGCACGTATTATCCCCGTGAAGAGTAATTAATTCTACGGATAGTACTCTGCCACTCCTTGGAATCTCATATTTTCTAATTTTCTTTTCTTTTTGTCTTTTTCATATTATTTGTGCGTCCTTAGTTTGCTACTCGAAAGTCCTCTAGAACTTCTCACACCAAGTTTTTTTTAACACATCGCGGTCCTGTGCACGATTTTTTGTGCCACTGTCGCATTGTGCCTCGTGTTTTTTTATCTCCTCATTGCCTTCTTTCCTCGAAGGTTTTTCTCATTCCTACTACTCACAGGAATTCGCAATGGATCACTTGGTCAGCTCTACCACCATGTGTCAGCTCTTATTTGACTTAATTTTCTGAACGTATGATATTAAAATCAGTGGAGGAATTTATAATGTATTTCTTCTTTTTGATTTGAAGGAAGTCATACTTTTGGCGCGTTTAATCACCTCCATCTGCTTAATTTGGCCAGAATTTAAATACCAAAACTCATTGCAGAACCATCGAAATCAGGTTGCAGCCTTCTAACATATTCATACTCATATAAGATATTCTATGAGATAGATTTTCCCGGTTTAATTGTTTATAGGTATGTGGCAATTTACGCGGTAATTCATATACCGACGGCAACTTTCTTCAACATATCGTTTTTCCTACAGAAATAGTCTTAAATAGTGGAAGCTCAGGGGTTGGAAAATGTTAATTTTCCCGATCGGTCGTTAGTAATTCGAAAGAGTGTGCCAAAGTTAAAATATTCATGAACATAACAATCAAGAGACTAAATTCTAACCTTTTAAAAAATACTGAAACCCTTCCCCTAAAAAATCTCGGCCTTGTATATTTAGGTGAAACATATTATGGTAGTTGCTACAAGTATGTACTTAAACTTCGTAAGAAATTGTTTTTATTCTGCCATAAAGCATAAATAAAAATAGGAATGTGAGACTGATGGTGAAATATATCCAAAATATAGAATCCTAATAACAACTTGGATCCATTAGGAAGCCAGATATAACCAAATAGCCAAATCCGATGCCAAATTGGAGGAAGATTAAATACATTAACCTTGTGAGATGTATCGAAATATATCGATATGGATAGAAATATGGAAACTTTTTTCGGTAATTAGACTGATTGTCACTAACGTTATTTCTGCCTATTGACTTGATGGAATAAATAAAACGTACGGAATAAAAATTAATCTGAAATAAGCGAAAATCATTTAACGAAGCTCTTGAGCATTTTGAATAGGTATCTGCTGGGTGGTTTGAAGAAGGGGATGGCGACCAATGGACTCTCCTCATGAATTGTGATCTTTGTGCTCCAGACGCGTAGCTGCTAAATCATAAAGCTTTTGGTATTCAGCAAACATCAAATGTAAATTTGATTCTTGGATTGATATACACAGGAAAAGTTAATATTAGGGCTGATGGAAGTTCAAAATTAAAGGTTAAAACCTGTTCTATAAAGTCATAATCTCTTTTCCTCTTCCAATTTATGAGGCATTTACACCAGAAGAATTAAGCTGATGTAATTTCTTTTAGGTGCTTCCCCGAAAGTAAAAAATAAGTTTAGAAGGATAGGAAATATAAAAAGAATTCTTTGAGAAAAATTAGTGCTTAAGACAGTTCAAATTAAATCTAAAATATTCAAAATTCTGAAAAATGTAGGAAATTTGAATTTTAGGATTATGTTGAGGACAGGAAAATTAAAGAAACTAAAGTGAGATAAGGTGAAAAGAAACGTAGTGTAGGGCTATGTGAAGTGAGGTGGGGAAATGGCGGGGATTAGTGGCATGATAGTTATACAGTAATGTATAGCGGAGGAGAAGAGAGACAGCGATGTGTGGCAATAATATCGAACAAAAAAATAGGAAGAAGCGTAGTAAAGCCATTGTTCAGGTCTATATGCTACCAAGCAATCATTGGAATGAAAAAGTCGTCCGAGTTAGACAATATAGATAAGGGGATCTCTGGAAGGAAACGTTTGATAGTGAATGGGTATCGTTACGCAACGATAGGCGAAGGAAGAAGTGGTCGTGAGGTCACGGACTACTGTTTAGGAAAGAAGAATGACCGTGGGGAGAAAACAAATGCGTTCTTCTGGAAGTAGTAATAGGAGTAAGAAGAGAAAATTCTTACAAACAATCAAAGATAAGCGAGGACAATCATATGTATGTACGTATGTATATATTCCTTCCATATCTTCGATGGAAGATATGGAAGGAATATATAGACGAACCATTTAGAAAAATATTAGCCCTGCAATCTTAGACATAGACAGGTAAAATTACATAGATAAGAATAGCTTAAGTCCATAGATGAGAATAAATAAGGTCTACGATTAGTCGATTGCTGGTCAAATGCTTGTGATGATTGCTGATGCTGATCAAATGAGACAATGGGATTAGACAACAATACTGTGGGACTACTGAAGGGTTTAGAAAAATGTTGGAGGAAGAACTTTTATGGACTAATTCATAGCATTTATGAGGGATGAATATGGCCGGAACACTATGTCACGTCGTTGTTAGTTTCTATTATAAAAAGGGATAGGCATCCATATGTGAGGACTGCAGAACAAGGTTTGATTTCGCTTGTAGCCAAAGTGGCTCTAGGAGTAATCATGGAGAGCAGGACAGGAGCAGGAAATTTCAACTCAGGAAATGATCCGTTTGAGTCCAGGAATGGGAGAGACACGAATTAAGGAAAGAGGTCACTAGGTCACTAATAGAGAGGAATATACAGGGTTCGTCCGGAAAATAAGTGTACTGAGCTCAGGAAAAAATTTATTACACTTTTACATATCTTAAGCTAATATTACTAAAAATAGGACCCTTGTGAGTCGATACACTTGTTCCAGCGGCGTTCCCATTCCTGGAACGCTCCCGAGAAGGCATCATCGGGAACCTCTCGAAGACACGTCGTCACGGCCTCTTTGACGGCGTCCAAAGTCCCGTATCCCGTTCCTTTCAAACTCCTCTTTATCTTCGGGAACAGAAAGAAGTCTGGTGGTGCCAAGTCCGGGCTGTAGGGCGGGTGCGGCAGCGTTGCCACGCCGTGTTTGGCCAAGAAGTCCGACACGACAAGCGCGGTGTGAGACGGCGCATTGCCGTGATGCAGTCGCAAGATGTTTTTGATCGCTGGCCGGACGCGGGCGACTCGTTTTCGAAGCCTGTCGAGCACTTGGACGTAAAATGTAGCATTTACAGTTTGTCGTTCAGGTACAAATTCGTAGTGGACGACTCCCCTTTTGTCAAAAATCCGGAAAAAATCAGTACACTTATCTTCCGGACGAACCCTGTAGAATACATTCAGGATGTATTTGTATGTTTCGAGAAAGCGTTTTAATAGAGTGAACTGAGTATAACTGAAGAATATATTATACACAATAAGACTAGAGTTGAATTTTAGGAGATTTATCCGCAACTCTTGCACATCTCAGATACTCAGGTGCGTATAGCGTCTGGGAAGAGCTAGACGTGAGAAGGGAACGACATTCGGAGAACAATTTCGGACAACAATCAATCAATTAGGCATGCGGATGATTAAGCTTTAGTTTTTAAAGTGATTCAACGGGTTGCGAGTATTGCTGAGGTCATTGCAAAGTCAGGGTGATAGGTATGGGATGTGAATAAATGTAAACTAAACAAAGGTTATGAGTTCTACGAGAAAGAGAAAAGCAAAAATAAATATGAAATTAGTTGTTCATAAATACCTATAAATGTGTGTATTTACGTATGTATAAAACTTATGTCATAGTCTCACGGATGTGAATAATATTGTGTATTAAAATAGCTATCAGCGAAATAAAAACAAAATTACAGAATCACAAAACAAAAAGAAACCCATTCGCATTCTGAAGTTTCGGTGGCGCTGCCAGCTTTCTCAAGGGAGAGAAGGAAGGGGCTGAGAAGAATATTGTAATAGAAGGGACCTGGAGATAATAACTATATGCTATAGTGGGTCCATTCTAGCATTTCTCCCACCCTCTGGCCCTCCACTCAAACTTGACAAAATAGAACAGGTATGTATCCTGTTCCTTGATTCCTAGAATGCCCCAAGTATTAATAATATTAGACATTAATTACCCCAATCTACCGATGTTTTCATCCCCCTTTCGATTCCAAAACCTTTTATATTGTTCTCACACTTCTAAAAATTGACCTCCCAGCTCTTCCCCTCGCAAACCTTTCTCCGCCTTCCCCTTCTATCCAACGTCCCTTGCCCCTGCTGTTATAATATTCTCAGTTCCTTCCTTCTCTCCAGTGCGAAAGGTGGCAGCGCCACCGAAAATTCGGAATGCGTGAGAGTTTCTTTCTGAGTGTTTCTGTTTTTCTTCGCTAGTGCTATCTTGTTATACAATATATAGCATATTTATATATACATATATTTATTTATTCATTTATCTTGTAAGAAAGTCTCACGTATGATAACAATAGGCATGTCGGAGGGAATGAAGAGCAGGATGAAGTATGCGGAATCGAAGCGGGATTTACTGTGGTGTCAGATGTCAGGTAGTGTTTTTTACGAGAGGCGAGTATATGTATTGTTAAATCATTGAACAGGCTGTTTCTATCAAAAACTTACCTTCAACTGATAGAATACCAATAAAGATAGATCAAATTTAAGCCTAAACCGCTAGTGTTCTTCGAAACATTAAGAAAAATCCCGTAAGTTGTGATTTGAAGGATTGTTACTTTAAACTAATTTGAGCTATTGAAATGAACGCTGGTATGTAGCAAGATGTATCATAGAATAAGAGATGTATCACAGAAGGTGAAATAAAGAAAATATTAGTAAAGAAATCAGTATGGAGCGCTGTGCGGATTCAAACTTGCTTTCGGAGGCATGAGGATGGGTGTAGATTGAAGCTATGGTTTGGAAAATAATTGATAAATGATGGAGACAGAGGTATCTGACGAGGAAAATTAATGTTAGGAAGAGAGGAGACACTTAAATGATTCCTGGGCCAAATCAAAAGGCTCCTGAGCTCTATTGAATGTGTGACATTAAGTGGGCATGTTAATGGCATTATAAATGTACATCAATACGATGTAAGAGATCTTTTAAAAGACTCTTACTATCTGCACATTCTGTGTGTTTTTTATTTGTTTTGTCTGATTAATCCCGGATGAGTAAACGGGTGGGTTAGTTGTGGGGCATCCGACTCTACTCCTTTCGTTTACCGATGCAACCGTGAGACGAAGTCCGTGCCTACTAGCCATCGAAGTGGAATCTGGCACATAATACTTACTGCAGTTTCATCCAGATAGAATATATGCCCTTAGATGTATTTATTTCTTGAGGGTTAATCAGCCGTGACTATAATTGTAAGCACAGATAAACTGGGAATATGGCGGGCAGCATTCGACGACCCACCTTGTGGAAATATTAAGCTCGTTACGAGGCTGGGAATTAAAAGCATGGTGAAAGAAAAGAAAATCTTCAACGAAGTCCAATTTTGACACAAAGAAATAACTTCCATCAATGGAATTATGGAAAAAAGTCAAATGTTCCTCGTATTTATCTCTCATAGTCTTCAGGCAGTAACATGATCAAGATATCCAAAATTTTCTCCCAAATAGTTTTGATAACTTATCGTATATACTAGTGCCTCTGTAACTAATCGGATCATGGTACGAATTTCAGTATCAAGGCAGCACATTGGCAAAACTTGTTGAAATTCTATGCAATAAAGTTCCGTTTATTAGTCAAAATTTTCATGAGAACCAAAGTTTGAAAGTCTTGATAAAAAAATAAATAAGGTAAGCTCATACGTATTCGAAGCAGTCTAAAATACGATATCTAAGTCCAAACCAAGAATTAACCTGGTGCTGTGGTGGAAGTGGTCATTGCAATATTTTAAGTGGAAATGTCGAAGGCTAGTCCTTGATTTCCAGAGAAGCAGAAACTTAGCTAAAATGTGTATGAAACCTCAATATTATCAGTCAGTGCAAGAATATAGACGAGATATGATTAAAAGTAAGGGACAGTACCGAAGAAATTTTGTTAGTACCATTGACACGAAAACCTTTGCTGATTTTATTTCAAATTTGTTTAAAACTTTTCCTTCCAACCTCATGTCAGTACTGCATAGTTGCAAAAGAGAAAATTTTATTTGAATTCTTGATTAAATACTGTCAAACAAATTACTCCATAAAGATAGAGGCATCTGGAAATTTTCTTTCCCCAGTTGCTCTGTCTATTTTTTCATATTGCTGTGAGAAGCACGGAGTAAGAAACTTCAGCTGTGAAGGAAAGATAGGAAGCTGAATGTGGCGCGACGCTGCTGTCTCTCAGGAATTGCCTCCGGATTTAATACACTGTTCAATCATTTATTAACGGCACTCTCTGAAATGATACCTTCCATATTGTAAATAATAGAAGATAAGGCAATCTGTGATATAAAAAGTTATCAAGTCATCATATTACTAGGGAAACTGGAAATGACGAATCCATTAAAAAGAAAGAGGTGAATCATCCACGATAAACGTATATCAAAGCTGAATGGTAGCGTAGAAGGGAAACCGAAGTAAAAGGTAGAACTATCCCTCGGGCAGAATAGACTCAAGACTAACGGAAATTATTCTCCAAAATGGAAAATTTAAAACTGACATTGCGAAGATTGGAAAATTCAAATCGGAAGAATATGTAGCTGTAAGAATGCAGAATATAACATAAAGCATCGGATTTAGAATTGTCTAGAGTTCAATAAAGAAAGAAACTCTAGGTGAAAACTTTCATTCGTAGTCCGTTAGTCTGCCATATAAAAAGATTTCGGAGCATGCAAATGCTGTGATAGCGTTTATCGAAGAGAGTATTCAGGATAACATGAGAGGAAGAAGTACGGTTGTAAATTAGGAAGAAGAGAATAAAGAAGACAAACTGAAAAAGGTGCAAAGAACGAAAAGAAAACTTCTGATGAAGATGAGAGCCAAATGACATTAAATTGTAATGACGATAACTAAAAATTGAAAAAATTGTAGGGAAAAGTGTGAATTATACATATTTGTAAATTAATGCATAACTATGTAATGTATTAACACACTCGTTCTTAATAGGTTGCAAATGTATGAAACCATTACAGAAGTCGGGATTAATTAATTTGGTAATTCAATATGCTCAAGTGCATGTAACAAGTGCAAGAGAATCTCCAATTACCTTCTTGCGTAATTGTGTAAAGTGTCTATATTTTTCTGATTTAAGAATAATCAAAGGGACTCTGGGAACAAATTCAAATTATTTACTTAAAAAAAGAAGTTTTGGTTTTATTGTAATATCCTCTTGCTATTTAGAAAGGAGGTGACGTATTCCAGTGGGTAGAGTTCTGAGCTACATATGCCATTTTGACTGACTACGCGTGTGTGGTTTTCAATACGTGAGCTACAATATACCAAGTCATTGTGTGGAGGATGTTTTTGAGGATAATTAATTTTATAAGGATAATTTTTTGAGGATAATTTTAATATTTAACTTAATGCATGCATACTAATTAGAAAGTAAAAACTTTGTACTTATAATCGGAATGAAAATGTATTGGCTAAATGTTTTATTTATATTTTCAGCTTGTGTAATATAAGAATTTATAATTTCATGATTCGATTTTATGACAGCTCTACATAAACGCTATTGTACTAAGGCGTATCCCTAGTGTACCCTATTCATGGTTTTTTATATTTTATGGTCATTTATTTTAAATGATGTTTCATTTTAGATCTCAGAGTTTACGAACACACATTGCTTGACTGTGTTGTCATGAAAGTGGTTGAAGATGTGATGGAAAAGTGAAGAGGTTTCATGTTAAATGATTTTTGATCAAATGTTTGAATTGGTTTTTACTCTCTTTGAGATCTGAAATGTTTTGTCAGGGCAAAGAATAAATTCACTCAATTATTGCGTTATTGTTTTGTTCAAAAACATTTCAAGATTAGTTATGCTGAGTAGTAAATTAATGGTATATTAGTTTACAGTTTTAGGTAACATGAAATATAATTCCGTCGGCATAAATGACTTTTCATGAAAACGTTTCTCTTAATCCATGCCTTTGTAACTTGGAACGGACCGCTCCTTAATAGACTGCAGGGTCACGGGGTAAAGCTTTGGGTAACGGACCAAATCACTTCTTATTTCGCAAAAAGTTTTGGTTTTTTTAGCCGACCATAACTCTAATTAAAGTTTTATTGTTGAATGTAGTTGAGCATGTCTATGTTCACTTCACTGGTTTTTAAAGAACGGATCAAGTAATCTAAATTTATTTTTTCCTGAGAAATCCTTCAGAATCGTTCCGTATGCAACACCAGAAAATTTTTCTCCTGACCCGTGCGGAATACTTTGCTTTATATTGCTTTATTTACTTCTCATTCAGGCATAAATGTATGAATGTCATGTTCACCTCTTCCAATGGAAGTCTACACACATTACTAAATGGCACAATAGGATTGAATCAAGTACTCTTTCCATGTTGCTCAGAAACTCTCTGGAACATATTTCATGATTTTGATATTTCCTTCTAACCCAGGTCTAGTTATCCACTTATTATGAGCCATGAATGGCTTATCTCAGGCACCGCAGAAGGTTGGAGGAAAAAAAATTGTGGAGTATTGAAATAATGCACGAATTGCCTGGGGGTAATTTTTAGACAAATGACACCAAACCTGAATACTTTAAGTTAAAATAAAATGGGATGAAATTGAACTTGAATTAATTCCTGACCTTGAATAGGTATTTAGCATAAGATATGACACGATATTTCTATATTTTAAGACTGGTGATCTGTGCTACCAATCTAAGAAAGGAAAGAAAAAATATCGTGAAAGGGAAAGCTTAATTGAATTCAAAGGCACCATTTTGAAACTTATTAATCAAAAAGGTATAATTAAACGTTTAAAAGCAATATAATTCTAATAATCTCCTGTAGATAAAAATAAACTGTCCCGTTTGACCTAAAAGAGCAACCGATACTGGAGAATATGTTCATTTGAGACTCCCATGATTTCTCCGCGCAACCGATAGGCTATCGAAATCAACACAGATGCCCATTTTTATATTTTCTCCCTCCATTTGCTTTCCTACACATATATTTCCATTTTTCATTCCATGAAACTAGGGCACCGTTGTTTCGCTCCTTTCAGTGGCTCCTCACCACGTTCACGGGCCTCTCTTTCCGGGCGACTTTGCCGGCCCCTATCTGTACGTGAATGAGTTGGTGTGTACATATATATTTTTTTCCAAGATGAAGCCTTTTTGACGTTCAATAATGCTTTATGCAAACGCATATATTTATAGTTAAGTAAAAAATTGTTTCTTTTAAATATGGTTAATCAAAAAGAAAACAACCTACCACAATATTTCGCTGGTCCCGGCCACCTTTATCAGGACACGAGGAGTCACTGTAGGATAAACTATGTACACACATGTGTACATATACATATATACTATATGTATAAATAATATGCGTGTATACATATAGATATCCATTCTTCCACTCTTCCCTCTCAGAATTGCCTTCATTTTTCTCGACACTATCGTGTCCCTCCACGCCTTCTTTCGCAATCATTTCCCAGCCTCCCTTCCCCACCCGGTGGCCCCCGCTCCGTCCCTTAAATCTTAGCAGGATTCCATTCCTTCCGCTTCTTCTTCACCTCCTACCCTCAACCCCCTCTCGTGCTCCGGTGCCAGGCTGGGAAACTTTTTCTAATAAATCCTCGTTACATTTCTTTGTCTCACTTTCCACGCTTAAGAGGGAGGTGAGGGGCGTAGGGGGGCAACGGTGGGGTGGTGGAAGAGGTTGCTGGCCCGGCGAAAGGAAGGATAGGGTGAATGGGGCCGAGCGGGGAACTGGTGGGAAGGATTTCTTGAGGGTAGTGGGGTGTAGACAAGCGGGAAGACCAAGGAGAAGGCGTTGAGGAGCCGTTGGAATTTCCCCCTTCTCTTTTTTTCAAGGATGCTTTTTTATTCCTGGAGAGAGCGCTGCTGGAAGTGATTTGAGTGGGTGGGGGACTTCTCTTGAAGTGGAGACGACGACTGGGGGCTTGGCTTGCGACTCTGGCTGCCTCGCAGAGTAGAGGGGGGAGAGGGAATATCAGGGGATGGGGCTTCCTGGCCCGTGTGACTGAGGGCAAGGGGTGGCTCAGAGGGGCGGACTTGAGCAAATGGGGGAAGGCATTTTTTTATTATCGTTATTACTTTTTTAGTTTCTCATCTTATTCAAGGAAGGATTGTAGAGAAAAGGAGCTTTGACGGAGGTGGAAGCATCTGACGCATCGCTGAAAAATTAGATTAAAAAAAAGGCCAATTATGATGATCTATAGGGATCCCTTTTCCTCAGCTCTGATTCAATGGAAAGTATGCCGATAGGGACAATCCTGATGGTTGTGAGATCATAACGATGGGATTGTGCATCACTTTTTCTCCTTCGAATAGTAAATGCTCATGGAGAAATCATTCATGGAAGTATTTGATAAGTAAATAAAATTGGTACTGAACCGTGTTCGAGCAGTATTCAATAATTGCGTACATTTAAATAATTCCATAATCTGTCAGCTTGTTATTGGTTCAAACATATGCGAATGCAAACGCTTCTTTTAAAATATCTGCTTTGATCATAACACATTGGCAGAGTAATGTTTCCTGATTTTTAGCAATCTCTTTTTCCTATTGCTGATATTTTCATTTATTCCTATATTCATAAAAGCCTTGTGTTTTACTATTCTATTTTTTCTCTCGTTCCATTAAAACTTTACTTTATTTCTCTTTTGATTGAGTGCTAAATTATGTCCGATAGTCGTTAATATGATCTCTTAGACACGTTTAATACTCTCGAATTAAATTGGCTGTCTCATATTATTTTTATTTTCTTCTCAAATTATTCAGCTAGTATCATTCCAATTATTTTCACTGTGTTTTGCTTCTTTTCTCCGAAATATTTGCATTTATTTTCTCCATGGGTTCACGTAATGAACTTCTCTGTGCTCAACATTTTGAGAACACCCAATGTGTCTATTATGAAATAACGTATCCCATTTTCTGATTTCTCCAATACGAATAGGGCATGAAATGGTTACCTAGGACCTGAAATGTTTTACGCGTATGCCTGTTTTTTATTCGTTCATCCTAGACATATTATGAAATCGTTCATTTGATTTTAATTTCGTTATTCATTTCGAGGGAACAGTGCTACAAATGATACGCTATTTAAATAGTTGCCTTCTCTTCTCCCTATTTTAGGGATTTATTTGACTTCTATCTTCTTGGTTTTTTAACAAATGATAAATAAAATGCAGTTCAAAACTTTTCTTTCGCCATATTTTAGTTTTCCTTATAAAGGATTTTATTAATGATTAAGATCTTTTCTAACTCACGTTTTTCACTGCAGCATCATGTGTAATTTTTAGCGTTTTTGGCTTTATTTTCTTGAATCTGTTTCTGTTCATATACTCCTCTCACCTATTTTTCTATTGCACATGAAACATATTTGTTATTATTTTGTTAAATCCTCTGGTAAAAATAATTCCCCTACATATTTATACCATATCTTTATGTTTTTTATTTATGAAAAAATAGCCCTCTACATTTCGACTATCTTCCGTCGATTTACTCTGAGGTACATTGAAATGGTTTCTCTCGCTTCTGCACTTAAATCCGCTGAAATGCACGAGCCTAAGATCCTTAGCACACGTAATTTTTCACTCCATTTCTCCACTGGCATTTTATTTGTTTCACTTTGCCTGTTTAATTTCTTTACAGTTTATTTACCCTTAGTCTCAAAATGTTTTACATTTTCTTTTTCTCTCTTAGCTTCGGTGTTCACTATACTATTAATTGCTTTCCCTGAAATTCCATGCAAGATGAGTTTCTTCTAAAATTGATGCATACTAGTTTTTTTATTTTCCGCTGTTTTCTGGTTGATATTTTAAGTTTCCAAAAGTATGTGTTTATTTTTTTTATTTTGCTCAGTAGCAATATCCAATGAATTATCATATTTGTGGTACTCAGAGTAACTCATAATTAATAGGAATTTAGCTCGAGAGTGCATGGTGCCATGTGACATTAAAACTTTAATAATCTAAAAAACATTTATAGAAATTGGTGAATACGTATGGCAAAGACATTGATCTTTCCACTACAAAATATATTTTATACGTTTAATTCTCCGGCACGGTGCGCAAATTTATGCACAAGTGGTTTTGTTAGCTTTTTTCAAAGTATGCTGTTCTATAATAAGAGAGAAGAACTTTAACATAAATGTTGGTCTGAGGAGCGAAATTTTGCAATATGCTTCGAAATACAAAACCTCCACGTATATCCATTCATTTTACTGTTTGATAACTTTCGCGAACGGGATACTTCAAGAATTGACTCTGAGTAACCTCCCCAATAGGTAACTGAACATTAGAGTCATTAGTTCATGACTATTTAGAGAGGCATGGATGATAGATAAAAAAACTCCGATTTTCGTTGCAACTTGGCCGTTTGATTTGAATATTAATCAATGAAAAGTTAAATAAATCTTCTATCAATTCCAGTATCCTGTAATGCTTTACCATATTTGGTAACAGTGAATCTTTGTTCCTGTTTTGATTCGCAGTGAGTAGTTCGTGGACTGTTCCTGCAGATTCGTTCGTTGCCTGGTAGTGTTACTATTGACTCCGAAGAGATAGTTCTCGGTCCAATTAGTCTCGAACACAGACTTTTGATTTTCTAGTTAGTCAAGTTAACTTAAGGGTCTCTTGTGATTTTAGTTAATTATGCAAAATTGCATTTTTTATGGAAACAATTCCCTGTCCAGCGAAAATGCAATTGGGCTTACAACAATAAGGTTGAATTAGTGAAATCCTGGAAATTTTAATTTTAATTTTGTGGAAAATATGATTCATAACATTTCGTTCTTGCAGAGGTATTTCTCTTTTTGATTTTGATTTACAACGAATGAAAATCCAGGTACCTGTAGGTTTTTTAAACATATTTAGCTTTGAAAAAAGTATATTTCCCTAATAATAGAAAATAGCTCATTTCTCTGTAATAGCGTTAGGGCATTAGCCATAGAAAATTTGGGGAATAAATACCATGAATGGGGAATATGTGACAATTTCTTAAAGCTTTGTTTCCTTTACTCTGTTATTCCGTCATACTATATCCCGGCCCATGGACGTAGCGCAGGCCCATTTCATGGAAGGTAACATCGCGCGATTTATATCTTTGTATCCTCCTTTAAGTATAATCCTTGAACTTTTCTCGTGATTAGGACTTAATATAGTAATTATCTAAGAGTCAGTATATTCGTGTCCCACTCACTGTAATACATATTCCTGCACAGAACATCTCAGGATGTGACTCATTTACATTTAACGGCTTAAGAAAATGTTCACATATTGATAGCAGGTATAAAATAATACGGAAATAATATTAATAGTTATAGAAAAAGACAAAGATATAGACGGTAAAGCCTCGTGTGATGAACAAATATTCATGCCCTCCTCAAATGTCACATTAATTTTACTTTGATTCAATAGTCAAAAAGCCAGAATAATTTTATTTGTATGGCTATACGAACTGGTGTATAGTTTCCGGCAATCGATCCGTTGTCTATACTTAAAAATTTATTTTTAAAATGATCTTCCCTCCTATTCCTCTGCTAAAATTATTTTACATATTAATTGCACGTTTTAAATAGCTTAATTTAACTGGCCATAGATTTTTTATGAACGGTAATAATTTTTTTTAAATTAAAAGAACACTTCAATTTCCGTGTGAGCCATCGGTTTTCATGAATTTTTAATCAACTTGCCTTAATAACTACCCATAAGCTCTCAGGCGAATACTGCCACAGTAACGTTTGAAGGAGTTATGAGAACCCAGTATATTTAAATGAAGTCCGTGTTGCACATATATTTATAAGATGAATTTAGTCCACATTTTTTTCTTTTCAATGTTACAGTGATAGTAATTTTGGATTGAGGAAAACTGCGTCACGAGACTACTTGCGTAACTAAGCGTCACCTGTCTCTGCACTTTTGCTGAATTATAATTTAAGAGAATTTGTTATCTAGAAGATTTTTCAATTGATCACTGAGTCTGTAAGCTCTCTGAATCTCGACAGCATCCTGTATATTCCTGCGTCAAAACCAATTTCATTCGCCAACGCCTCTTTCAGGGATACCACGAATGTCAGTCTCGCTCTGCCCACCGCTCTAGCCGTGGGGCACGATTTGCGACAGCCGCGTTCTGATTTACCCTATGAACTATGGCATGACATGCGTTGGGTCTGAAGTTGACCCTATGCCGAAAACTGCCACCGAAACTTCCATATATCGTGGGACCAAAATAGCAGTTATTTTCCTTTCGCCCAGAAACTAGGACGAAATATGTGCTTGTTGTAACTTGAGCAAAGGAATAACTTTTTTAAAGATCGTAACAAGGAAAATTTGATAAACAATCTAAAAAGGTAAATTATTATTAAATAAATTCTTCATCAAGTGAAAAATTAACATTCCACTAATAAATAATTACGTTTTTATGGGAACGTAGTCAATTTGGTAAATAATGTTGAATTAATCTTTTAAGCTTCTTCGTTTCAACCTATCAGTTTCAAAAACAAGGTCTTACTTTGTTCTTAATTCTGACTAATTGTAATTTGTATTCCGCAGTGCTCATGTAATATCGATGTACTAAATTTGTAAAATGTACGAAATGTAAAGGCCTTGGCGACTCTAACCTGCAATTTTATTCCAATCACTTAAATTTCCAAGCTTTCAGTCCATTGATGACTAATGTGATTTTCACAATATACTTCACAATATACACACATGCACTTGACCTTCATATTTTCTCCTTGTGTCATAGTTATTACATTATTAAAGGTAATGAGCTTCTCAGGTCATATTGATACTCATATTAGATTTGAAATAGTCGTAATGTTTATGACCTCGCCCTTCCCTATAATATCTCTATTTCATTTTCTCTCAGAGGAAGAAATATAATATTTTTCTACTGACAGAAAACTGAGATCCATATCCTTGAACACCTGATTTCATCTTTGAGTAAAGATTTTCAGAATTATAGTCCATTAAAAATTCTGAAAAAAAACGAATTTCTCTTTTCCAATCTTAAGCTGACCCCTACACTTCGTAATCCCATGCTTTCGAAATTAGCCCCTGTGAGACCCTGTAGTTTGACTAGTTAAACCCAGAAATATTACAAAATATCTATTGTTATAATATATTTCATTGATTAATTCACGAAGAAAGGGAAGAAGAATTCAACATTTCATTACCATTTTTCAAAATAGAATTGATCACACATGTTGTGGCATTCTTATTAGGGACCCTTTGTACTTTATATTTACTCATGGCCAAGGGATATTATAATGACCCCTAATTCGATAAAAACACATGAGAGAAACCCTTCATAGTATAAGACTTTGTTTATACAAGTACAGCTCTGCTTAAATAATCTCTCGGTAAACCCCGAGGCTTTCGCAATATGAAAAGTCACAACCGTCGTGCGTCCGTTTAAATGTCGAGTACATTTATATATTCTCCAACTCCTTAGACAGCAATATCATGTAATTGAGAACTTACATCACACGAAGTTCAACCTAGGTAAGTTGAATTTCGTCTGGTTGAACCTATATAAGGCATAGGATGATTGCGACGACCTTTCTTTTATTAGCATATGTAGAATATGATTAGCATGATTTCATTTGCCTAGAGGACGCTGATAATTTTTCCAATGGCGCTTTTTAGGATCCACCGAGAGAAGTATAGGAGAAGTTACGTATGTTGGATGGGTAGGCGTCTTATTTGGAAGTTTTGTGCCAGTTAGAAAGTGCAAGTAAGGAAAGCGGAGAGTTGTGTATCGGAGTAGGAAGTTTTCCTCTCTCCTCACACTTTTTAACCTCAAAGTTGAAGGGGTGGCACTTTGTAAGGATCGCAGTTTTCCGAGGTTCAGGGTTGGAGGGGTTAAGGCTCTCGGTAGTGTATCCTAGGTGATAAAGCTGTAATGAATGAGCCTTTCCTTTCATCCTTTACTAACTTTGCTTTAGGAAATCCAAATGAATTTGTAACTTAGTTTGTTTTTTAATCGTGTTTAATAAGTGTTGCTTTTTAGTGCTAAAAGGTTAGCGTAATACAGAGGTTTACTTTTTGCTATATAAAGAAATACGCGTACGTCATTATGATGATACGCCATTGCTACACACATAGACTAAACTTGGTAAGTATATATATGTGGGGAAAACCTTGGTTTATTTATTCACACGGAAAATATTTTAGCTACGTAACCAAAGACTATGGTGTATCGTATAGCAAAGAAATTGTAATTAATAATTACATTAATTAAAGTCAATTAATTAACTTGAAATGTGTTGTGCTCATGCTAACCTGAGTGGCTAATTGCAACAAATTGTCATGTTTGCTTTTGTGACCTACGGTATCGGCTAGGAGTAGCCATTATAAAAATTAGAGTACAGTGAAACTGACGAAGGAAAAATATAGAGCCACAATAATTAGTTTTTAGCAAAAAATTCGAATACTGACTAAAATATTATACATCAATAGCGAGGAATACATATTTCATTGACTATATTCTAGTGAAATTAGCGTTAAAATTAATTAGAGATTTTTTAAAGCTATCATTACCTTTTAGTGCTGCCGTTTTGAGATAATGTTGAACAACACCTACTTACACCACCTAATGATTATATTTAATGACTTAAATCATGCAAAACGATCTCCAGAGACCACCATTTCTTTTTCTTTCCCCTGAGACAGCGATGCCAGTTTTTCGTAGGGTTCCATATCCTCCGCAATAATCCACCATCATCCACCTCTCTTAGTCTTTAGAATTTTCCAAGAGAAAAAATAATTAACTCTGACTCACGCTGCATTTTATATGGACGCCCTATACCATCAGAGTGGCGCATGAATTCTAAATCTGCTATGGAATTCTTTCCAAATTGGAAAAGGACTTTGGGAATTTTTTTTAACTCTATCCATGTTGATGAATCTTTTGAAAGTAAACTCGCGTCGCAGTAGTTCATCAAAAGTATTTTAATTTTATTTTTCAGAACTTGCATAAAAACAGTGGCCGAAACTGACAAGCTATCACAAAAATAATTCCGTCACTAGATAGAATTAAAATCTGGAACAAAGTTTCTTGTTTCCTGGACTGTCTTCGATTGAAAAATTTTTATTTCCAAATTGCGCACTAACTTTTATATAGTACCGGATCAAAAGATTTAAGTACTCGAAAAATAAAACTTAGAATAGAAAAAAATAATGAGAGAGTCCAATAATTACCGTATGCGCGTAAGATGGGTGACAACTTTTTCCATAGGACGTTCCTTTTGCACGAATGGGTGTAGTGATGATCCTTTACCAAAGTTTTCCTTTGTTTCAGCTTTTTCATAATCTCACTCGGAATAGATTCGATGAAAATCAAGTTGTAATTAGGGGTAGAATTTGTTTCTTGCGCCGTTATTAACATTCGTAGACGTGCTATTAGATGCATAATGTAGAGCCACTCTAGTTGTCAGTTATTGTTACGCAAGTAAATAAGTGTATCATAGACAAAATGTCGACCTGCGTGAATTTGAATTAAAATTGAATTACGCATTTTCTTTTTTAAGCCACATGAATATGCATTTTGAAGTTTAAATATAGACATGAAAGTTAAATTTGGTGGTAAAACAATAATGGCTTTGATTTTAGGATATTTCAGTCATTCAAGGTATTCTGCCAATTTAGAAATAGGTTTTGAACAGTCCGCTATTTTTTTTTCCAAGTATCACGATTTCTTATTCTTGTTTGATCTATATTAGTATTTAAACACTGATATATTTTAACAATATGCTGCGTGATCTTTTGAACACGTTTTTAAAGCTTGTACAGCTAATAGATACTCGAGTATGTTTAAAGGTTCTTCATCTTCTGATGCATCAAAATTAAGATGCATAACACTTGAGAGTTGGCAACTTAGATGAATACAAGTGAACAATCACTGAACTTAGATAAATGCTTAATCGCTTGTAATGCTGAAGTTTGAATCAGTATTAATCATGCTGGCAAGGAGATGATTTCAAGTCTGAAATTTGGATCCGTAAAGCCTATATACCTCTATTTCTGTTCGGTTTAAGTATTGATTCAGATTGTGCGTTATAGAAGAGTAGATAGTCAGTCATTTTAATTACCTAAATTAAAGAGATTTACGAAAATGTAAGGTCTTAACGTATTGTATTGACAGCATTAAAACAAAATATTTTCCTCAGAATGACTGTCACATTGATTAGCAAACAGAAAATTTGAACGATTTCAAATCAATGAATTCATAATGAGCATGAAAGACTGGTTATACCCTATATCTGTTAGGTTCCTATTAACTGATTCCTTAGCAGTCAATAGGAAACTGGAATTTCTTACAAAATGTAATATGAAACTGATTTTGATTTACTTAGCAATTCTCTACATTTCCCCTTTGCTAACTAATATTAATTTCCTCTCTCCTTTTTAATCGTGTCTCTTAAAATCAAATAAAGACTAAAGTTAATTAGTTCAAATTAAAAAACAGTGAGCAATATCAAGTGACCGCACAGAAATTTTATAAATTCTAACTAACTACGGAGACAGTCTTTTCTTTTTTTATCCCTTAGCAAATTTCTCAGGAAACACAGATAGTTTCGATTGAATTTCCCTTTTCACATTAATATCCTCAAATTCTTAGTCGAGTGTTGAGGTTAATAATGATCTTCGGGCATCATAACGCCTCGAATATTAGTAAATCTTTTCGTGCCACGTAATGAATTTGGAAGAAAATAAACTATGGAGTTTTCATTCAACTTCAATTATCAGAGGAACAAACTCATAATTTAGCATTTCATAAAAATCATATTTGATTCGCAAAAATATTTGCACAATCTAAAATAATGAAATTTTTCAAATCACCGTCAGATTAATTAGTTAGTTATTTTAGTTTTGCTTAGTTATTTAGTTACTTAGTTTTGCTCTTTTCTACCCGTAGTATTTTATTCTGGGTACTAATCTGGAATTATTAATCTGCTTTCCATGTAGTTGTTGTAGTTTATTTACTCTTTGAACATGATCTAAACAGGATTGAGAATGCCGATTTACGATCGAAAGATATAATAACCTTCTAAACACGTATCACGAAATCGGGAATCGCTCCCTCAAGGATTATCCAAAAAGTTTGTAACCTCGACGATTGGAACTCAATTATTTTTTTCAATTGCTACAAGAATCAAATAAATGGCATTTCTTTGGACTGATGCTGTTTTTTTTTCAAAATCGAATAAAATCAGCAAAGTCTATCCAGATTTCGTCGGTTTGATCGCGATGCTATCACGGCATTTCATTTTGGATATTTTTACTGGATCTGAAGTAATTACATCATGGAATAGGAAGTTGGCAAGGTTATAAAATTTCACCCTTTTTTCCTGACAGCCATTTTTTGTGGGACAGATTATTTCGCCTTTCGTTTTCTTTATTTAAAAATAATATAATAAAGTGAAATGGTTAATGATTTTTAATTAGAAGGATTATGAATTCCGAAAAAATGAAAAATATGTGATATGTATATATATATATACATGATATGTGTATATTATATATAATACATATATAGACGCATTTATCGTAAACAAGGAGATATGAAGAATAAAAACTTGAGCAGCCGTTTGAAAAAAAGAAATTGTTCTAGAATATGTATGCACTCATAACGCAGGTATTCGCAATAAGATCCATACTCTCCTTTCTTATCTTGAGCACAACTTCTTACTGAGTAATAAATTAAGTGGAAGTGGTTTAGAAACTAACAAATGGTGGTCCTCTCCTATCAAATCAACTTGAAGGTTGACTACTGTGTTTAGTTGATTTATCCAGATAAGCTAATTGAAGAAAAAGGTGAAGCTGTTCATATAAATGGAAATACTTGTTGATTCATCCAAATTTAAAATATCCTTGGTGGATTTTCTTGTTTTTCTCCAAGCTTAAAAATATATAATATAAAACAACTCACATTTAAAAATTAATCTCCAAAATTACAAATATTGTTTTGCTCCTCTTTACGTGTGGTTACTTAACACCCCCACGGCCTTGCGGCGGCTTGCGGGGTATGAGTTTCGGTGATTGAAATCCGGTCGTTAATTATATTAAGTGGTGATTTTGAATATTCAATTTGCCTCTCTTCTTCTTTACCACACGAAAATGCTATCCTGTTCACATCTTCACCAATCTATCAGTGTCAAAACTCAGTGCATAAAGACCGTAAGTATAAGTTAAATTTCTCATGCCTGCCAGGCTCTACTTTGAAACATCTAGAGAAGATTGAATGTTAGGCTGCATAACTGTCTAGACAAATGTCTGTGTTGGTGAGGACATTTAAAGAGAGCATCTAACGCCACTGTAGTAATGATAACTGTGTTAGAAAGAAATTAATAATACGGACATAAGTATCGGGATTTATTTGGATTTGTTGCAGAATAACTATTCGAGTGAAGTGGACATATGTCAAGGAAGTTTGCTCAATTTTAGAGTAGACTGGAGGGATTAAAGACTTTTCGGAAAATTTCACATGTATTAGATGGAACAAATAAAGGCAGATGAGAGAGAATCGGGATTAGTAGTAATGGGCAACGTGAGGTAGGGTTTGTCATTTCGCCCCGTGCTTTTCAACCCGGCTCCCTCAATTTCAAGTTCAGAAAATTTTCCCAAAATTTTACTGAAGGAGGAACTGTTTTTTTCCAAAAAACAAAAAAGCGTATGAAAATTAATCTTATGAAAATGAAACTACATAAACTTGAGAAATTCACAAGTAAAAAGGTTTTTTTCATACTAATAACCTGTATATTTACATTATAATATATTCGAAATATTATTTTCTCCCTAATATGTGGAATACTGTTCAGGAAGTTATTTTCTGTTAATTGGGAAATTCTCCGCTCTGCAAGTAAAATTAGTTTTTTGAATACTCATAGTGGCTCTTAGAATAGTTTTATTTATTTTAAATGTTGATAAGCAGCATTTTGACCCGTGTGTAGTCATAAAAATATCAAGAGAGATTTCCCAGTTTTATAATTCCATCAAGAACATGATTATGAGTATCTTCCAAGACAAATTTCAACAGCTCAATTAATTTTCAGTATTTTTTCGTCACAGGTCTAAAATTATTTTGATATAGATTCAAGACAGGAACATTATTTTCAAAATACAATCACTAAACAATATATGAAAATATCATCATTCGGCAATATTTAAAGGTTCAATGCGTCCGAAAGGATTTTATTTGTATTTGAGGCTAACTAAATTTCAGTAAGACGACTTGTTAAATATTGCAAATTTTCATGGACTACTATATGCATACAATTTCCACCTAGTAGAGAATGTTATTATTGCTTATATCCGGAGAATTGATAAACTTTTCGGTAATACTGGGAAGAAAATCGTAATAGCCTAAATGTTAGAGGAAAACATTTGTTCGTTACATGAAATAGTTTACGCATTTATAATTGAAATAAGTTGATGAGCATAGCAGCGAACGAAATCTGTATTACTATAACCTTCTTTAATTTTTGCTCTTTTTTGCCGTTCATTACATTTGACCCATGAAGTGCCTAGCTATTTTGTGTGTGTATTTTCTATGTTTAAATGTTCAAGAACACATCTGGGCATATCATATGTAGTTTAAATTTAGGTAATAAATATTTCCTAAAGACGCTCAAATATTTCTCCATTCAATTTTCACAAATCACAATGACCATTTGAGTGTGTTTCGAAACATCTGTTGTGGCAAATCCATGACAACAACACATCTCATTCCAAGTCTCTAGTTTAAGTCCTTATTTACTTTATATTTGTACTAAGTAGTCAAGGATCTCATTCTGAATGGCCTTAGAAACAAGACCGTGCTATTATCCAAGTGGTTATTCAAATCTAGATTTAAATTAGATTATACATTTATGCATACCCGAGACTTTAATAAATTGTATCTTTCGTCATGTCTACTAATGGAAAATACAAAATTTCCACAAAAGGAAAGTTTAACTCTGACAAAAGTTTATTGTTTTGAATTAAGTTTCACTCCTCTCTTCCAACCTTTACATTTTTCTCAAAGATTGAAAATCAGTTTGCATATGTTTCTCACTAATATTTGGTTTTCCTCAGAGTGACATCAAAAACATATTTTCGAAATTGCTTACTTGACTGCTGATATTTAATTTCAAATTGTTTGCGTCTTCAATACACTCTTTTGCCCACACTTTTTGTTACAAGCATCAAACTGCACACATGAAAGGAAAAACATTGATTTTTTTACTTTCAAATCTTCTGATTTCTTGCAAATTATAAAATTGGAAATATCACATGACTATGGTAATAGTCTTTGTCTATTTATTTGAAGGATTACACCTAACTGTTAATATGCAGAATTAAAACTAAGGAAAGATGGAAGGAATATATAGAACTGTATGGTGCATTAGGTCAGCAATTTAAAACAGGAAGAAAATATGACATAGGTGAGGATACTTTAGGTCCTGAGTTATTCGATGGGGAGATTGTAAGTTTATCAAGGTAGATGAAATCAAATAAGGTAGCGGAGGTAGACAACATTCCCGCAAAACTATATAAAAATTAAGAAAAGGAGAAAGGTATCTTTTATATGGACTAATATATAGCATTTATGAGGAAGGAATTTGACTGGAAGGAAGTTTGTAGAAGAAGTGAAGAGACACCAACACACTAGAAGAAGTGTGTTGGTGTTAGTTCTTTATCCAAAAAAAGGAAAGGCAGTCACAAGTGGGTGGGGACATCAAAAATATGTTTGATTTCTCACGCATCTAAGGTGGTATTCAGGATCATCGATAAGAGGATGGAGACAGGACGAATGATTACTTAGGGGATAATCAGTTTCGGTTCAGAAAGGGAGAAGTGATGCCATTGCTATTATGAGATTACTAGAGGAACACAGAATACAAACAGGATACATTTGCCTGTTTCGTAGATTTTGAAAAGGCGTTTGATAGAGTGAATTGGGAACCACTACTGAGTGTATTGCAGAAAATAGAAGCAGATTGGAGGGCTTATCTGCAGTCTGTATATGTCTCATACAGCTCAGTTGTGAGTGGTGGATGGAAGGTAAGAACATTATCCATTATTCCATGATTCCATTACCGCCCCCATCGTATATGTATACGAAATGGTTCAAAAGCGATGGCTTTAAGCGGAGATAGTAATGAAAGGCGGTGGAGAATTCATGAAATCAGGTTTGCTGATGATAAAGATTTAGTGTGCCAATCTGAAATTGCGATATAAGTGTTGCTGAGTGCATTGGATAATTGGTGTGACAGATGTGGAATGAGGATAAATGTGGGCAACCATGTTTAGGCACTGGAAGAGAAGCTAATGTGAATGTTTGCACGGTGATTTTTAACGCGGGTGTTGAGGGGTTTGCACAACGCTGCACAACGTGGAAAGATGACAGAGTCAACAGTGTTTTTTTGATAAATTACAATACAAGATGTGCATGAGGAAGTAACTTGGGATGAAGAAATGTGGAGAGGGGAGCCAAGGAGTGGCGAAGATGGTGTACGGTGGTAAATTTATGCATATGACATTAATTATACGTGTGGCGATGGCTTAGAAAATTTAAATCACAGAAATTGGTATTCTAATTGTATGAATGTTTATATACTGGAAGATAAAAATAAGCAAGAAAAGACATGGCAAGAGACATCAAAAATATACTGAAAATATGCACGAATGTGTCATTCTAGCCTAAGCTACTAATTAGGGAAAACACATGGTCTCATTAAGAGCTTGCTAATCTCGACCGAAGTGATTTAAATTTCATTAAAAATTTGGTTAAAAATTAAGGCAGAGGTGATTAATTAATGAGAAAATTCAAAGTTTCATAGACGGCGTGATACACTTTCTTTTCAGCTTGCATTCTTCTTTGTTGTTCTTGCTCTTGAGAACTAAGAATGATGAAACGAAACAGGTTTTCGTAGCCCCGTTTAAAATACAACTTTGTATTATTTTAGTAAAAAAACCTTCGTTTTGTTTTTGTAAGGAGCTCATTACTTAAAAGTGATAAAAATTTAAAAATTACGCCTCGACAGTTATTTTGATACTATTAATTTTTGCGAATCCATTGGTTTACAATTTACATTTTTACAATTTATATTTTTACAATATTCATTTTTACAATTTATATTTTTACAATAACATTTTAAAAATTTATATTTTAATTATTTACATTTTAAATATGAAGGCATGAATTCAAACCATGATCACACACATAATATTCCGTGAAAGGTAATTAGTGTGTAACAAGTTTAATCTCCCGAAGAAGAGTGGAAAAGTCACATCAGTGTTTTAGCTAAGATAAGCTTGAATTTTAAATTGGATGAGTGGTTTTAGCGCTGATCCGCTGGCAGGCCTATCGCGGAGAAGAGAAAAACATTAATTCTACCGATTTTTTCAGATTTATCGATATAAAAAATGCTTTACAATGCTGAAAATGTTGGAAAACATTGAAAATAATAATGCAACACTTTCAGAGAAGAGGGATGACCTGATGAGAATACTCAGGAGAGTAGATTGTAATGCTAGAAAGGGTTTTAAAAGTATAGAAGATGAATAAACTGGTACAAAGAACCGTACGATTCAGGAACTGTAAATACAAAACAAAAACTACTGAAGGATCCATGAAGAAAAGTTTGCTATTTAAGGAGCAAGTTTTTGACCACTGAGAAATATTGAAATTAGGGTCGGAGATCATTGATCTATTGGATAGTGCTGTCAGTTGTAGACCGGATGGTCTTAAGATCAAATTCGGGCAATACCAATCGGTATCAGCAAGATCAGGATAAGTTGTTAAAAGATAATTGGAGGCGCTAGCATAGTGCTCGATAAAATTGATAAAAATAAAATATATATCGCGGTTGACGAATAACGTTCGTCCTAATCGAGGGTGAGGGAGAAGTCTATATTTATCTCCAATCTTATTAGATAGAGAAGAAGTATTTCCCCAATCCATCGGGATATATTATGTAATGTAGCTGAAAGCCTCATATTAAATAGTATGATTAGGTCAGAGGGCCTCAGAGACAAAAACATGCAATGTGCATACTATAATATTTTATTTTATCACATAATTTCCTTCAACTTCCCCTGCCACACACCTTTTTTGGTGACTCGCTGGGTATTTATGTAGAAGTGAACTCATTATTTGAAATTCTCTGCAGTCTCAGAGAAATAAACCTGATTTTTTCTAAATCCATTTCAAATATCAAACCAAGAACGGTAATTTAAAACATCGATTCCCATACCGTACATTTTGAGGTGTTTGTAATTGAATGCCAGTTAAAGAATGTGCTTTTACGTCGATCGAGGAAATATATGTAACACACTTTTGATTGTCTATATAATTTTTACGTACAATTTAATTCATTCAATTGCTTAAAATTCCTGTACAACTCTCGATGGAACTAGTGACATAAATATAACTCATTAAGGAATATATTAAGGACATCGCGTGGTTTTTATTATTGTGCAAATAAAATGTTTCAACATTGAAAACAATACTAGGCGAAAATTCATTTTTTGAGGGAAATCTTTTTAATAAGATGCTTTTTTAAACATTTATAACCAAAATGAAATGTCATGCAAAATTGATCATTTGTAATTTGAAGCATGTTTTGAGTATGAAAGTAATATTACTTCGTTGCTGTCAGTGGAAAGAGGAGGGCTGATAGGAGCCTTTGACAATGTGGACATTGAGGGAATGAGAAAGAGGTCTCTATTAGGGCAAAATTATTACCAAATGGTCCCTTCTTCCATTTAACCCATCATCATATACGTACATTATAAAGTGACCATAAAATTATAGTACATCCATACACAATACTCATACACGTGCATAAACTTAAACACATATAGACAGACAGACATACATTAAGGACAGATTTACATATCTTAACAAACATAAACATCCATATATATATATATATATACATATACGGACTATTTTCGCACATAGACGTATGGAGGAATTTTCGAGTTTGAATATATATACATATACGTACATATATAAATTAATATTCACCTATATATACACAATGTAAATTGAAGTGGCCAAAGAAAACGATAAAAGAGGAAAAGTCCTAGCAAAGAATGAGGTTTGTGAGAATAGCTATGGAGAGCGTGGCGCTTCTCGCTTAATAAAAACCCACGCAGGCTAACACCAACGAAGAGAAGGTGGGTGTAAAAAACCTGCGATAACCCTATTAATTAGAGGGAATATAGAGATACGTTAGAATGATTATTTTTCACATATTATATATATTATCATGTCAAATAAATGAGCTGGGTAGAGAAAAGGTAAAATAGACACATACAGGGTTCGTCCGAAAAATAAGTTTATGATGCTCATTGTCTTTTTTGACAAAAGGGGAGTCGTCCACTACGAATTTGTACCTGAACGACAAACTGTAAATGCTGCATTTTACGTCCAAGTGCTCCACAGGCTTCGAAAACGAGTCACCCGCGTCCGGCCAGCGATCAAAAACATCTGAGGCTGCATCACGGCAATGCGCCGTCTCACACCGCGCTTGTCGTGTCGGACTTCTTGGCCAAGCACGGCGTGGCAACGCTGCCGCACCCGCCCTACAGCCCGGACGTGGCACCACCAGACTTCTTTCTGTTCCCTAAGATAAAGAGGAGTTTGAAAGGAACGCAATACGGGACTTTGGACGCCGTCAAAGAGGCCGTGACGACGTGTCTTCGAGAGGTTCCCGATGATGCCTTCGCGGGAGCGTTCCAGGAATGGGAACGCCGCTGGAACAAGTGTATCGACTCACAAGGGTCCTATTTTGAGGAATATTAGCTTAAGATATGTAAAAGTGTAATAATTTTTTTTCCTGAGCTCAGTACACTTATTTTCCGGACGAACCCTGTAGATGATATTTTAGTGAAAGAAACTTATTTGTTCGAGGAAGTTTCGAGCATACATATAAGTTGGTGGAAGAGTTACTTAGAGAAGTCTATGTAATGTTAATACTTGGAATTTAGAAGTATCTACAGGAGATGACGCGATAGTTGACATTAATGGAATCATCTGCTGATGTGCACAGGAACTTAACTGTGCAGCATTAATTCACCTTGACCAGGTCATAAACCCAGATATCATCGATTTCCATTCGAATGCTGTGAGGGGAAGTCGAGGGATCCTAGTTCGAATTCCGGTCAAGGCGAATGATTTTAACGCTGAAATTTGTTTGCATTTCAATGGCTGAGAAGGCATGGTTTGGCAATATTGCATGGTTTGAACCTAATAGGTGGGAGGGAGTGGGTATTACATATAGTTTTAAGGTATAACAAGACGAGGATTAGATAGTGGAAGGAAGAATATCTGTTGGATGAAATTATTTTTGAAACTTCCAGAATTTTCGGTAATACACATGCTTTACAAGGACGTTGGAACAATTTGTAACCGAATTAATACGCACATTAAAAAACGTTCTGTGCAATTTTTTTGCCCTTACTGCTTTTATTTTCTGTTCCTTTGGTTAATTTATCAATATCAAAAGCAGAGGGCACTTTTTTACTTTACGATGTCAATATTACATCGAATCATGCTACTTGTTATCATGTATTTCTGTTTGTATATATTTATATAAGTGTATATATATAATGTGTATATATGAACTGGGTGAACTCTCTCAACACCTACCAAACCGACCTTCGGGTTGAATACTGTGTTTATGATTTAATGGAAAGGGCAATCTGTGTTTATTATCTTTAAAATGTATCTTATGCTACAGTAATGTCTTGTCTCTTTTTCGTCATTATTCTCGTTTTTAAACCCTTAACGTTTTCCCAAAGAACAAATAGCGACTTTTTTGCATGCATAGCTTGTTAAAATAACTGTTTAATATATCTCAATGCATAATTAACTGATATTAATGCCGTTCTGCTTTTCTGTGACACGTGGAAGTCTAGGTCCTTAGCGTTATTAGTGCAATTTCAAAGCATCAGTAAATTTAAAGTTGGTGCTGGCCTAATGATTAAATTATCGCTCGTAATTTTTTCATAGTTTCCCACCCAAAAAGATGTAGACATTGGCTCATTGACTCCTATAAAATAGTTTACAGTTATCACTAATGGGCTCTCCCCAATGCCGGTCTGGAAGGCTACAATGCGGAAATTAGATCCTTTGCAATTGCATAAATTACCTTCTCTCCCACAAATATACTACTGGTCTCCCTACCTCATATGAATAGGATAAAAATACGGGGGAAAATATTTTGTTCAAATGGCAAAGATTGCGGTGAGGAATTCTGATACTCGCTCAAAGGATTGACGCAGGCAGGTGTCATCATCAATGAATCGATTTCGACCTTTCGCGAGTGAGCCAACGATTGAAAAAGGATCAAACCACGTCATCGGCCGCCATGTTGAGAGAGCGTGGTATTCGAGGGTTTCTTGGGAGCTTTTCGTGACAGGGGACATGGATACAGCTTTCCCGAATCTAGTTTAAAATTGAGCATCTTCGACCAAATGTGAAACTTGACAATCAATAATGGCAAAGTTTCGATGCCCTAGGTAGTGCCGCAGAATGGACTGGAGGTCAATCTTCCTCGGGGCTATCCGAGAGGAAGAAGAAAGGATTATGGTTAATGCTCGGGCGTGGTGGATAAGGAGAGTAAATAGGGTATGAGAGAGAGTGAAGAGGCCTTTCGTAGTTTATGAGTGAAATTTAGAGGAGGGGTAGATAAACCAAAATTTCACGAAGATGCCATTGAGAGAAATGGGTCAACTCTCTCCTAAGATGGGATTGGACAAATATGATGTATTATAGAAAAGTGCGGTATTAAAGGGCTAGTGCGTTGAACTACTGACCGTTGGACGGAGGTTCGATTCTCCAACATCACTCTAGGCGTAGAAAAGGGAAAGGGACTGGCTCCCCTGAGTTTACTTTTGGAGTAAATTTATACACAGTATAGAATATTGAGCTCGAGGCAACCTCACCTATCGCAACAAACTTCTTGTTGACTGTGGTTTGTTGGATATAATTTAAAAATCCTCGGAGTTATTTTTTCTACATGGAAAAGCAGTAGGAAAAATGCCATTCCCACCATTGGTGAGTGGCCTACCATGGAAATGGGTTTCGAGAGGGTCACCAAACTATTATAAATCTTTTTGGGCTGCTAGACTAAAGCTCCTAGATTCAACACAACCTCTCTTCTGGATTATCTTTTTCACTTTTTCATACTAATTTAATACTTCCATGCTAATTCTTTTGCTTCCTCTTCTTCGACTACCCAACATGCTCCCTTTTCTTTAGAAAGTATAGACATAAATGAGAACGTTTTTTAAATAAAAAACATTGGAAAAAATATGATATTTTGAGGAACTCAGAATGTCGTACATGATGTATACTAATGATGAGGAAAAAATTAAAAGTGGTTTACGAGGCAAATAAATATGCATCAGTGATAGTCTTACGTACGAATATGAGGCATTGAGTGTACATATTAAGGATATATTAAATATATGAGTAGGGACGTGCTTAGTTTTTAGAACAATGTAATGCTTAGAATAATAAGTTAAGAAAAATAATGGCAATACACAGTGGAGTGCAGGTGAAAAGGTGAGAGGAGGACCAAAACAAAGAGGAAAACACGGAGGCTGTCTTGCGGCGAATTGGAAGTGAGAGGCGGGAAGTGGGATGAAAGGGGCTGGAGGAGTTTACGATCTGACATTATGAGAAATGGGTTGATGTGGGAATAAGTTTCCCTCGAGTGAGTCTGCAGGGGTCGGGGAAGGAGTGTTGGCATGGACGCTGCCCTGTCTATGGGTGCGTGTGTGTATGTGTGCGATATCGGAGTGGGATCAGGTCGTCCAGAGAGAGGGGGAGGGATTGGACGGAGAGGGAAGCTGTGGAAAACTTTAGGGACGACCTAATCTTTCTCTCCAGGACGGAAGGGATAGTCAGAGTTGGCCTTTCGTTTGCGGACGGGATTGAGGGAGGATGAGAGTGAAGGGGTGCGCGAATGACGGCGGAGAGGGCGGGATGAAAGGGTGGATCTCTGGCGGAACGACCGAGGATGCCCTCGAAACTTTTGGCGCCGTGGTAAGGTAAGCGAATATCCAGACTTTCTCTCTCGGCGAAAGAGATGAGAGAGAGGGAAGGAGAGCACACCTTCAGAGTACTACCCAGATCCCACCCTTTCCCCCCACCCCCCTTTCTATCACTGCACCTCACGGCTCCAGTGGATGTTTGGGCGGTGCGTCTCAATGCCCAGTGATATGGCGCCAAGTGCGAAAATGCGGAAGCTCCACGATAGTTCGTTCGAAGCGGCACACAAAGGGGTGCCTTGAGGGGAGAGGTGTGGGGTGTGGGGGTACTCTCCGCAGCACCTGATTTCCCCTCAATTTGCCCCTTTTCCTCCACGCCCCCTCGATATCGCCTCCGCCTTCGTCACTCCCAACGGCGCCTCTGGGGAACGATACATTCTCCCCGTCATAATTAAGGCGGATGAGAATATTCTGGGAGTTATTTTTTAAAGTTGGAAGCTTTCCATGAATTCTCCTCCGTTGATGTCTTGAATTTGAAATTTTTAAAATACCTAGTCTCTTTTCCTGCCATATCTTCAATAAAATTTATCCTGGAAAATGAAGCCTATCGATTAACATTCAAAGTTTAGGTCATCTTGGGGATTGTGTTGCCTTAATAGATTAAAGGATTCTCTGGAGTGATCCCTAAATACTTTATTATTAATGTAAACCACTAATTTCATGGATTGATGGCCTTTGAATTAGATTATTTTTCATAGGTACTACGATCATCGCAATTGAATTCTGCAGGAGACAGGGGTTAGTCATCACCAAGACATGGTTTAGACACCACAAAAGGCGTAGATATACATAGAAAATGCCAGGGGTTTCAGAAAGGTATCAGATTACATTACGGTTAGGTACAGGTTTAGGAACAGTGTGATAAATTCGCACAGTTTCCCAGGAGCGGATGCGGACTCTGACCACAATTTAGTTGTTATGAAATGTAACGTCCGTTTCAAGAAGATAATGCAAGGGCGGCGGGCTAGGAAATGGAATTTAGAAACATTAAATGGATGGACTTAAACAACAAATTGAGAAGGGCGACAAATAAAGCCAAAGGAGAATGGTGGAAAACGCAATGCGGGGATATGGAAAGTTTACAGGGGAAGGGTGAAATTGGTGCGCTATAGAGCAAGGTTAAGTTATTATCGGGAAGTAAGAAGGCAAGATCTGTGCTAACAGTTAAAGATACGTGGGGTAAGATAATAGTTGAACCAGGAAAAATCCAAGAGAGATGGAAGGAATATGTAGAAACACTGTATGGTAAAGAACTTAGGCCGACAAGGTTAGACATAGAAAAGGAACATGATGTAGAAGAAGATAGCTTAAGTCCTGGCATATTCCACGATTAAATAATAATGACATTAAAGTAGATGAAAGCAAATAAGGCCGTGGGGGTGGACAACATCCCTGTAGAACTGTTGAAATGTTTAGGAAAATGTGGGAAGAAGACTCTATATGGACTGATTCGTAGTATCTATGGAGAAGGAATCTGGCCGGAAGATTTTGTGAGATCGGTGTTAGTTCCTATTCCGAAAAAGGTAAAGGCTACATCATGTGAGGATTACAGAACAATAAGTTTGATATCCCACGCAGCTAAAGTTATTCTCAGGATCATCAACAAAAGGATAGAGAGTAAGGCAAATGATTACTTAGGGGATGATCAGTTTGGGTTTAGGAAAGGAAGAGGTATGCGTGATGTCATTGCAGTAACGAGATCACTAATCGAGAGGAATATACGAGGGTCATCCGGAAAGTAGTACCCGTTCGTGAAATAAAGACACAAAAGTAAATATTAACAAACATAAAAAATTTTATTTGAAAGAGGATACTTTAAACTACTTCTCAACATAATCTCCAAGCAAATTAAGGCATTTGTCATAACGTGTGACAAGTTTCTGTATTCCTGCTGCATAGTCCTTCGCCGCCAGCTCATTGAGATACAGGGTCACTCCTTTAAGTTCTTCATCGCTGTCAAATCTTTTTCCTGCCAAAAGGTCTTTAAGCTTTGTAAAGAGATGAAAATCTGAAGGGGCCAAGTCCGGGCTATACGGTGGATGGTCGAAAGTTTCTCATTTGAATTGCTGCAAAAGTTTTTGTGTTATCCCAGCTGCATGAGGCCTGGCATTGTCATGAACGAGAATGACACCAGTAGACAATAACAATTCTTTAATGTTTCACAATACGCATTGGCATTAATAGTGTCTCCACGGGCCATGAAATCAATAAGCAATACACCTCGTCGATCCCAGAAAATGGTTGCCATGAGTTTCCTGGTGGACAGAACTGTCTTGAATTTTTTTGGTTTGTTTGGTGAATGAGCATGATGCCACTCCATTGACTGTCGTTTACTCTCAGGTGATGCATAACAAACCCATGTTTCGTCACCAGTAATTATGCGAGTCAAGAAAGAGTCTCCTTCATCAGAATAACGTCCCAGAAACGTCAGTGCTGCAGCCATACGCTTGGTTTTGTGCTCATCTGTAAGCATGCGAGGGACCCATCTTGCACAAATTTTGCATAATGCAGATGGTGTTTAACAATTTCATGAACAATTGTTCGAGAAACATTGGGAAAATGCTCACAGATGTCATCAATTGTGACGCGCCGATCGTTCCTCACGAATTCGTCAACTGAGCTCACCAGTTGGTCTGTAATGACAGACGGTCTCCCCGAACGCTCATCGTCGTGTGTGTTCCCCCTCCCCATGTTGAAGTTGCGACACCACCGCCGAACAGACGACTCGTCCATTACATTGTCTCCATACACCTCCTTTAATTGGCGATGAATATCACATGGGCGAACGTTTCTTGCATTGAGGAATTTAATCACTGCCCTCACTTCACAACTGGCGGCGTTCTCAATTTTTTTAAACATTGTAAACAATCACAGAAACAACACAGGCAATGCTATCGTCACGCAACTTGGCTCAGAGAAGGCAGACAAGCCACTGAAGCTATCTGACCTCGTCCAGCGGCTACTCGCGTCGTCAGCACTTCATGCGGCACGAACGGGTACTACTTTCCGGATGACCCTCGTAGAATACAATGAGGACGTTTTTGCCTGCTTTTTAGATTTCGAAAAAGCGTTTGATAGAGTGAATTGGGAAAAATTAATGCGTGCATTGCAGAAAATAGGAATGGATTGGAGGGACAGGAGACTGATTCGCAACCTGTACAAGTCTCAGACTGCTCAGGTGCGAGTGCGGAACGGAGAGTCCGGATGGGCAGTGTTAGGAAGAGGTGTAAGGCAGGGTTTCCGATTGTCACCGGTGCTGATCAACATTTATGTGGAAGAAATGATTAAAGAGGCGTGGGTAGAACTAGAGGTATGAATGGAATTCGGAGGGGGATTCGTGAAATCGGTCAGGTTTGCTGATGACCAAGCATTAGTCGCTCAGTCAGCCAAAGGGTTGCAAGCATTGCTGAGTGAATTTAGGGGTTCAGTGCGATAGATATGGGATGAGAATCAATATTAAGAAATCAAAGGTAATGCGATTTTCCGGAAAGAAAAAGGCCAAGCTAAATACTAAAATAGGCGGGGAAAAAATAGAGCAGGTAGAGCAGTTTACATATCTAGGAAGTGTTTTGGACCAATACGGTCAAAGTGGTAGGGACGTAAGGTGAAGAATTGCGCTAGGCAAGAAGGCTTTCTCAAGGAGGAGGGAGTTGATGACGGGGACGTTGACTAGGGATGTTAAGACAAGACTCGTAAAACTCTGATATGGAGCGTAGTTATGTACGGCGCGGAAACATGGTCACTGAAGCAGGAGGATAGACGTAGATTGGAGGCTTTTGAAATGTGGGCGTGGAGAAGAATGGAGAAGGTGAAATGGACCGAAAGGAAAACAAATGAGGAAGTACTAGAGATGGTGGGTGAGGAGAGGGGTTTGTTGAGAGAAATCCTATGGAGTCAGGAAAAATGGATGAAAGGCGTATTGAGCGGTAGTGGACTGTTGAAGAGGGTAATAGAGGGGAGAATGTTGGGCAACCGAGGTAAGGGTAGGAAGAGGATAGGGATGTTGGATGGGATGAAGGGATAAAAGAATTACACAGAGATGAAGAGGGACCTTATGTAGATTAGGTTGCTGGATTGGGTTTTGTTTGGTGTTACAAAATGTTTATTTGATAGTTGTGTCCATGCAAAAACCTACCTTAACCGGTAGATTACCAAATAATAATATCATCATAGGGTCCAGAATAATCGATTGACGCTGACAACTCAATCAAATCCTTAATTTTCTGAATAGCCGATTGAATAAACATGGTAAAGATTCAGGTACTCTTGCCTTTTATTCTAATGTATTCGTTCAAGTGTCTCTCAATGAACTGTAAACAAATTTTGAGACAGTTAAGAAACTTCACATTGGCTGTGGAATTAAATATAAAGTGTGGAGAGCATTATTTGAAATGACAGGTTCACAAAAACCTTTTACCGATTATTGAAGTTTTATTTGATGTTAGCAAAAGAAAGAGATTTTCTGGAGAATGTAGCTCAGCAGACGTGAGGCTCAGTTTAATGATCGTCAACCATTGTTTTGAAACACAACAAACATTTAATAACGTTACTTTTATTTTCATTAAATGTGTATTCTTATTTTTATGCCTTCCCTCACTATTTTGAGCAGGTGCACGCAGCGAGAGAGGTTATTTAAAAAAATAATTTTATTGGTCAAACAAATGTAGCTCATCAGGTTAAAGTAAAAATACCACAGTTAACTCTAATATTAACATTAAATGTTTACTATTCATACCAAGATGCATATTTTTAAGGATAAAGTCTTGCAAACTTTAGATATACAATTATATATTTTATATACAAATACGTTAGAAAACGTATTTGTATATAAATAAATAAATATATATATATATATATATATATATGCTGCAGGTTTCAGAGTAAATTCTGTTTCCTCGAAAGCTCAAGTGGTTAGACCATCGGGCCGACAAGTTTGAAGATCCGATGTCCAAGTCCCGGTCAAGGAAATATTTTTATACTTGTGATCTGCTCGATCCCGCCTTCCCCACCTCTCCTGCGTCTTTTACATGCTCCTAACCCTTTTCCTTCGATCTATAAGGGGAAGGGTTCCTATCTCTTTTCCTGCTGTTCCCAAATGTCTCCTGAATCACGCAATCATTTAGAACGATGCACTTCCGCGCATGCGCTCGCGCTATATATAGTATAGTATACGCCACCCACTAAGATAGTGGACGCACACACATTAACGCGTTTGAGGCACTGCCCGAAAGGACTCGTCGCCCGGATTAATGGCGGAGGGAATCCATGTCCAGGTCACGGTGTGTGACCGTGCGTTATTTATTTAAATAGCCATATACATTTCAATCATTTGTGCATTTGAAAATAAGTAACAGGGTTCCTATCCATTTTCCCAATGAGTAAAAGGAATAGGAATAGATTAATACAAAATTGTGGATAATTGATGGATACTGACTTATAATCACGAAAAACTAAAATACTCAGAATTAATTCCTATTCTTTTAGATAAAATGACACAAATGGTAACTGAACCTTTTTTTTTAAATTTCATTAGAACTCATCATTGAACGTGAAATATCAGACTTGTTAATGAATTCATTTAGTTAATGAACTAAATAATCTTGTGTTTTGTTGCATTTTCTGAAAGAGAAAATAGTCTTCCCAAATAGTGTTTCCCAAACTCTTTCGAGCCACCTCCCTTTGGTTCCATAAACAATGCCCCCCCCTAATCGACAGCATTAAATTTATAATTTAAAACATAAAGCAAAATAACCAAATGAGGAATATTGGAATAATTCAATAAAAAGCAATGAATAATGGAATGTTTTTTTAGAATCTAATAGTTTTCATATCACATTGATGCAAAATACTTAATACGCAATAAAAGGAGCTTAGGTGAGAATATACTTTTTACGTAAAAATAAATTATCAAAACAAATAATTTTAAGAAAGCTCTTTTTAGAAGTTTACCTGTCATTTTTTTACTTAAACCAAGCAATTATATGACATGAACATTTTCAATTTATAAAATAGAAAAACCAATTATATTTTGTTAAAATTAGTTAAATAATTAAGTGACTAATGCATATTGTTTTCATGGTTTAGAAGTCATTTAAGGAGATTATGTTGCCTCATTTAATAACAAATTTACATGAAATAAAATTTAAAAGGGATGGATGGGCTTGATGACCTGATACCAGTTTTTCAACGTCCGGTTTAATGTCACTTAGCAGGAGGCTTAAATCACCGCGTTCATAAACCTGAAGTCAGTTTCTCAGCATGGAAATAAGCTGAATGATTGCACCTAAACCACGTTCCAATGTAAGGAGCTTTTTAACCATCATTCATAAATAGGATAACCTCCTTCTGTAACCAAAACTCTTGATAATTTATCTTAAACTTTGGTTACAATTCAATGTCATTTTGTAGTCCAATTAATTGTTCTTCTAATACTCCAACTTCCTCAATTCCTACAAACGGATTAATCAACCGGTCTGGAATTTCCAACAGAAGAAGATCCGCAAATCTCTGCATCTTAATTTTATGCAAGGTGGCTAATTGTTCACAAAATTCTCGCAAATCATCATTACCTATACGAGCTTGCTATTCTAGCTTAAGCAGGGAAGGAAATTGATTAAGTTCGCGGCGACCTATGTTGCACTTAAATAAAAGCTCCTTGGAAATAAATATTCACATCATATTTTGTCTTTATAATGTTAGTATCATTTCCCTGCAATAGTAAAATCATTTCATTTAGTTTAGAGAAAAATGTAACGTCACTCCTATTCCCTTTAAGGTTGTTGCTGAGAAAAGCAACTTTCTCCTGAAACAACTGCATGACAGTGTCAAAAAGATTATAGAAGCGCCTTATATAATTACCTTTTGATAGTCAACGATCTTCTGTGTGTAGTTACAAATGTATAAAATCTGCGTATTTCTCATCACACAACTCTCGAAAGAGTCGATCATTAAGAGCATTTGCTTTGATTTTGTTAACCGCTATAATTACAATATTTAAGGACCTGTGAGGGTGATCACTCAGCATTTTAGCCCCTATATGATGTCGGTGACTGACACAATGAATAGCAAAAACATTTGGTACATATTTTCTCAAGTATGTAATGCAACCATGGTGACATCATTGACGGAGCTGCGTCTGTCACAACAGCAAGTGTGCTAGAAAGTGGAACTTTTTTGTCCCTGAAGAACTGCTCTACGATACGAAATATAGACTCTCCTTTAGTTTCAGTTTCTGTCTTGCAAACAACAAGTTTTGAGGTCAATTTTCATCTTTGATAAAGCGTACGTAAGCCAGAAGCACAGTTTCATTACCTGCCAAAGTTGACTCGTCCAACTGTAATGCCAATTCTGTTGTTCTCAGGATGCTACACAATAAATCTTCCACATTTTCAGCCATTTTATCTATTCGTCGTTGAACTGAAGTGTGGCTTTGGGGAATAATTTTTATTGTATCATATGGTGGCTTATGCAGAACAGTACTTAGGACTTCACTTACTGCTGGTAAGATGAGTTCTTCACCAATGCTATGTGGCTTTCTAGATTTGGCAATTAATAGTGAAATATTTTATGATGCACGCAAACCATCAGTGATATATTTGGAAGCATTACACAAGATACTTGAAAGTGTTGGACGATTTTGCACTCTGTCACGGAGGGACTTCAAAAATGCTAAGGTCTTTCATGTCTTGTCAGGATTTCCCTTCCTAAAATGGCCAATTATTCTGCAAGGTTTCATCGACTCATTTGAAAATAACCTTTCGCATAGTAAGCACATGAGCATGTGCTTGTTTATAGGTGACAATAAATCCGTACTTAAGATAATCCACATCATACTGTCTACATTTATTCTTTGATGAGTCAATTCCTGCTTTTCTGTTTCTACAATAAAGGTTGAAATATTAAATTTTGTTAAAATAAAATTTACAGTATTAACTAAAGAGAATACACGTATTAATTAATGATAAGACGTAGAGTCAATCTTAAAGTGGTTGCGTTTTAAAATAAAATCACTACTAACCAGAAGAAAATTATCAAAACAAAATATTCATGTGCTTGTGGCATAATTTCAAACATACATAAGCAGGGTTGAATATATGTATTTGTTCTGCATTCCTGGTATAAAGCAGGATTTATACACATGTATCTTGATTGGCAGTAGTTTCACCTTGGATAAACTGGAAATATTAATGAAGTTGATTTATTTTACATAAATATTGTACATTTCATATACAAATGCAATACATTTATCATGCGAGCGCGAATTCGAAAATGGTGCGTAGGTAGTTGGAGCCGGAGGTCAGCACATGCACCTTTGCCGTCTTTCATAGAGAAACCAAACCTCTCAAATTCGATTTATAATACTAGTCTAATCAGTTTAGGATGAAATAATATTTCTTTGTCTCCTATTATGTCGTTATTACCATATTAGTCCATTCAACTCCCTAAATTGTATTCATAAGGGAGGCAGTTCAATGGACTGTTCCGGTGAAATTGGCTTTGATTCAATTTTTGGATACTTCTGTGTGCGTTGGCTCATCTAAAATTATTCCTTAGCAAGGCCACCTTTTCATTTGATGATATATTATCAAGAGGAATTTTGTGAAGAAGTATCTCTACTACTTAATTTATTCGTGAAGGCGAAATTTTTCCTGTTTTTCTTATTCAAAGAATCATTGTGAATATTACTCGTTGTTAGAAAAAAGCTGTGCATCAAGGAAATAGACAATGTCAGCAAAACCGTAACTTAGAGCAATGAACAGGGAATTTATTTAATTAATATCTAGGCGGTAATGGACCAGTAAATCGCATATATACGAAGTCTAAGAGAAAAGGTCCTCTTATTGAAACATCTATTACGTTTCATGAAATCATAAACAATATACTGGCCGTTTATTTTCGTAATACACTTCAGTATCATAAAAAATACAAAAAAGTATACTATAGTACAATAACAAGAATGATATCTTGTGATAAATGAAAAATAATTTACCAAAACAGCCATGAAAATATCTTTGGAACGGAAGGGTTTGAAAAATGATTATCCGGGTAAATATTTAATGTAAAACCGCCAAACTTATGTAAAACCACCAAATGAAACTTATCAAACAGACTCCCAACCACCTTTTGGACGCCTACGAAAGCATTTTTATTCACAAATTCAAGAAGGTCGTAGTTAACAGCGATAAAGGGCCGATCCCATTCTCTCCTCTTTATTCCCTTTTGAAATGATTTCTAACTCCTGTTTTAAGCGGATAAAGAGATACTTTGTAATTCCGCAGATTTTCAGAGTCTGTGGAATTGCAAAGTATCATTTCAAATTTCCGTTGGACTTAGTACTCAACCCACCCCCCCTTATTACTTCTTCCCGTTCCACCCATCCCATTGGTTTCTGTTCGCCCCACCTTCCTCCCTTCCCCCCCCCCCTTCCCCCCCTTCCCCCCCCTTCCCCCCCCCCTTCCTCTTTGCCAATAAGTTTAAAGTATTCCATCTTCCCACTAATCCTATTGGTCCCCTATCTCCTACATCCTTTCACAGTCACTATATATATTTGACGTCTGTCTTCGGTAGTTTACTTTCAACCTTGTGTTGGAGGTGTTTTTTCCCTTCAGTTCGCTGAAGAGGGCCACTTTGTGGCCGAAACACGCGTGTTCGACGCTATCCTCGTCTGCGCTCTATCGTTTCAGATTCTCCCAGAAGTTGGGCTTTTTGAGTGCGTGTGTGTGTGCTTCTTGAGTGCTAGTGTGTGTGATTGGTCTGTGCTCGTCCTTCGTGGATAGTCACAGAGTGTGTGCTTGTAATACATCCTGATATCCTTAACGGGGTCTTCCTTACAGCCTCGTGAAGGATTACATTTCCACCTGGAATCTTTAACGAAGTCTCACAGCTTCGTGAAGGATTCCAGACAGGATAGTGTGTGTGTGGCTGTGTGTGGTCCCTGGCGTGGATTAATTTCCCGTAAACCACCACAGGGGGTATTCTTGGTCGAGAGGTTGTGGTTGGTTCCCGCGAATACCAACACAACAATTTGGTCTGACGAGAGTTGCGACTGTTTTTTACGGCCAGTGGAGTTTTCCCCCCTTATTATTATTTAACCTAGAGGCCGTAGAGCTCTTGATAATTCTTACTAAAACCACCAAATCTAATTATCAGATAAGCTTATTTCTATCTGGATTTAACACCCGTTTTATTCGCACTGAATCTTAGTGACGAAGTACTCAGTGTCGTAAAGTGGTGCCGACGATAGTCCAAATGAGATCAAGCCCCTTCAAAAATTTTCCTTGTGCGAGAAAGGCTGGGAAATATTTTTCAAACGTTCATACTTTCAAATGTAAGGAAACACATGGTTTAAATGACAAACAGATGCGGGAAACAAAAAAACTTTCAAACCGAAGATTTAAGACAGAGACAAAAGAAGGTTATCTTGCTTTCGCAAATATCACATTTTCATTGCTCTTCGGTTCCCCCCTGCCGCTTACTTGCTTCTTTTTGCACTCATAGACTGGAGCACCGCCCCACGCCGCGCGGTACGCCCATTTTGGGAACCAGTGGTCTAGATGATAATACGTGATTTTGCGGAAATGCTGAAATATGACCAGAAAATTTTGAGTGTAGCTTGAACAGGTTGAGCAGAATCTAACATTGAGAGTATTCACATTTGAGTCCAACAGTTCAAATTGTTGTAAAATTCCTATGAAAAAATGGTTTCATTTATGGAATGCTATCGAACTATGCACAATTAAAAACGAAGAAGAAATTATGCGAGACAGTGCCTGCGATGAGTTCTATTTGCCGCTCCAAGTTGTACGCGGCTTCCAATCAGAACGGAAAACTTTGTGCGAATGAATGATCCGTGAAGATAACCTGCTAGATGTCGGCTGCTCCAAAGCACTGAGAATAGGAGGCGAGTGTTCAAAGGGTTGAACCATTTCCTACATAGATGGGTTAGTAAAGCAAGCGATAAAATCCCGGCGTATTTCCACCAGTGTTTATCATGAGCTCCTTTGGCATCGATCCCTTAAAGTATCTCCCTAGGCAGGTATAAAAAAAAGCGGAAAATGTCCCGACCTTGAGTCGACATCGAGTGTGACCCGTATTCGTCAACGAGGAGATTCCATCCCACGGGACAGCCACGCAACGATGTCGTCTCCTGAGCCATCGATTCTCTAATTATTGGCCTTGGGTTCATTGGATGGATTTAATGATTGAGGCAGATAATTATGCAGACTAAAACAAAAAGTGCAAAATATTTTTGCGAAGTGACATTAGGACGATAATGCCAGTTGTGTAAAGACGCTACGGCATTTTAATCCCTATCAATCCCCAATTAATCAGTAAGTGTGTCCATGTCTTTACCCGAGTGAATATGAGAAGTAGGTTCTCGGCTAGCCTCTTTCACTGCCTCATCGTAATCCTCTACGAGGGGTGAATTGGGGGGGAGGACCGAAGTGACTTGAATCCGGCGGACGATAGTCCCCGCGTATCCCAAAGTCACTCACTCACTCGGGCGACACACACTCAGACAATGAACGAGCCAAATCTGCTCTGTTATTTTTGTTTTCCTCAGAATTGGTTTCTCCTCCGGATTGGGACTTCGCTAATAAATCTCCTACGGTCACTATTACTGCTGCTCCTCCATGCGGGTCCCCCATAACCGTGCCCCATCCCTGGTGCGAGGGCCCCCGAAACTCGAATGAGATCGCATTTGGGAGCGACTCGCACGAGTATCTGCGTTCCATTCTGGGCACGGGGTGGAGAGGAGAGGAAGGAGTCGTGGTCGCTGAGGGAGTGGGGAGGAAGGAGGGGGAATGTTTCATCTCGGAGACGCGTTGGAGGGGAAGAGAGGAAAGGGATCGGAGAGGGGGGAAAGAGGATAGGCGAAACTTTTGCAAAATTGCGCAAAATGGTAATGAAACCTGGTCGTCCCAAGTATCGCGAAAGGAAGGGAAGGATGAGATGAGGAGCAGATAGCTGAGCAGTTAGACGGCGTTCGGAGCGAGCGAGGGAGGGGGGTGGCAGAATGAGGGGGTGGGGGAGGTTCGGCGTAGTGAGTCGGATAATAGACGGGAAACGGATAACGGGTTAGCAGCATCCACCTTCCCTCTCTCTTCAACCTTCTGCCGTTTCGCTCTTCTCTCTGAAAAGGATATCCTCGCCATTTCCTCGCCCTCCTCCCCTGCACCCTTCAACCCCCCTCTCCAGGGCATTCACTGTTATACAGCCCCCAGTCCCCTTCACCCCTCCGATTTTACCCCCTTCCCCGCACTGATAAGACATAAAACCTCCCTCAAAACCGGTACTCAATATCCTCCATGGCTGAAATCGAGGGGGTAGGCGTGGGGTATGGTGCTGGAGGGAGGGACGGGGATGTGGGGGATGAAGGGGTGGCCGAAGAGGGGGATGCCGGATTTTTGGCCAGGGGAGCACGGCCTGGTCGTAAACCCTATCTCCCGCCCTCCTTCCCCTCGCCCCTCCCCTCCGCTGCCGATCTTGGTGGAAAAAGGTCTTCTCCGGGAAGTGTGGGTTAAGACGTGGAGGTGGCTCGGGGATGGGTGTCACTTTTTATAAAAAGAGGAGGCTCAAGTTTCTTTTTTGCACTCCCCCGGAGGTGAAGATGGCGGGGCGAAGGAAGGAAGCGAAGAGCGGCGGGGGTGCGGCGGGGAAAGGTGGCCTGGAAATGAAAGGGGATGGCGGGAGGGGGCGGAGGAATGCGGGAGGGGTGGAGGATCAAGAAGAGAGCAGCGCGGTGGAAGGATTGAGCGGCGCGACAGGTCTTTTTACGTTCGTCTTTTGTATATGACTGTCTCACATCTTTACCCTATGTATCGGAATTTTATACAACAGCGAGTTTTTTTTTAGAGGATTTAAATTTTTCCGGAGTCAATTCAGCTAACATTTCGATGCGGATGGCCTTTTGAGAAGACTGTAAACCTTATATACGCCACATCTTCCTTAGCTTGGAAATATGAAACGGTATCTGACATTTCTTAAATTGGTCTTTGAAAAAGATCGTAGCACTTCGGCCTGGTTGCGGCTGCAGTCATAGTGGAGAGAGTAGAGTCGCAGTAATAGTTGCAAGGAGGGTACGCATACGTATTGGGTAATACAGGTAAATTTTGCCATTATTTTTTACCTTGAAACGTTCATCCCTTTAGCAGCTGCGGTATGAATTAGTCACATTAAGCCACATTTTTGCAATTAATTCTACTTACGTAGGTGCTTTTTATGAGAAAGCGGTTAGTGTCAAATTAAACGTATTTCTGTTTTATTTACCGTAGGTTTTCAGGTCCTCATTATTAGTTGAACTGTTTTATGAGTGTTTGGGTACATATCATTAGTTCGTCTAATTAACTAAGGAACCATTTTTAAACTGTTAAACTGTTCGCTACAAATAGTAACAGTGAAATTTTTATCAAGCTTATAAATTAAAAGAGCTTTCATGTACAGCTTTTCTTTCATGAATTATTCAAGTTTTATTAAGTGTAATTACCAATTGCAGTGTTATACGTGAAATGCAGTGTTCCAACAGTCTTGTCAGGGCAATTGATAATTGATATTTTTTATTAAATAGTTAATATTATGGGAA